>JAPFTB010000172.1:0-127373 GCA_030779245.1 Fusarium sp. MBC 438 | reverse complement strand
GCGAGAAGATCAGGGCCCAAGTTGGTGTGGGGCATTTCGCGATATCTGGCAGGCCTGTGCGTATCAAAACGCCGCGGATTAGCTACTCCGCTTAAATCCGACTGGCTGAGCTTCGACGCGAATTATGGATCTTCTATTGTTGATAACCCATCGTGCCCATTTTCAACGCGTCCATTGTCACTGGCAAACGCGCTCTGTTTAACATGATGCTATGGATGCCACAGGTACTACAACATTTCCCCAGAAAGAAGATCCCATTCCGGGGCCCATTGGAATGTCTCCAGATCATCAACAAGTAAATTATCAAAGAAGAGATTCCCATCCTCGAATCCAAAGTTAATATCTCCCATCGCTGCCCTGTTCCACGAGAGACTCTTGTCTGAGAAGAGCAGGCTCTCAATCTCGTCTGCTATTGCTGCCGCCTCAAAAACAGACACTTGAGCCGCCCAGGCAAAGGCAGACGACACTTTCTCGACCATGGGCCTCAGCTTGTCGGCGCATCTGGTTGCCTCGCTCCAGCGCTGGCCGATGTTGGTGAGTATTTGCAGGCATTGAGGGATCAGGGTCTGCACCATGCGCTCGGCCTGCTCCCTTAGCGGCTGGTAGTCACGCGCGGACCACGAGGCGTCGAGAGCAACGAGAGCTGTTTCAAACAGGATGTGCGTGCCATGCCAGGGGTAGAAGAGTCTTCTTCGGCGTTCTTGGGATAGGTAATCTTCAATCAACCGCTGGCAGCACCACGAGTTAGTTAGGACTAGCTCAACCATGATTCCAACTAACCTGAGAAGACTCCAACACAATGCCCCAGTCATCGGGATGCCTAATACTCAGTGTCGGCGTGGGTCGGTGAATTCGCAGCCGGAGGTGGTAGAACTGCACGTGCTTGAACTCAAGCATGTTGTATTGCGTGTAGGTCTGGGCTTTAGCGTACCAGCCTTCTAATCGGTGAGTAATATCTGTGATCCAGTCTCCTATGGTGGCACCGTGGAGGGCTAGATCCTCTTTGAGATAAAGGACTCGATGGACTTCTGTTTCTAAGGACCGGTACCGATAGATATGATTTGCGGATGACTTTTTTCTCATGTCATCTGTGATAAAGCTGTCTGGCTCATCAAGCGAAGGATCTTTGAGCTAAAGGAGGTAAGCGACTTAATGTGGTGGACTGGTGAGTGAGTCGGTGGGCGACTCCTTACTTTGGTAGTAATGGCTTCTTCAGGAAACGACAAAGGGAGACGAAGATTCGCGCACAAGGATCTCTCCATCCCGTACGCAACCCAGAATAGCTCGGACCGTAGCCGTGCTTGCTCGGGATCAATTCCTTGGGGAAACTCACGATGTAATCCCAAGGCCAGGACAATCCGGACAGCATTCGCGATGCATGTCCAGTTATCCACCCGCTCCGGGCACATGTGAGCAAAGTGAGCTAGGAGCAGAGATATTTGAAGAGCCTTGATCTCGCTTGGATCCTCCAGCACCTGCAAATGCTTTAGAGCGGATTTGTAGAATGACTCGGAGGTTGTTCGAGCTTGCTGTTCATCTTTCCAGGTCATGGTGAGTGCAGAGATGGCCAGGACGATGAAGAGGACGAAATACTCAAAGGGACCGAGACCCGAACTGGCGGAAGGCCCATAGACTGATGGCTCAGTTGAATCCTCGAGGTCTTCGTTCAGCGTTCGCTCAACGATACTCTGCAGCATAGTCTCGGAAATGCAGGGATACTGAGGGAGGTGTGTGCCAGCATAGTTACGTACCATGCGCTCGAGGGCCCAGTATGGAATGCTCTTGAGGTCAATCAAGTTGCTTGTGTAAGGTCTTTCGGGCTGCGCTGGATGCTGCCCACCAGTGTCTGAACTATCTCCTTCAGAAGTGGCTGTCTCTGGACCCGAGTTCTGGGCGGCGGCAGACACAGCTAGTGGGGGGCATGATGGGCGAAGAAACAAGGTCGTTGAGATCTTCGATTGGAGGTACGAGCCAGAGCTAGGTACGCCAAAAGATATGGTTGCTTGTGCAACTTTGGAGGCCATCGAAGAAGCGAGGTGCTGAGGCCCTGTGGGAAGAGCAAGCACTTGGGCCTCAAGCTCGGCCACACGAGCTTCAAGGGACTTTACCAGGCTGTTTAAGCGTAAGTAGAAGAACTTTTTGCGACTTGAAGCAAGACGAGAGCAGAAAAGCTCAGACCTTCGCGGAACGGGCTTTCGTGTTGCGGGGTCGAACCCTAGACATGGTGTATCGGCCAACTTGCACGAGGTGCATTGCGGAAACTTGAAATCACACTGCTCATGTCTGTTAGTTGGCACTGCTCGTCGAGGATAGGCTTATTCATCTCCAAGGGTCGAGTCTTTACTTTTGTCTTGCGTCGTCTGCACCGCGTGCAAACTTTGGTCGAGCGACGATGTGATTTTTGCATGTTTAAGACATTTGCTGAGATGCTGATTGCTTAAGCTTGCATCATCCTTGCCATGGTGAAGTGGAGATTGGATTTATCGAAGGATCAGACTTGAGTCAGGAGCACAGTTATGTAATCTGACGCTACCACTATCCGGGGACCGTAGCCGAGAGCGAAAAGATAAGCCTGGCAAATGAACTCGCCTGGAGTACCCCAGGTTACCAAGTCCCCGCCAAAGCACCAAGCAGAGCACTCCCTCCTCCTACAGCCTACAGAGCAACCGTTGACTTTGTTTGCCCGCTTGCGATTATTCCATAATCGGTTATCTTATCAGTATCTGGTTTATTCTAGCCTACCCACGAGCGCCGTCATGTTGCAGACATGCACGCGGTGTCGGAATCGAAGGATAAAGGTCTGACCGGCAACCCCTCTTCACCCATCACTACTATCATGACTTCACCCTGAACCAGTTTTTCTCATACTATGACCCTTATTGTGTCTTCCAGAGGACTAATATGTGCATTTGTAGTGTGACTCACGCCTCCCAGCCTGTGCTAATTGCGCAAAGAGTGACTTGGAGTGCACGTTTCGAGATGATGCTCTGCAGCAAGATATCCCTAGAAGGTCCGCCTACAACAGATTCACTGCCATAATTTTCTCGCAAAACATGAATTTGACATGTCTTAGACCGATAGCTGACCGAGACTTTTTGTATAGCTATATCCAGACCTTGAACGAGCGAATAGAGCATCTCACGTCGCAGCTGGCTTTGAACCGACCAGAGAGTCCCTGGCAGTATGTGACTTATATCTCTTCCAGAACACGTGAAGATCTTCACTATGGCTAGTGGACAGTAGCTGACATGGCGGCTCGCAAAACGATTAGGATTGCCTCTGATAGTCACTCGACGTCACCGCCGTCCACATTCACCCAGCCTCTACACATTCTGATTCCGGCTAAGCCAGGGTCCGATCTTCACCTTGACAACTCAGTTCCGTCTCGTTTCGTCCGAGTCGCATTTGAAGCGCTGCCGCTGGCTGGTGCCTCCCCGGATATTGATAGCATCCTCCTAGATAATGAGCAGTCATTATTACCGCCTCTTCCCTGCACTGACAGATCACAACTTACCCCTAGCGTTGTGCGGTTTCTCTTTGGGCGATATGAGCGTTGTATTAAGCCTCAATATGACGTGGTGGTACCCGGACTCTTGAATCAGGACGGGTCAAGCTTCAAGAAGCTACCAGATCCTTCAAAGTTCAAGATTCTCATGGCTTGTGCTATTGCTGCCGCCCGAGAATCCTACACAACTCCGAATTGGAAGCCCCTGGCACAGATCTGCCGTGAATGGGCCAACGAGCTAGTCACACCCATCATCTCTGCAGGGGACAGCGACACACTGACAGCCATTCTTCTTCTCCTCGTTTATGAGTTGGCAGACCCTAGCAGAGGTTTCGCCTGGGAACTTCTTGATCTTGCCGCGAGGACATGTCTGCAGCTGGGATGGCACCAGGCCCCTCTCATTCACCTACCAGCCGGAACTGAGCAAGACCACAGTATGCCTAATGCTAGCGGTCCAATATCTTGCGGGCCCGATGAAATTCGCTTGATGTCGGTTCTTAAGGAAATCGAAGGGTAAGCATTCAAACCCTCATCCTGATCAGACTAATGGTTACGAATTGTTTCGCTTACCATACTAGGTCACTACAAACAATCTTCAGCAGACCCAATATGCTGAGCGGTTCGAAACTTCCAACTACCTCGGAGAACGAGACTGTACACAATCTTTACGTACAAGTCTCTGAGCAGCTTTACGGTCGAGGGCAAGTATATGAGACTCAAGCCTGTCCTTTCGTAGGTGAAGTTAGCACATTGATGGAGCTTCTCGACACCGTCCAAACACAACATCCAGTGGCCAAAGAGACATGGCTCGCCTTCCTGCCAGTATGCTTCAAACATAAACAGTGCATATTCTGCTTTCAAGAGGCCGATGAGGACAATGTCAGGGGGATGAGAACCCTGAGACGTAAGGTTGTCTCTGCCGCATCAGGACTTGTCTCGAGCGTTCATCAAAGTGCCATTTCGGAGTATGGGTTTATCCCACCCATCATAGCAAGCTCGAAAGCGCTGATCGCCGGTTGCTCCATCGCAACGAGCATCTCAAAAAGGTGGACACCGGCACAGGCTCATACAAACGACCTTATCAGATGCACCGAGATCCTGACCATGTTCGCGCCACACTGGAAAGGTGGCAAGGATTACCTTGGTGTCTGGAGAACAATTATTAGCCTCCTCGACCTCGAACAACCAAAGAATACATAGATTCCTTCATTATGGTCACTTTAGACATGTTTGAGGGTGTCAACTGTATTGATTAATGTCTTCTTTCGAATTTGGTCTATCTAAGACTTTTTCGACTCGATCCCGGCTCACCCAATCGACCCAGCCTAGCAAACCCTTCTATTCGAATGTCATAGTCCTCACCGGCGGGTTAAGACACGGCTTGCCCAAAGACAGTTCGAGCCTCCGGTTAGGGAGGTCTATAATGATAGTCGCCAACGTCTCCATCCTCTCAATTCCCCTGGCTAGTGGAGGCGTTGAGCGGCAAATCGACACGGGTGTCCCCTCCTCATCCGAAAACCATTCTCGGATCTTTGCAACACTGGGTTCCTGGTCCTTGGTCAACAGGCGGATCCGGTTCAGTCTTGAAAACGAATTCTTGGAAGGATGGTCCCGGATTCCTTTAGGAATGTTGGGGGCCCAGAGGTGGTTGGTGTGGAACACCGTATTCGCCCATGCTATGTCCGACCCAGATTCGGGGTAGATGAGAGCCAAGCCCTTGGGAGTGCACTCCACAGTGGCAATCTTGCCGGCACTGTCGCCGATAACAAGGTTGACGCACGAAGCTAGCCCCTTGCTGTTTAGCATGGCTATTGCCTCATCAAAGGATTGGCATTCCATTACACGGCGCATGGCCAAGTGCACCGGTAGCTTATCCTTGGCCACTGTCCCGGAGCGGATAGCGTTCATGCAAATGGCAACTCCAGCTTCGTTGATACCAAACTTGGCCACGATCCCTGCTTCTCCAAACATGCGGATCCGGGGCTTGCCGGTTCGCCGGATGTCGAAGAAGGCGGTTGAGGTGTCGGCCTCTCCCACCCAGTCCCAGTTCTGGCCGATGTAGACTTCTGAGCCAGAGGTGCTACGCGCGGCCAACGATGTGCAACCATCACTATAGTTGGTGAGCGAGATCTCGCTCCTTAGGTTCAGGGTCAGGATGTCCAGGAAGTCCACCCCCAGGCCAGCACCGGCCGCGATTCCTTTCATTTCCTCGACAAGATCCGGCTCATTCCTCTCCAAGGCTGGGAGGTACGTTTCTGCTCGCTTTCTTGATTCTGGCCAATCTGCTTCGGCCGTGTCGAGGAACAGAATCTTGTAGTTCTTGATGCAGGTTCGGATTCTCTGGGGAATCTGGCTGCCATGACTGAAGCCAATGTCCCACGACGAGCCGCTGGCAATGACTTCTGGTACACCATTCCACTTTGGGGCGGTATCATAAGGGGTAGCCGAGGCTGTCATGGCTACCTTTTGGCTCAGACTTGGTGGTGGTGGCGGTGGTGGTGGTGTATGTGTACGATTTTAGGGGTGTGTGTATGCGTAGGCGGCTGGATCAGGGGTAGTGAATGGACAGTGAAGTGAACTATTATCTTGCATCTTAACAACAATTAAATAAACGCTGTAAAGACATGCATATCATGAACGCCACCGGCCTGTCATTCGGCTTGCCGCGATGCTGATGCCTCGGCCGGCGGGGATCGCCGAATTGATTTGAAAGCGCCGACTACTCCAACCAACAACGGACACCGGATAACTTGACTCGGCCGGCTAGGTGACTTCAAGGAATTGGCCTTGTTGATTTTCCCCAAGCTATAACTCATTCGTAGATTCAATCTGTACAGAAGTCAAGGCTCCGATAATCGGCTTACTATCACATTACCCACATGTTCATCATGGGTTCGTTTTCACCCTTTACCAAGACCGCCGAGGTCAACAATGACTATGAAACATATGTTGCTGGGGGATTTGCACCACTTCCTGTAAGAGCAGAAAAAACACTTAGATGTAATAAGACGTCATATTGATACGAAAAATTACAGATTGCCTTGACCAGTGCCCAGGGTTCAATTGCCTATGATGTCGACGGCAAGTCATACATAGACTTTCTCAGCATGATTGCCGTCACCAATATGGGCCATGGACACCCTATGATTGTAAAAGCTGCCGTCGAGGCTCTCCAGACCGGGGCCACAATCAACTTGGTTGTCCAGAACCCGCACTATGGACAGCTCGCAAGACGAATCACACAGGTATCAAATCATTCGAGCAGCATGTCAAGGAACCTCGAGCGGGCGTGCTTACCCAATGCTTAGATGTTCAATTATGATCGCTTTGTTGCCCTCACCAGCGGTGGAGAGGCAGTTGATGCCGCTATGAAGATGGCTTGGAAATGGGGTTACCTTGTGAAAGGCATCCTGATGGGCAAATGCTGCATTTTGAGTGCAAGTCGTTGCTATCATGGCGTAGGCATCTCTAACCTGTCACTCTTTAGCTTCAAGAGCTCTCGTAAGTCTATAACCCGGACCTGTATTGTTCATGAACCCTTGGATCTAACGTTAATAGTCTTCGAGCCCTTTGACCCTAACAATGGGCACATATCCCCATCTGGACATGAGATTAGATTCGGGTATCTTGAAGACCTGAGAAGGGCGTTTGAGGCCGATGCCGAAAACATCGCGGCCTTTATTATTGAGCCTATTCAAGGTGCATCGGGGTAAGAGAATAGCGCCTGTTGAAATGTCAAAAATCATTGACTGACCCGACCTCAACCGGGTAGAGTTATCGTCCCACCAGAAGATTACCTACCGGGTGTTGCAAAGTTGTGCAAGCAGTACAACGTTCTTCTAATCCTAGATGAGGTTCAAACTGGACTGGGGCGTTGTGGCTACCCTCTATATCAGATGAAGTATGGCATCCAGGCCGACCTGGTTGTGCTTGGCAAGGCGTTATCTGGAGGTAAGGAATCACATACTGCCTACTATCCAATGATTAATAACTGATAGGTTTGTCCCCCATGTCTGGGTATCTTGGTGACAATGAGGTCATGGAACTGCTCGACCCTGCAGAGTGAGTTGCTGCAACTGCACCTAGTGGAACCTTGCAACCGACACTAACAATCCCAAGGGTCGGTTCAACAATGGCTGCTAACCCTCCAGGCTGCGCAGCCGCTCTAGCTGCGCTGGACGTGCTTGTTGATGAGGAGCTGTCCGCGAGGGCTAGCGAGATGGGAGACTTGATGATTTCCACCATCAAAGCCATGAAGCCCCCACATGTCATAGAGTACACCGGGGATGGTCTGTTGCGCGCCATAGTGATTATGGAGAAGGAACCTCACGTAACTGCGCGACGTCTAGGCGCGTTGTTGGTACAACGAGGGCTGATCGCGAATGGTATGAAGGGTGGCCGAATCAGGCTCTGTCCTCCACTGAACATAGACCGAGAACTGCTCATCAGGGGAGCGGAAATGGTAGCACAGGCTCTCATTGATCTGGAGGGCATCCCTGGAACATTACCCGGAGAGATTATTCTCTTCAAATATGGCCATTATCTGAAATATGTAGTCACATAAGGCTGATGTCAACTTCGAGTTGTGCCTTACTGTCCAAGCTTGCATGAATTCAACATAACCGTTCCTATGTAGACTCTTGCTCTTGGAAATAGATAACTTACTGCGTTCCCCTATCTTTGAACTTGACACTCGACTCTTCGTCCACCTCTTCCCAACTCATGTTTGTTAATTTGACGGTTCCTTCAACTTTCTCAAGGTGTCCAGCGAGAGCTATTGCCGGAATACGTATCAAAAGCCGTCAACCGTGTCCATAGAGGTTGAGGGAGAGACTTATTGATACCCGGCAGTCGTCGGAACCCGCAACGACCTTATGCTTGTGCGGCTTGGCCCGGCTTTGCCATGATCGGTGGGCGGCCGTATCGGCTTTCCTCGCGTTTCGGACTACATGGCCGCTTTAGCCCTCGCGGAACACCGACGTCGAGGATGGGTGAGATGGTAGCAATATTCTCGCACGGGATAATGATTAATGCGACCCGGATGTTGCCCTGGGTGTATAGACGAGCTGGGAAGTTGAAAAGGGGGAACTTCCAGATCCATGGGTTATAGATAATGTCGTGCTGGCGTTTAGGCATGACGTTAAATTTTTCCCATTACCTGGTTGACAAATTGGGCTCCTAAAAGACAAAGACATACAAGAAACCCATCATGGCCAGCAAACCATTTCCGGCTGGAGTCTATGCCGCCTCCCTTACTTGGTTCTCCGAGGAAGAGCAACAGCCCATAAACTATGAGATTCAACAGAGGCATCTGAAACATCTGATTGGATCTGGGCTGACCGGAGGTGGGTTAAGCCTGACAGAAAGTTTTGGAACAAAATGTTTAACGAGGAGCTACAGTTGTTATTGCCGGGTCCAATGGAGAAGCCGTCTCACTTGCAGCCGAGGAGAGGCTTAAACTGGTCGCTCTGACAAGGGATGTCGCGACTCATATGGGTCGTAAAGACATGCCAATAGTGATCGGAACAGTTGGACATGCTACTAAGGACATCATTGAACAGCTGAGGGCGTCCAAGGAGGCTGGGGTGAATTTTGTACTCGTTCTAACCCCCAGTTACTTCCACTTTGCCATGGATGCTTCTGCCATTAAACAGTTCTTCACAGAGGTGACAAGATTCCGTTATCTCACTACGTCACCAAACCCAGAGAGCTGACGCTGAGCAGGTTGCTGATGCTAGCCCCATCCCAATCCTCATTTACAGCTGGCCGTTGGTTACCTCAGGGATCGAGATCAACTCGGACATCATGTCAACCCTTGGCAAGCATCCCAACATCGTCGGTACAAAGCTGACTTGCGGCGGGATCGCCAAGACGGTCCGAATCGCTGCAGAGTTTAAGCAGGAAGATTTCTGCGCTCTGACCGGCTTCACAGACTGGCTGCTCCCTGGCCTTCATGCTGGAGCAGCTGGGAGCATCTCTGCATTTGCCAACTTGTGCCCTCGTGTAAGTATTCCCCACGAATCAACACTCTGGCATGGAGCGGTAGTCGGTGTTCTAAACACAAGCAGGCATGTGTGAAGATCTATGAGGCTTACGAGACAGGGAAATTTGACGAGGCCAGGACTTTGCAGAATGCCATTGCAAAGCCAGAATGGGATATCACGAAGTCAGGCATCAATGGGACGAAGTGGGTGGTCGCCAAGTTGCTCGGATATGGAGATGAGAACTGCGCGACAAGGAGACCATATACCAAATTTACAGATGATGGACAGCAGAAGGAGTTATTGGCGGCGATGCAAACCGTCTACACCAGTGAGACAGTTTGAGCTGGAAGAGGATGGAAGAGAGAAAGACAAATCTCGGTTCCGCCTGTTTGCGCGCCCGCCTAACCCTCCTCTCACAATTATAAACATTCTTTGTTTCTACTATGAATGTGGTATACCAAAAATTCACGTGTCGCGCCCCTGCAAGAATGTCCAGTGTCGTGCCTCTCGGATCCCAAGACCTAATCCTTCAGGGGATGTCATGCTGCCGCTCAGCTATTCACTCTATGTAGTCAACTTCAGCTCGTCAAACACCTGTTTAAGAGGGCCTGGGAGAGATCTTGGCGATGAGAGGCCAGTTAATGATAAAAGTTGACACTGCTTAATCTTTTCTTACTAATGCGTCAGTCCGAGTTTGACGTTACACCCTTAAGGACCAGTAGCCGTCCACCCTCGATGCGGACAATCTTTCCATCCATAAAAGCACCAGCCTTGCTTATCAACCAGAGAGCACACCCGACCATATCTCCCTCAGTTCCAGGCCGTTTAGCTGGAGTCTCACCTGCCAAGCGAAGGTTGGAGCTCCCATCATTGGGAGTCATGCCAGAGGGAACCAGGCCAGGAGATATGCCATTCACACGAACTACACCACAAGTATTAGCGTTGACCGCCCAAGGCTCAATTGAATGACTCACTATAGAAGTCTGCAAACTCAGCTGCCATTATCCTCACTAGATGGTCTACGGCCGCCTTGGAGGTTTGATAGCAGGGCACAAACTGGTGATTATGCACACTGGCCGGGCTGCTGAACAAGATGACGGATCCCCATCCATCTCCCTGTGCCGCAGCTTTGCCAAGAAGACTCACTAGGCCGGCGGTGAGGTAGTAGGGCGCAAGGACGTTGAGGCGGAAGGTGTGCTCCCAGCCCTTGTAGGGAGCAGACAATGTCGCGGCCTCGAGCCTATCCAGGCCTTCTCCTGGCTTGTACGCAATATCGTTCATATATCGGATGGCAGCACAGTGGATCAGCGCGTCGAGTGATGTTCGAGTCGACTTGATCTTGTCTACCACAGCCTTGATGCCCTCCTCACTCGAAAGATCGGCATGGATCCTATCGATGCTGTTAGGAAAGACTCTTGATCACAGGCTAGCTTCAGTTTAACAAACGTTACTATTTCGGTCTTGGTGGAACTCAACGAGGACCCAGACAGGCCTTCTAGCTCAGGCTTGATGTCGTGGAGAGCCTTCTCGTTGACGTCTATGAGAATAACGTTGGCGCCGTTGACAGCACATCCTCGAGCCAGCATGAGGCCAATACCAGAGGCTAGACAGGTAATCAGTTTACATCACGATACAGCATCTCTCCCGTGGGTGAAGCAGGATGGGAGTAGTAACGAGTCTTACCTCCTCCGGTGATTGCGACCCATCGACCAGCGATGTCAAACAAGTCGCCTATGCGTAGATTGGCTGCCATCTTACAGAACCGAAATGCTGCTATAGAATGGTGCTTAGCATATGGTCCTTTCTGGGAGCCGAATACTGCAACTCCGGCTTTATGACCCCCGGCTTCCGATTCTCCGACTCTCCGGCTTGGGGTGGCACTGTAGAACGACGATGGGCCGGGATTAGGCTCCGTCGGTGGTCCCCGAGGATACCGGGATAAGCGACGCGATCCTCCGATCGCAGGTCATTTTCGTATCTAGACTCTCCACAAGATCTGAGCCATTAGTCTCGCCGTTATCCGACGCTAAGTCACTGTTTGGCCCTTGTCCGAAGTGTCTGGTGCCCGTTCCTCCAGTATCTTCCAAGGCGCGGACCAGCACCCTCCCCGTTGGCTCTGATATAACGGTCACCTTTTCATCTTCCGGTATTGGCCAATGCTGTCGTAGCAAGGTAAGTATCACTAGGCTACATGAGTTTGTGCCATGGATCTTTTCACCACCCTACCCGGTTCGCCAATCGCTTTGGCTTTACTCGGCCTTCTTGCCCCAGCGGCACTCTTGCTCGTATGTCTCGACTTCTTCTACGTTGACTTTGCCAAGATCAAAGGCATCCCTGAGATTCCTGGTGGCGAAGTGCTTGCTGGCCATCTGTATCAACTTGGACACGACCACGCTACAACGGCGGCGACATGGGCTGCCAAGTATGGCTGGCCGGTCTATCAGTTTCGAATGGGCCGCCGCCGCGTTATCATGCTCAACTCGTTCGAGTCTGCCCGCGAGTGGTTGGTGAAGAACCAGTCCGCGACCATCGACCGTCCATGGTTTTACACCTTTCACGGAATTGTATCGAAAACATCTGGTGGGTGAAACTGGTTACACTCAGACGCACAACAGAGGAGCTAATTGCGCCGCACCAACAGCGGCAACCATTGGAACTAGCCCTTGGGATGAAAGAACCAAGAAGCAGAGGCGTGTGGTTGGCTCCTTCACTACCGGCCCTTCTATCAAGAAGATGAACAAGATGCTGGACATGGAGACGTGTGCCGTCATTTCAAGGATCTACTACGACAGCCAGAACGAGGCAGACGGTATCTCGCCCCACGTGTACCAAAAGCGTCTTGCCTTGAACCTCATGATGATGTTTTGCTATGGGACTCGATTTAACTCGGTCCAGGCCCCAATGCTACTTCAGATTCTCAGAGATGCCAAGACCATTGCTAGGTTGGATTGCTCTTGTACAACTTGGACGCTGCAATATCACTAACCCCCGGCAGTTTCCGATCTACAAATTCCAACCCGCAGGACTTCATCCCTCACCTAAGATATGTGGGCAAGAATCGGAGAATGGCCACTGCAACGGAGGTCCGAGAGCGCCGGGATACTTGGCTGGCGGCCATGCTGAAGGCGGTCACAACTAACCTCAACCGGAAACGCCCTGGTGACAAGAAGTGTGTTGCTGAGATGCTGCTCGAGGATAACCAGGAGGGCCTCACAGAGTGTATGTTTATTCTGCCCCTCAGCACTGCTATGTGTCTGCCACCCCTTTCTAACGTCCAACAGTGGATATCAAGACCATTCTTGGTGGACTCATGTCTGGTGGCTTTGAGACCGTCTACTCAACCCTTATCATCACGATTGGTATGCTCTCGACTAAGGCTGGGCAGATGATTCAGGACAAGGCATACCAAGACATTATGAACGCATATGATTCCCCCCAGATGGCATTTGAACAATGTCTGTTGGAAGAAAAGAGCCCATATGTTGTGGCCCTGGTGAAAGAGGCTTTGAGATTCTACCCACCACTGAAGATTCTCCCTGCCCGACAAGTCTACAAAACTTTCACATATGAGGGGGCCACCATTCCCAAAGGCCTTTTGGTGTACATCAACACACAGGCTGTTAACTTCGGTAAGCAATTCACACCGGGCCCATGGAAGATATAATATCTTACTAACATTCATCATCAGACAAGGGAACATACGGCCCTGATGCCGGCCAGTTCCGCCCCGAACGATGGACCAACAAAGCGAATAGTATTCCTCCCCCTTACCACTTCGCCTTTGGTGCCGGTGCCCGGATGTGCACGGCGGTAAACTTCTCAAATAGACTGCTATACGCTGTCTTTGTTCGCTTGATACTATCGTTTAAGATGGCACCGAGCAAGGAGATGCCTCCCAACACGCATCCAATTGGCTACAAGGAGGATCCAGCAGCCTCCAACGCCGTCGCCTCGGACTTTAAGATCGGGTTCACACCCAGGAACAAGGAGATGGTAGAGAGCTTCTTGAAGAACTCTCATGAAAGGTTGACCGAGTTTGTCACCGGAGACAATGCGGAGCCCCTCTTGCTGTAGTAGTACGATTAGTTAGAGGACTCCCTGGTAGCTCAGCTATGCATGGAGTACCTATATTAGCATGAGCAGTAGTATGAGCATAAATGTTGGGGTGATGAAGAAAGTTGATACGAGTCAACCTAAGCCCCAATCTCTTCGGTGTTGATAGCCACTGGCATCGTTCATGAAGGTCGAAGTTGCCCTAGTAGGCGTACAGATGCGACACTTGGAGAGATCCTGAATATGTACTGAGGTATAAGCTAGGCCTTGTGATTACGATCAACCCCTGTGGGCTGCTTACCTTTATTAATTTCGATGGCGATGTTAATCAAGCTGCCTTATGCAAGAGATGACACCCAAACGTGGCTGCCCTAGCACATACCAACTGGCTTTCCATCCCGCTTCCATACAGTTGCATCCTTCATAACAAAGTTGACAGATCTAAGAGCTTTGTGGTTCTCCTCAGGGTCCTCGTCAAAGGCCACGATATCAGCTTGCAAGCCCTCTTCAAACCACCCGAATCGTCGTCCGCACATATCGCCACCACACGCCTCCCAGCCACCCACTGTGCACGACTCCAGAACATCAACCACCGGGATTCCGGCCTCTATCATCAGTTCGAGCTCTCTGACATTGTCGCCATGGGGGTATGTGCCTGTGTCACCGCCGCAGGCCAGGCGGACACCCAACTCGTGAGCCCGCTTGACCTGCTTCAATATGTCGCTGAACCGATGGGCATGCAGCTTCTCGGCCACTGCCAGGGTAGGTACCAGCATGACTTTCTTCTCGACCATCTTTTTAAACATGTCATCAGTGCCAAAGTAGACGTGTTCGAGAGTGTTGGCACCAGCCTCGATCGCCCCCAACGCACCCTCCAGCGTACAGCAATGCGTCGATACAGGAGCACGCGCAAGGGCTGCCTCCTTAACGATCATGTTCATCTCCTCCTGGGAGAAGACCAGGTAGTCGGGATTAGGCTCCTTGGGAGGATGCAGGACGCTAGGGATGTATGGGTGCTGCTGTGCAGGGGGACATCTCATGATTCTCCGACGGTAGTCGGCGAAAAACTTGATAATATCAGCTCCGGCAGCAATTCGTCGTCGAACAGCCATACGGCATGCCTCAACGCCATCGACGGCATCTGCTCCTGCAGGAAGGCAGTGACCTCCGGAGGTGTTCTCTGTGCGAGGCTCAAATGAGCCGGTGCTCGCAAGGACCTTGGTGGCAACAAATAGACGCGGACCAGGAGTTAGTCCCCGGGCGATTGCATCTCGTAGATTTGCGTCAAATTCTTGCATTCCCTCTGAGCCGAGGTCTCTGGAGGGATGAACATCGTGTTAGCGTACGTTGGTTGACGGCCTGGATAAGTTGACCAACCTGTATGTCGTGAATCCTGCAAGGAGCGCAATTCGGCAGTGATTGACCCCACGGACCAGCCGCTCTGCCATACTCTCATCTCTCTTTTGCTGAAGAGCCCCAGCCTCACTTCAGGTTGGATATCAGCGTATGTTGGGAATAGGCCAGTTGATGAGGACGGACTTACTCGTAGGAATGTAAGAAGACGTGCGTATGCGCGTCCACCAGTCCTGGCATAACATATTTCCCACGGAGGTCGATGTCTCCCTCCTTCATGGTTTCCGAAAATGGCACCTTCTCGTCATCTCGCTCAAAGATCCGAACGATCAGGCCAGTTCTGGAATTAACTGTGATAGATACATTCTTGCGAACTCGTTTGACCTTGGGGTCAAAAAGCGACGAGGTATGTAATGTGTATTCAGTCATGGCAATGTCGTTTCGATCTGGGGCATCAAGTGAAAACACCCTTGAATGACAAGAGTGGAAATGTTGACAGGTACTGCTGGTGATATTCTCCCCACGGCAGGAAAGGTTCCCTTGAGGAATGCCAGCTTGCTCGCGAAATCTGGATTACATTAAGAGATTAGAGCCTTCTCTGCCGCGAAAGACAGCACGCGTCGATACTGAGCGTGGCATCGGATCAAGGCGATCTTTCGCTGTTGCGTATCGCTCAACTCCGACCCCGCACATGATGGGATGTAACGACAACTTGGCAAAGATGGGCGCCGGGAGACGAGAGTGACCGGCCTAGACATCGAATACCTGCACTCCTTAAAACCTACTAATATCGTTAATGAGAGCTCAATAGGAGGCCATTGGCTGCAAGAGTAGCAGGCACAGTTATCGATGCATAACAGCCTTGAAGCCTAGCACCGTAGAATACCGTAACGCCAGCATCCAACTGTACTTAAAGTGACGAGTTTCCTACTGCAAAAAACTGCGGACACCGTACTTGCTGCAACAGTTTCCATATGGAGTTGAAAGCATGACCCCCAAGACAGGGAAGTCCTGCAGGCAAATAAGTGAGTTACATCTTGGCTGACCGGCAAAGATGCTGGCTACGCATGTAGCTATCATGATTGGCACCAGCACAGCAAGCCTCACTTGCACATTGGCCCAACCCCGCCCTCTTTTCCTGGTTGTCTTCTCTTGTTGCCTTTTCTTGCTGTCTCGCCGTGTCTCGGCTGTTCTCTCTTGCCCCAGCAAGCAAACGTGGGCAGCCAAGATGAGGCTTGCTTTGAAGCGAGGCGGAGACATCCGTAAAGTCCCGCCCTGTTAGGTACCGTGATTGTAGAGATCAGGCTCCCGAGCTGCCGAAAACCGCCCTTTCAAGTCTTTTATCTCCTAGACTTTTTTTTCTTATCCCGCCTAACCTGAACCTTCAGTAACTGCATCATGGACCACCTAGAAACGACCATTTTGGAGGCCAGAAAGGATGTTGAGGCCGCGTCGAATGATGACCCAGATTGGAGCAACCTACTAGCAACACTGGCAGTCCGACTCGGAGACAAATGCACAGCCACCAAAGACAGGGACGACCTCGAGGAAGCCATTCGCGTTTGTCGAGAAGCTGTCGATGCAACAGAGCGCGGTCATGCAGATCGCATAAATCGCCTGATCTTTCTCACCTATTTACTCAATGACAAGTTCATGTTGGCTGGTGAGATGGATGACCTGGGTGAGGCCATGTCGGTAGCTCAGCATGCCATTGATGAAATACCAGAAGACCATCCACAGTTCTTGATGGGCTTGACAACGCTTAGTCACCGTCTCAGAGACAAGTTCGCGAGAACAGGAGCCGCCCCCGATCTCGAAAAGGCCATCGCTGCTTCAAGTCAAGCCTTGGAGGCTATGCCAGACGATCATCAGGATCGGTCGGAACAATTTGGAGAACTTTCGCATTTGCTCGCGAGCAGATACTCAAGCACGGGAGCCATGGAGGACCTTGAGAAAGCCATTCAGATGGTGAAAAATGGCGTCGATTCAATGAGTCACGGCAACGACTCCCAGAACCCCTTGTTCCTACAACATCTTGGAGGCTTGCTTGGGCTCAAATCCCTGAGAACCGGCTCATTGACTGACCTTGAGGAAGGTATTCGGGTTGTTGGAGAGGCTGTAACGATGCCCTTGGGCGGCGATGAAAACAGAGGGGTCATCCTGAACGCCCTCGGCCATTTGCTGGCAAGCAGATATGCTGTTACTGGGGCATTGGCTGATCTCAACGAGGCCATTTCCCTGACGAGGCAAGCTGTTGACACACCATGCCACAACCAGACAGTCTTGTCTCAGAGACTAGGCAATCTCGCAGTGCAGCTTCAGCAGAGGTTTCTGAGGACAAAGGCGGCACCCGATCTCGAGGAATCCAGTCAACTCTCCAAGAGGGCCATGGAGATGCTTCCAGATGACCACCCAGATCAGTCAAGGCATCAACATGATCTTGGGATCAAGCTTGCGCGCAAATTCACCATCACAAATAACATGGCTGATCTTGACGAGGGTCTTCGGTGTATCAGGCTTGCCCTTGACAGGATGCCCGAGGATCATTCCAACAGAGCAGTTTACTTGCACAGCCTGGCCAATGGACTAATCCAGAAAGGCTCAGAGACCTTTGAGCCTACAGATGTCAATGAGTGGATTTCCGTGACAAAGGAGGCACTGTCTCTCACCCCAGACAACCATACGGACCGAGGAGAGCTATTGTATAGTCTTGGGGTAGGGCACCTCGCCGCCTGTGCAGTGAACAAAACAGGAGACGGGGTTGAAGAGGCCATCGTCTGCTTCAACTCAGCTCTGCGCCAAACCAATGCACCGACCCTTTTCCGTATCCAGGCTTGTATATCTCTACTGTCAATCAACCCAGATTGGAAAGAAAGCCTAGAGGCGGCCAAACTCGTCATGGCCCTTCTTCCTCGTCTTACGCCACGATCACTCGACAACGAGGATAGGCAGAACTCACTGAGCGAGATTGCTGGCCTGGCCTCTGATGCAGCGGCAGTGGCAATACAGTGTGAAGATGTCGCCGCTGCCCTGGATCTACTTGAACAGGCTCAAGGCTTGCTTGGAGCTTCCCTCGAAGAGATACGGACGGATGTCTTGGATTTACGAGAGGTACACCCGGAACTTGCGCATGATTTCGAACGACTTAGAGATGAGCTTGCGAGGCCGGCCGGCCTAAATCAAACAACGGATGAATTGGCATCCCGCGAGAGTCAGGCCCTGCGGCGCTACGATGCTGGAAAGGAGTTTGATGAGCTTGTTGAGCATGTCCGCCAACTTCCCAATTTCAAGGATTTTCTACGAGCGCCAGGAATGGCAGCGATGCAAGATGCCACAGACCGAGGTCCCATTGCGATCATCAACGTCAGTGTGATTCACTGTGATGCTATTCTCATACGGCAGGACCGCATCCAGACCATATCATTAACCGGGTTATCTCTACATACTATCGAAGAGAAGGTGTTGATTGGTGATCGTGGAAGCCCCGAAATCCTCGAATGGCTATGGGACACTGTCACAGGCCCGGTCCTGGACGCCCTCGGCTTCACACAGCCTCTTTCGGAAGATGATGAATGGCCTCACATTTGGTGGATTCCCACTGGCCTTCTTCGGCAATTTCCTCTGCACGCGGCAGGATGTCATAGAAAACGGAATGCTGAAACAGTGATCGACAGAGTCATGTCCTCGTATGGCTCATCTGTCAAAGCAATGTTACGGGGCCGCGAGCGTCGTGTATCACCCAAGGGATCGACCAACGCGGTTCTTGTCGCGATGGAACACACCCCAGCACGTTCGAACCTTCCCTTTGCTGAGGCAGAAATCAAGGTCGTCAGCAGTCTTTGCGCGTCAATGGGGCTCAATGTTGTTGAACCTCATCGGCTGAAGGAGGAGGTGATGACAGGATTGCAAGGAAGCATGATCTTTCACTTTGCTGGTCATGGGTCCACAAATCAAGACGACCCGTTGGAAAGCTTCTTGTGCCTAGAGGATTTCAGGTCAAACCCCCTGAGAGTGGCCGATCTTCTCAGTCTCAACCTCAAGGAGAACCCCCCTTTTCTTGCATACCTCTCAGCGTGCGGGACCAGTCGTATCCAACAAGAGCGGCACATGGATGAGAGCATGCACTTGGTCAGCGCATGTCAACTTGCGGGATTCCGCCATGTTATTGGCACGCTATGGGAGGTCAATGATGAAATATGTGTTGAGATGGCCCGGATCACATATGAGGGCATTAGAGACGGGAAGATGGCTGATGGGAAGATGACTGATGAATCTGTATGCCGTGGCCTTCATGTGGCAATTCGGAGGCTCCGAGACAGTTGGCTCGACGAGCTACAACGAGGCGGGAGTACGGCAGCGGCTAGAAACAGAAGCGGAATTGCGAAGAGACCTGCGAGCTATGGTAGCAGATGGGTGAGGAAGAGGATCCGCATTGAAGCTAAAGGGAAGAAGTCTACCTTCGGAACGAAGTGGGTGAGAGTTTCGGGGAAACCGGGAATAAAGGGGATGGGAACAGCCACCGCAAGTCAAAGATTGACAATGAGAGGCAACAGGGAGGAAATGATTGATATGCTTGGAAGGGAGGCTTCTTTGGCTATCATTCAGAAGTTCAGGAAGTCACCTGCACCGACTTGGGTTCCTTTCGTACATTATGGGGTGTAGTCGCTTGGAAGACTGAACAAGACTGAACGTATCTAGATACCTATGATACAATGTTTTACGGTATTGAGTCTTGATGCTGTTAACCGTATCCGTCACTCTTGTGACCAATGGCCGCTTTTAAAGAAGACATCGATGGCAATATCTGAGCACAGATAACAGTATTTATTACAGAAGCGTACCAACTCACAGCAGATCGTCGGGGATTATCGGACGTGGCTGCATGGTCGTTTCCTAGCCGAAGCTGCCACGGCTGCAAGACATCTGCATGGGGCCAGCTGCAGCCATTCTGTGGTACCAAGCCAATGGGAGATGGATTCTTCAAAATGAGGCCTCCGACTTCAAGGCATCGCCCTGAACTCACGCTCTGCTCTCCAGCTCTTCTGCCCACTGACCTTCTCAACTTACAAGAAAACGCCGTCCTGTGAAACAATCTTTTTGCATGCCCCCATGGCTTCCCAGGATCATCATCCTAAGCGATGGGCCATCCTGATTGGGGTCGGCTTGACTCTACCAAGACCTGGTGCCCGGTCTACAAGCCCCGCCAACGACATGTCTTTGCCGGGAGCGGTTGAAGACATCAGAGCTGCTGCTGAGTATCTCAAAACAGGACCGTCTTCAGTCGACATGTCGATTCTCACTGCCACAAAGTCGCCACATGATGCCAGAAAGACCACAGAGACTAAAGAGTACCTACCCAGCCGCGACAATGTCATCTCCAGCATGCAAAGGGTTCTTAAGCTCTCCTCGCCCGGAGACCACGTCTACATCCATTACTCTGGCCATGGAACTGTTCGAAGCATGGACGGAGCAGTAGCATTGGAACTGGTCAACCCTACCAGCTTGGAGACCGAGTATCTGTATGGTACCATACTACGAAACGCTATCAACAAGATGATACAAAAAGGACTTAGCGTGACGCTTATCCTTGACTGTTGTTTCTCTGGGAGCGTCCTCCGAGATGATCAACTACAAACCAGGAAGGTTCGATATTTGGAATACAGTCGTGATGTTGACCTACAATCCGACCATCGAGATCCCTTTGACTCCAATACGTCGCGTGGCAGCGAGCTAGGTCTATCCAGACTCCTGGATCCCGAGGGCCACACAATCATTGCCGCGTGTGGACCTCTTGAGGTTGCTTCAGAGCTGGAATTCGATGGAGGTGCCACCAGAGGGGCACTAAGCTATTTCCTAGTTGACTCGCTCACAAAGCTGAGGAGACGGGGTATCAAAGTCTCCAACCAGATGCTGCACCAGAATCTTCGAGCACAGTTCCATGCCCGTGTTCCCCAGCAGACCCCAATGCTTTATGGAAACCGCGGATTGGCATTTTTCGGAGACTTTATCGACTTCGGCATCGACGCCCATCTTCCAACATTTTCTCTACATAGAAGCATGGAGCATGGTGGTCTTGTTCTGCACGCTGGCCAGGCTCATGGAGTGCACAGAGATGACGAATATGTCTTGAGCCCATTTGAGCAGCAAGACGAGGCCCGGAAACCGAAAATCAAAGGAAGAATTGATGTAGTCGATTGCCTTACATCCACGATGAACACTGCGGATCCAAAGGACTCAGAAAACATCAAGAGAGGGTCGACCTGGAAGGCCACCCTGGTGACGTCCTCCTCTCCTAACAAGGTCCACATCCACCTAGATCGCGACGTACTGGACAGCGACAAACTTATCCAGGCTGTCGGCTCGAACGGCTACCTAGTTCTTTCAGAGAAGGCAAAGAATTCAGTTTTTCGTGTCTCCATGGATGAGCAGAACACATACCAAGTCCGACATCTCATGCCTGCTGGTGTGAGGGATGTAGCAAAAATTCTGTCGAGCCAAGGTTCAGGTCACCAGAACCTGCTGGACACACTGCATCACATCGCAAAGTACAAGTACTTCGAAGGGATAGATAATCGCCTGTCGAGTCCATCACTCGAAAGGTCATTCTCGTTGAGCACAGCAGACACGCCAGGTCCAGACGGCCACTACCTTATCGAGCATGGAAAGACATTTCTGATCACTTTTGAGAATCCGAGTCGTCGCCCGCTATACCTGGGAATATTTTTGTTTACTCAGTTATGGGAGGTTCGCAACCTGGTATCTGAGAAAGGAGAAGATGCTTATCTAACTGTCCTGCCCCAGACCCCAACTGAAATTGGGAAGATGGAGCTTCCTCTAGCAATGACTGTTCCGGACGAGCTTCGCAATGAGGGATATGAACAGACTGAAGACATCATCAAGATCTTCATCACGAGCCAACCATTCGTGTTCCCTGGTCTGATGCTCCCACAGCTTGGCCATTTGCCCGGGCATCGCGGAGAACTAGATCCGTTCTCAAGACTGTTTCAAGACTTGCAAGGCGACCAGGATGGTGGTAGGGGGGACAAACAGTGCGAATGGACGACCCGCAGTTATCTTGTCCGTACTAATATCTAGTTGTACCCGCTCATGCGAAAGGATCATACAGCTCCAGTTGATGCTCGGAATACGCTCGACCATTCTTGACAGTCACTCCTGAACTGTTGCATAGTGTGTACTTTCCATCGTTTGCACCCTCAATCTTGTATGGTCCTTCCCTCCGACCGGATATAAACAGATAGACCATGTCGCCTGGCGAGTAGCTATAATTGTTCCCATAGTCATCAACACCTGGTCTCTTGCCTTTGGCGACGACGAAGTTGTCATCGACGCTGCTACGAACGTTAGACTAGGTTTCAGGGATCAAGTTTGCGGTGACCTACTGATTTCCGTCGCTCATTGTGATTACCAAAGTTTGGTGGAGTTGAGTTTGATTGGTATTGTTGCAAGGAGCGAAAGGACATTTGTGGAGGGTTGAAAGGGACGGTGGCATTTTATAGGATGGCATAAACGAGGCGTCCAATGCCCGCCAGGTTGCTTGCCAAGCTGCATGTCGACTTCGCCCGACAACCATGTCCATCATTAGGCAGCAATCTAAGCCTCCATGGCAACTTCAGGTCGGTATACTTATTTCAGATTTCTTCCATGCTAAATAGGAAGATGGAGGGTAATATTACAGCCACCCGTGCAGACACCGATACCAACATGGCTGATATCGAGCTTGGCACACCGACATCAACGTTATCGCAAGCAACCGCGTTATCGCAGGTGACCGCCGGTTTCTTTTCACGATGTCGCTTTCCTTGGAGGGTTTTGCGTGCTTTCAGGCCCAGGCTCAAACGTCGCGAAAGCTGCTATGAGAGCAGTGGGAGTACCCCCCAGACTCAGAGTGAGTCCTAACCCAGTCAAAGTTGCTCAAGGTGAATATTGACAGAAGAAGTCGAGAATCATCGGCAGGGATACCCTCGATTTTCGGCTCTGATGGCCGCACATGATGCCTTTCATATCTTCAGACGCTTCTCAGGCCTTCGCACACGCCTTCTACTGCTTGCTCAGGACGAAATAGTTGATCTAGAAGAGCAGCTCAATCTAGTTGACCATACGGAGAAGTCGCCTCTGTTTCTAGCTTCGCGGCGTGAGGACAAAAACGAAGAGCGAAGAACGATAATCTCCAAACTACGTACCAGTCTAGCTGCATATGGTGGGCTTGCCAATATCTCCTTCTGACAACTCTATGCTAATTCCACTGAGTCTAGACGAGCTGCTAGAAGGGAGCCAGAGGGCTCTTGCGTACGAAACGCCGCATCAGAAGTACACCTCAAGTCTTCGGCATTGGCTAGCAGGCAATGCTTGCATCGCGAGAAAGGAAACGGCGTTTCTCAAAAATGGCGACGATCTGTTAACGCTGTCCTCTACGGAGGACGGAGTGGTAAAATGGCTGGAAAGAACAGTCTGTGACAAGATTGTGTATCACTTGGCAAAGGGGAGTATTTCATGGGTCAGCAATAGATATGTTGCTAACAAATTGATAGGGTTCGGAACCAAAGTCAAGAGACCCTCGCGTGCACATCTTCCCACGGTCCTCGACAGTGACAGTAGCCAGAGCGATTCTCAGTCCCCTGATCGCGTTTCTTCTACTGGCTCCAGTGGTCGTATGCAACTTGATTGAGAGCATGGCAGCCAGGCTTGTGGTCATGGTTGGCGCGACGGTTACTTTCGTCCTCTGCGTCTGTCTGTTAACAAATGCCAGGACGGTAGACTTAGCGGTTGCGGGCGCAACGTAAGGCACATTTTCAACTATCTTATAACGAGTTTTCGCTAACTAGATGGTTTATTATTAGATATACAACTATTATGGTAGTATTTATTGAGGGGAAAAACACCGTGACATCCTAGAGTTGGAGGTCAGATATGGACATCAGCTTCGTGCTTCCCTGTTGCTAGGTGGCCGCCACCTGTCTTGGCAAATCTCTTTCACTTGAGAAAAGTAGCTTTCAATACCCATCAGCTTCATTCACCCCATCTTATACCATTCAAATGGCCCTTCTTGTCGCTCTTTATTGGAGTGGTTGACCATAGGTACCCAGGTAAGCTGACTACGAAACGGGGAAAGTTTACAGAGCTGTGATAGTTTAGGCAGGTGATTCCGCCCCTTGTCACCCTAAACGTCACTTTCAAATAACGGGGTATTAGCAAAGTTGGCATCCGCTTCCGGAGGTCCCATTCTCAAGGAAGTCCAATGCGGCTCCTTTGCTCTGTCAACAGCATTTTTCCTTTCTGCCGCCTCTTCCATGCCCAAAATGCGAAGCAAAAGCTCCCCGGCTGTAAGAAACACGAAGAATCAGCGCCGACGGGGTAATTATTCCCTTGGCGGCTGTGAGACCTGCAGGGTTCGTCACGTGAAGTGTGACCGAGTCCGGCCAGCATGCACCAACTGCGTCAAGTCTCAGAAGATATGCGAGTTTAGTTCTCATGAGATTCGGTGGATGCCATCGGCTGGCCTCCAGGGGAGCGATGAGGAGTCCCCATCAACAGAAGACCTGTCGAGTTTCCGAAGTCGACAATGCTTGGAATCTGGTAAGTTGTCTCCTCAACTTGATGTCGCTTCTTTCGAGAAGGCATTGCCACTGACAACTCGTAACTAGTTCAAAGTAGGGTGGAAATGTGCCAGACGCTGGCAGCCGGCATCCCGAGTACAGTCGACGCCGCACTGGTTGACCTGGAAGAGAGTTCCAAACTCCCTACCCAGGCATCTAGAGTCGGCCCCTTCTCCGTGCTTAATTTCAGCTTACAGACACCGAAAACACGCGAAAGCCCGTCCGACCACTCTTCTCCATCCCAACAAGACAAAGACTGTCCACAAATAGTTGCTTCCCAGCCCAGTATTGCCACGACGACCAGTACGCTTACCGATGAACTCGCACTCCCAACGCCTGAGGACAGCGCTGGATCCTTTACGGACTTCCTCCAATGGGGAGATCTCTTCAACTGGGACATCATTCCCAATTCCATCTCCTTGGATGATCCATTTCTCACCAACGATATTGACTCAACCCGGTGGGAGGGACAGGCTAGTAACCTGGTGATGCCGAGATGTACCGAGACTAGCCCCTTCGCGTCAACAAGACCAATCGAGCATCCGACCGGCCCACGATACAGCCTGATACTACCGGTCGATGTATTAGAGGATGCCCCTCGACTTTTGACACACTTTGAGAATGTCGTCGTCCATCGAATGTCATCTCTGCCTATATACGAAAAGTCCCCTTGGTCGACGATGCATATTCCGACAGCTATGATCACTCTCAGCAAGCTTACCCTCTTTTCAGTGGATGCAAGCAAGATCAGCCACGCCAACATGTCCAATTTCTACGGGCTGCTTGCCGTGTCGGCTTACCATCTGTCTCTAAAAGATCAAGAGAGTCGAGGTCTGTGTCGAGCAGAAGGATACTGGGCCGCTGTGTACGAGGCAGCATATGATGCTGCAAAAAAGCATCTGGATCTATCCTTAGAGAAGGAGATGGATGGTTCAAATAAGGCCAAGTATAAGGACCAACTGATGGCAATGGGTTCTACTACGACGACTTCGGTGAGTTTTATCATAATCTCTGGGCTATACAGCGTACCCGTTCTAACAGACACAGTTCATCTCCAATAACCAAAGAGACGTCGACTACTACCTGGTAGAGTTTGAGAAGCTCTTTCGCACTCGGGGTCTTGCCAAGGGAACAGTGTCGCGCCGCACACGTTTACTACATCACTTATACGCTTGGGTCCGAATCGTTTCCGAAAGTACCCGGATGCGCGGAGGATCTGCCATGCGATACCGAACACAAGAAACATCTGCCCACCGCCAGGGCCAACATAATGGCGCCGAGGATGATGGTGATCCAATAACTCAAGATGGGAGAAGGGGTGTCGCTATCGAACCAAAACTAGATGACTTCTTCCGTCTTCCGCCCCGAACGCCAGCACGCGACAAGAACACACACCAGGATATTCACCTTTCAGGAAGCGCCACCGACGAGGATGGTCTTTACATGCAAATATACGGCATCCCTGAGACCTGGTTACGCCTGTTGTCACAAACAACGAGATTGGCCAACGAGATGGATATCCTACATCAACCCGACAACCAGGCCGACATAGAGACATTCATGGTCCTGCAGCGTCGCGCAAGCCAACTCGAGGAGTCGGTATGCGCCTTCAGGTCTAAGTGCCTAACGTTCGGAACCAGCAACAGCACGAGTCACTTGCCCATGCTACGAGCCCTGTGTTCAGCCCTGCTCATATACTTTTACCAACGCATTCGACATGTCAACCCAATGATACTGCAAAGCATCATAGACGACGTCATAATAGCCTTGCAGGGCTATGATCAAGCCCTCAAGCAGCAGGGGCTCGAGATTTCAGGCACCGCGTGGCCTGCGCTCATTGCCGGATCAGAGGCCGAGTCTAAAAGTCAACGGGAACAGATCATGGCGTGGATTGACACCAGGATACTTGCAACTGGATTTGGCAGCTATTATACGGCGAAAGAGATAATTGAGGAGGTGTGGGCAAGGAGAGATGGAGCATCTCCCCTCGCTACGTGGATGGATGTGTGTCGAGACAAGAGCCGGTGGCCAATCTTGGCCTAATTTGCTATCCATTTCAGATTTTGGGGTTGACATACGACATGAAGACACCTGGAGGCTCTTATCTCGTACAAGAAATTGGCCGTGAGAGTGGCAATGTAAATTTGGCTATAGACATGAGGGACATGACGAGAGCAGGAGGAAGAATGACTACCAAAATCGACTTAGAGCAACTAGCGATGGGAAACATTATCAAGAGCAACAAAACTAGACAACGCTCACAGTGGCAGTGAAAAGCAATTGCCATATCCATCCTCCATAGACTCTTCAATTATGGACATAGGTAGCTAATAAATCTAAAATGCCTAACTTCTATGAATAAGCTTATTTTCAGTATGGAGCTCTGATGCCACGGTCGATCGAAGAAAAGGAGAGAAACACTTGCTCTCAGGAGTGAGGACGACGGCTCGAACTGTCTTTATGATGCTATATGCGTGTGGTGGCTTGCACGTCTTGGTAAAGAACGTGGATTCAACTCAGTGAATATTTACAGTCCCCGCATTGATTGTTCCAGAAAACTGTTTGCCACTGCCTGTATTGTTATTTTGAGCACCCCCAGAGCCATGAAACCGGTTGCCAGATCCTGTTGCCTTCTTTCGCCAGTGCCGCTTCAAAAGCCAGAAGGCAATAAGAAGAAGGCCTATCCCGCCAACAGAGCCGACAACGATACCTGCTATCGCTCCAGAACCAAGCTGGGAGGGGCTTTCGGAGGAAGGTGTCGAATTAGATGTCGCGGCCCCAGAGGTACTCTGTGCAAGCTCCAAAGTAGACGCCCGGTCAGAAGCCTGCCAGTTGATCTGAATCATCGGGGCATAGAACTTGAAGGCGGATGTTTCCCTCTCTTGGATCGTCTCCTGCGCAGAAGGCCCGGTAGTATTGCCCCTGCACGTCACAATCGGAACGACTGTCGAGGTCGGGACGGGGGTGCAAGTCCCGCCATTCCAATTGTCGCAGTTGTAGCCGCGAGGGCAACATCCTACGGCAGTCTCTCCGGCAGTCATCGGGAACTGGACCTGCCAATCGCTAAATCCGTCCCACGTTGCAGTGCATGCTGATAGGTAGCCGTCAGGACACACGAGTCCCGGCGAGTAGAAACCCCATCCTCTCATTATTGATGATGGACTTGGTGCTCCAGAGCTGGTGGGAGGCCAGCACGCAGAGTTGTCATGTGGAACATTGTCAACACAGGACTGCCCTATGGAGGCGGTCTCGCAGGTGGCACAGGGCTGGAAGAGGACGTTGCAGTCGGGCTCAGGTGTGAAAGTTGTTGTGAGTGGCCCGAGGTTAGTGCGCGAGTCGGCCGTAATGACCTGGACGGGTGGTATGAGTGTACGCCATTCCGTTGATTCTGAGGTTTGAGCTGATCGGACAGTCTGCGTCGACATCTTTGCTTGTTATGAGAGGAAAGCAGGGAGCCCTTATCACCTTGCACATGTAACCACCTCATCTATTTGAAAGGTACCTTAGGAGAACGCCTAGCACTTGGCAGCTTTTGCAGGGTGACACTTGGTGTCAAAGTGGGTAGAGACAACCGCTGTGGCGTAAAGCTGAATGCACTTCCAAATTGCCAGTCGCCAAGGAACATCATGATAGGATACGTTTAGGACATTCAAAGCAGGGGTGTTCGTGACAGCTGAAAAGGATACAATCAGGCTGCGAATCTCGGTCGATGATAGGCCAAGGTGCAAAGGAAAAATTATGCCGGCATCGAAGCGACTTGGCTTGCATGTAGGAATCCGGAATGGGTCCGAAAAAGGACTCAAGGCCCCAATAAGCGCAGCAGAACTTCTGTTGATTTCTTTTCATTATGAAAAATGGCAAATGACATGGCTAATGCTAGATCCAGCTCATGTCGGGCGATCCCCCTTTACGTAGCTTATCATTGTTCGAAAAGGTTTTCTCTCTCAACGGAATACGCAACTATGCAATGCAACATGGCGCTTCTCTGACATTATGAAAAATTATATACAGGTCATTTTTCGTCGCTGCTACCACTTTGTTCCAAAATTTCCCCTCTCCCTCTTTCAACTTTTCGTTGTTCAAACACAGCCCGCAAATGCCACCTTTGATGGCTATTCGGAGAATCGCTAGAAATATCGCAGGTATCTCCCAACGAAGCCTGAATGCCGTAGAAACCTTGGGATGATTCATATTTCAATAGTGGTTAGATACTACAGAAGCTAAAGAGGGAATCTATAAATGAAAAATAAACAAAAAACGACATATCCCCTAACCCTGCACAAAGGTCCATTTACAGCCGTACCAAAGGACCAACCTCAGGCTTGTCTCAAAGGGTTATAGATACCCATCATTCAACGCCTCTCCTTTCGACGCATTCTTGCCTCCATAAGCTCCGCAAGCTCTCGCTGCTTGCGCTTGTCCTGATAGATGAGCACTCCCAATGTCCCAACACACACAGCGATAGCCGCTCCAAAACAGCTTCCAATGATCTTTCCAGCAAGTCCGATCTCATTCTGCATCTCCATGCAAATGGTATATCCGTGAGTATCTTCGGTTGCGCACAGAAGACCAGGAGAGCAGGCACTCTTTGTAATGTTTGTGGAATAACATTCAAGTGTTGATTCTTGACCGTCAGAAGACGTTACCGGGCATACAGTGGTGGACTTAATGGTTGTGGAATAACAAGAGGCGCCAACCGAAGTGGTGGTCTCAGTTTCGGTACTGCTTGTGCTTGATGAAAGTGTACTCGATGGCAACGTGCTTGATGCTTGGCTGCTTGGCTCCGTCGACGAGAGAACCGCAACTTCTGTGGATGCTGATGCTGCAGTAGACTCCTGAATCGTTGTAGTTCCCGCTTCTGCAGAGCTTGAGGCTTGCTCCTCGGTTGTAGCAACCGATTCAGCAGAGGAAGCAGACGCGTTATCGGTGGTTTCCGGTTCCTGGCTTGCCGAGTCCTGGGTTTCCGTTTGCTGGCGTCGTTTCCTTTGATGCGAGCCCTCCCCACTTTCCTCGTCTTCCCATCGCTTTCCATCCGAAGTCTGCTCCGCGCGTGTCAATGGGGCGCAGCTCGCGGCGACGTAACAAGCATTTTCGGCATGTTGCCCAGCACGGCGGTCACGGGACGCCAAGCACTCGTGCAAAATTTCTGGATATCGACAATCCAGTAGACGAGCAAGGTCAGAGTCGTATCTCGCAACTCTGTTTTGACGAGCGGCAACACGAGAAGATGCTGTAGCCAACAAGGCTAGTACGGAAAGGAACCGCATGTTGATGATATGGTATTGCAAAGAAATGAAATGAACGAAAGTAGATATTCAAATTTGGTCGCTCTAGCCCAAAATTCGGAGGCGGTGATATATGATGTCGACGGGCCTCACTCCTCTTCTGGGCAGCATCTATGAATATATCAATCCCCAACCACCTAAAGGCTAACTATGGTGTCTCTTAAATTTGTACATCACTAGCACCAGAAATGGCACTACATCACTGCTTTGTCAGTCAGCTGCTATAATAAGAACGGTCTGATTCTGTAGGGTTGTGTTGGTCGTCGTCTCTGTTGTACGAATCCGACATTGAAGCCGCTTAGTCATAGGAACAAGATAAGCTTTAACAGGGCAGTTGAGGTTATTCGTCATCGTCTTTTTTTTCAGTGTCAATGCTGGGCTGGGATATCCTCATTTATCCCCACTAAAGACCTCGGGCACAGCCTCGACTCATCCCACATTCCGAGACAAGTCATTCTAGGGCCTTACGATCCGGGACATTTACCGATCTAATTTTGTATCCCAGTCGTAAGGCATTACAAACGGTCTTGCGCCTCCCATCTTGGAGCCGCGTCATTAACGCGCTTCAATCCTAGTAGAGGTGATTAGCGATCCCACCAGTGCGGGTCTTCGGGGCAATAAAGGGATGTCTTTCCGGCCTTCACCTGCTCTCGCTAGGGCTATAATGCCATTTTGACCTAACTCAACAGTGCCCTTAAAAGGGAGATGCCCTAGAGATCATCGAAATGAAGATGGCCCTGGATTGCCACACTTCTAGAGCTTCATCCTTGAAATTACCTACCCTAAGGTCTTTTGGGGCATTGAATTCTCATTTGCCATGCGTTTATCGAAAGAGCGTTTGTTCTCATAGCCGATAGTCTCCCTTTAGAGAAGTTGAGACCACAAAGGGGGTAAGTTGTTAAAAAAGGCGGCCGTGACTACTAAAGGGCAGCACCTGTACTTCGGTTAAAGGCACGGGACCTGACACAGCTCGCCCTGGCTAAATGAAACCATGGATATATTGAAACATAAGTCACTGATGTGTCTAATCATGAGATTGTACAAATACGAAAACACCATGAGTTACTGTCCGTCGCAAGGCATTGGCCTCAGGTCTAGTTGAACTCTTCTACAAACCCCTCTCAACTTGTCCATTTACCCAAGCCCCTCAGGCATAACGTGGACAGGTGCCTTGGGCCTTTTGCATCAAAGCGCGAGACCTAATAGCATCCTGGTTCTGGGTAATCCTCCGGATCGTGTCCGCCCTGGTAGCCTTGCGCAGCTGGCCCGCAGCACGCATGCTGGGGATGTTTGTCAGGGCACCCATGCCAGTGATGCCAATGCCGATGGCGAGAGCGACTCTGTCCTCATCACTGGTCGCCTGGGTGATCTTGTAGATATCTACAGAGATAAGACCGAGATCGCCAACAAGGTTAGCCGCAGCGCGGACAAAGGTAGCGGTCGCGCCGATGGTACCAGCCAGCTTTCCGAGGAAAGGCACAATGAAGAGAACGGTTTCTACGACGAGCAAGATAAGGTTCTTCGTTTCCTCCTCTCGGACCTCCTCGCCAATGTCATAGGCCTTCTGCATGGCGTCTACCGACTCCCCAACCATGATGACGGGCACTGTAAGTGCATCGACCACCTCGGAAATATCCTCCTGGATCAAGCCGAGCTTGAAGCCCCATTCATACCCCCAGAGGGTGGCGGGCAGGTCGGAATCCGCCTTGCCAACAGCGGGCTCGACAACATCTTTGGGGTTCGGGATGGTGTCGATGCGGAACCGATCATAGTTGACAACCGGGAAGTCGAGGTAGTAATTCCGCTGACAGTTTGTAATGGTCTGGGGGCATTTCTCATGCGTCTGACCGGGCAAGTGTGCCTTGTACATGTATCTACCGAAGCGGATATGCTCTTCGGCGAGCCCTGTACCTTCGAACACGTCCCGGTAAAAGGCTTCGCGCCGATCCTCTCGTAGGGAAAAGGTCACGTTGCCTGTCGTCAACACGTCCACAGTTCGTTGGGGAGGGCATTCAGACGGCTTAGTCTCTCGTGAACCACAGACGAGAGTGGAGCCATCAGGAATGCAGTTCTCGCGACAAGAACTCGTGGTACACTGCCAACAGCACATCCGGATGCTGCTGGTGGTGCACTCAAAATATGAAGATGCTCGCGGTAGGATCCATTCTTCAAGATTGGTGTCGGCGGAAGCATGTACGGCACGTCGGAAGTGCCCAAACGCCCTGTCGTAGTTGCTGTTCATGAGACGTTCGTAGTGGTCCAGCGACCGCGCCGCCATGCGCCTCAGCACCTCGAGTGCGTATAGGGGCAAGCAGTACGCCGGGATACTACCATCGTTCTCCAGCTTCTCTAGGGTGTCGTGCGGGGACGTATCACGGCATGCCGGGAGGGTACCCCATAAATCCCGTATTTCGGGGTTGCTCGGTCCCGGGCTGGGAGCGGGGGCGGGGGTGCCGGTGCCAGGGTTGGGTGGTAGCGGCTGAGGAGGAAGGTTGGGATTAGAGATGCCGCCGGGATCATCACCCTTTGCATCGCCCGAGCACATATTGTACCATGTCTCGGCTTCGTTGGTCCATGTTCCCTTGATACCATGCATGTCTGCTCGTCCATTGCCGTCCAGGTCCGGGTAGTACATGCAGGTCCCAGCCTGGCTGCCAGCGTAGGCATGGAACGGCCCTCCCCCAGGCTTCTGCTCCCACCAATATTGCGAGCCACCAATATCACGCCGGCCGAGGTTGTAATAGACGAATCCGTCGCCGCTGAACTTCTCAACCCAGATAGTGTCTGCTCTGCCGTCGCCGTCAACGTCATGAAACCGAAGATTGGCGCGGTCATGGCCTTTGGCACTCTTAAACTGAGGCACATGGGTCCAGGCGCCATTAGACGCCTGCGTCCAGCCCCAAACGCGCCCGTCCTTCTCGATACAGAGGTAATCAGGCCGTCCGCTGCCACTAATGTCGGCGAACCGGACGGCGAGATCATGCAGACCAATACCGCGCTTCTCGGGGCATCGGAGCGCTGGCGCTGGGTTTCCCAGGTTCTGCCAACGCCAGTTCCCTCCGGCGCCACCGTCGAGATTCCGGAAGACGGTCACGCGGTTCTCGTTGGCTGCATCAACCCAGATGATATCGCACTTGCCGTCACCATCCCAATCAGCTAGATGGAGGTCACGTCGGTCAAGCTCGCGTCCAGCTACCTGCTTGGCATCAAAGATGCGTGCACTCGGGCCCCAGTAGCTCTCGCTCCCCGTCAGGAAGTTTTTGCCGCCGTTGGGAAACATAGTCATAATGCCCTTGGAGTGTGTCCACACGTAGTCGTCGCGTCCGTTGCCCGTCATGTCGCAATACTTGTTGCCATCAGCGACTAGCTTGGTACCACCTGAGCCGAGGTTCCTATACACGCGGACGCTAAACTTGTGCTTGTTGCCCTCCTTTGCATGTTCCATATAGACGTAGTCGAGTCTACCGAGCAGCCCAAAGTCTTGAGGCACTCCAAAGATACGCGCAAAGTGGATGCGGTTCCTGATGTTTTCGGAGCCGCCGAAGCCTCCTGGATGAGTCGGTCCGCTGTTGGCGTTGCCATTGAAGCCTTGTCGCCACGCAACATTGAGGCCGTCGCCTTCGACTCCCTTCAAACAGCTGCGAGCGTTGGTCCAGGTTGTCGTCTGTCCATTACCATCAACCCAGAGCCAGTCATCTCGACCATCGCCGTTGAGGTCCTCGAACCGAACACCAGCAAGATCTCCCATGCCCTTGCCCGTAAATCGCCGGCCCAGGGCCTGCCAGTAGGCTGGCTTGTCCTGAATCCCGCCGTTGCGCCAGCATGAGATATCTCCATTGAGGGAAAGACCGCAGAAGTCAGCACGACCGTCGCCGTCGATATCAGCGAGCCGGACCTGAGCTTGCGGGTATCCTGGTTGTGCAGCCTTCCAGAGGCCGATATGCCTGAAGGTAGGCGGCGCCGCCCCTCCCCCATTGCCACGGTTGATACTGGCAAAGACGGCACCATCGCGCCCGATGCAGGCGAAATCGTCAAGCCCGTCGCCGTTGAGATCAATGAAAACGATGCCGCGCGGGATGCAGTTGTCTTGTACACTGAGGTCGTTGATCTTGGTGAACTTGCCACCCCCGTCGTTCCTCCAAACACCGTACCGCGCCTCTCCGCTGGCCAGGTCAAACCAGCCTACCAAGTCATCGCGGTCCGACCGGAACAGACGTGCGAATCGCCATTGGTTGCGGTCAAAGTCGCTCGTGATAGTCAAGACGACGCCCTCTGGCTGGCTGCGGTGCCGGTAGATACCGTCATGCTCACCACTGCCCCTTTGCGTCAGACCCCCGGCCCAGACGCCGTTGCCGGCCGGCTTCTTGCAAGTACCTGTGTCGCCCTCGGCGTTCCCTTCCATTGGGAGTGGAGCTTTGATCTTGCCGTCCCTTTCAGCGGCCTGGATGCCGGCCCAGAAGGCGGCGGCCATCTTGCGGAACCCCCCATCGTGCGGGTGCACCTTGTCAGGCACGTCAGACATAGGGATGTGGTCCATGTCGGCGATGTAGATGGGTCTCCCCTGCGCCGCGAGGTCCGCAACCATGCCACGGTATAGGTTGTTCACATTGTTGCGGTTAACGCCACCCTGTCCTTCCAGTGGGAGAAGCGTTGATACAATCATGACTGTATCGGGAGAGATATTCTGCCACATGCCTTCGATCATGGCGCGCAGCCTATTGTGCTGGTTTCCATTGTCGATGCCATGAATGCAGTCATTCGTGCCAATATTCATAATCACCACGTTTGGTTTAAACTTGTATGACAGCCTCGATGCCTCGTGCGCCTCGGTGACGATGTGGCCAGATGTAGCCTCACAGTCCTACTCGCTGAGTTAGCCAACTTGTCAGATAAGTCCTAGTTAACAACGCCTTGCATTATCCTTCATGGTGCCTCCGTTCTTAGTGCCCACCATGTTGACCTCGTATCCAGCAAAGCGTGCCTGGTCTCTAACGAGCTTTCGAAACCTGGGCGCTCAAAATGTCAGTTTACCGTCGTATCTATGCATGTTCTGTCTTCAGACAGAAGGAAAGAGTGGATCATACCCATTGCCATCACTCGAGCCCACGCCGAAGACGGTAGAAGCCCCGAGAGGCATAATTCTCAGCTCGTGCCTTGCCTGCCGTCGACCAAGATGAGGGCCGAGCAGATCACTGCTGGACTCATTCCCGTGTGTCGAGCTCACGTGTAGGTGATGGTGGCGAGATGCAAAGTGATTATGGTGCGCGGAGCCAAGCGTTACCAGCAAGGTCCAGAATAAAATGGAGGAGAGTAACTGGGGCGGCTTCATTTTGTTCCCAACCTGACGACGTAGGCAGAACAGAGAAGTTGAATGAAATAATACGTTGTTTGATTAAATGAAAGAGAAGGGCGGAAATAATCAAAGCCTGCAAGGCAAAGTTAGATATAAATAACTCGCATGTATAAATGAGTGGTCTTTGAAGGTTGTATCTTTGCAAGCCACTTGGGGACGCTTCGCTGTTTTCTAGACGAAGATGCCTCACCTTCTTGTGTGAACAAGCTATACTCTCGTTAAAATGCTAGGGATGTGAGCTCCCATGATAGATAACGAGACTTACTGCATGTGGAGCGTATTAAAGCGTCCTTGGGGGTATTTGGCAATATGATAGGACTGCGCCGCTGCTGAGCGCCGACCCGAGCACAACGCTGACCACAAGGAAATATGCCAAGGTTTGTTATGTGCCATCAGCAGGGACATCTGAGACTTATAACATAGACGTCCAATGGACGTGACCAGATAGCATTGGCGCTGGCGCTGTCAGCGCTCGGCGAAACTTGGCATCACGCGCTAATGTTACCAAAATCCAGGTACAAGCTTACCCGATGAGTTGCCAAGCTCAGGTAGAGCAATTTACTAAAGGGACTTTGGTCAATCCCTAGTGCTGGAGAGATAATTACTTTGTTGTAGTTTATGAAAACTGCCCCTGAATCTATCACACATCCCTGCATCGCCAGTACTATTTGCTAATTTAGGCAGGTGTGTAGCTTGTTCGCTACGGTGTCAGTAACTAGCTTAGAAATCTAGTATCTTCAGAGGAATTTCTAATAACTCCGTCTTCCCGTATTTGCCTCCGTCATCGACTTGCTTTGTTGCCGTTGTTATTCTTCTCCCTCTTTCCGCCAGGGCCGCCTCAAGGCAAATCTACCCCTCTTCTCCCTCAACCTCCATCTATCCATCTCTGTTATCATTACAACTCTCGATTTTCAACATGACTCTTCTTTGTTTCCTCCTTATAGGCGTTCTCGCAACACGGGTCGTCGCTGATTTTGAAGACGACATTTCAGCCTACGTCGCCGTCTTCTTTTACTTTGGGTACCTCCATGAATGGGGTGCCCGCGACGGCCTGAGCACCATTGGCGGCCCCGACTGTTACGGATCAACTCGCTGCAACTTCAACAAATTCCTAGACGCCACCACCAACAGCAAGGGGGGTTATGACGGTAGCGTCGCCCTCGACGTTACTGGAAGGCCCAGCGCAAAAGTTCTAGCCAACCGATTACGGAGCGCTGGCTTGACCAGAAAGGTCGACTGGAACCCCTCAAGACTCGTCAATGGTGCGCCAAGGGATAAGCAGGTGCTCGAAGACCATGTCACCTACGTCCTCAACGCCGGCAGTCAGGACAAGGGAGCACCGGGTGCCTTCCAGCCGTACCTTGACACTGCTCTAGATGCCCTCTCCAACATGGCTGAGATCAACGCTGGCGTCTCCTCGGGCGTACACGTGCGCTGGTGGCTCGCAAACGGTCTCCCCACGAGCACCCAGCTGAACTTCATTCAGATGCCGTTGCAGGGCGACACTGGTGAGAGCGAGGTCCGCACCGTCATCGACATCATCAATTTGGTCAAGACGTTTATGTACGAGATGGGAAGGTCTCTTATGAATGTGCCCGTATGGACAGGAGGTTATGAGGGCTTCCCAAACCCTCACCTCGGCCGCAGGTGGGCCGCCGCCCGTTTGGCCTTCCAGATGTGTCGCACTGGTAGAGCCTATCCCCCAGGATCTGACGCCATCCCTCCATTTATTCCCCCTTGGGCTTGAGTACGTCCATTTTTACCGGTACTAAATACCCAAGTATCTGGACGTAGATGACAGGATGAAGAGTCCAAGGGAGATAGGCTATTCGAAGGCAGAGAGACTGATAGTACCATCTGAATGATTTTGTTACAAACTTGACCCACTCGTTCTCATTATTGTAATACAACCAACCACCTTTTAGTTTGTCCAGCTAATATTGTTCTTTGTCGTTGACTAAGCCACTGTGACAACACCTTAAATTGCTCTATTAGTTTGACTCGTTCGCCTTGATACCATGTTGGCAACAAATCTTGATCGTTTGAAGCCAATATTGGGTTGGAGACAAAGTGGCTCTAGCTATGGCTACTGGCAGGGAAATTTTCCTTTTATAAAACCCGTAGTGAGACTTGCTATACTAGGGGAGGTGTATAGTTGAAAAGTGCCGGCGGATGTTTTTCTTACACTGTTCGGCAGATATTGACCCACAGGACTGGACCCCTGACGGAAGCACGGATGAGACATGAGTCATACGGGGACGTCTCCTCACCTGATTTTCTGGCACAGGGCCTTGATTTTGGCTATTGGATACTAGGCAGCGGGCTCTAGAGGTCGCGGACGGATAAGTTTCTGCCAATAAGCTTCGGTTAGAGCTACGGTGTGGCCAATCAGGAACTCGTATGAATACGAATATACAACTGAATCTTACACATTGCATGCTAAGCATGCCCTCCTTTTCAGCCTCAGGCTTCATCTTCTGTTTATATAAGTTCTCTTCATCTCGTCCTCCCATTCAACCTTGTTTAGCCCCAGACTTCTTCACACCGTGCATCTATAGAAGCATCAGTTCAGAACCCGAACCCTTCTGTACTTACACACACGCATTCTCCGTCAACATGGCCCCATCCCAGGTTTTCTCTCAGACCCTCCGCTCCATCACCCGCACCAAGTTCAACCAGTTGGCCAGGCAAAAGGTTGCCTACGAGTCCGCGAAGACCTCACTGCTGCGTGACGCAGACGACGAGCCTAGCCCTAAACGAGCCAAGATTCTTGTTGACGGTGCCACCAAGCTGTCCGCTACCTCTTCATTGTCGCAGCCCACGGTTGAGACTCTCCAGCAATTCCTCCTCCAGGCAGAAAATGACCCTTCCGTTTCCCAAGAAGCTATAGAAAGCTACGAGCATGACTTGCGTAACGAGCTGGATACCTGCTCGGAAAAGCACCGCTTCGCCGAGCTCTACGCCAAGCTGATTGACGAGTGGATCTCGACAAGTGAATCTGACTCTAGTGATCTCCATATCCCACGCGCCGAGAAGCAAGAGCAGCGCGCTGTTTGGGAACAGTACGTCTTTTGCGCCAAGGAGGTCGATGAGGACGCCATCAAGACTTATCTCGGTAACCTCTTCCAATCTGACGGATCCAGCCATGTCAAGAAAGCCTATAATGGCTTCGTGGATTCAATCAAGTCTTTTCAAAAAGCTTGGGACCTCGAAACCCATTTTGACGAGGAGTCCCTGCAACATTGCATCCAGGGACTCCTAAGGGCTAATCTGTTGAACGATGAGAAGCGTATGACTCTCAATGACTTGCTAGGCAACAAGGTGGTTCTTCGGGAGATCGCAGACGTGCTCAACATGCGCATGCGGACACGGGCCACATGGGAATGGGATGGTGATTGCATCGTCGAGCCCCGCCGCCATCTCAACGGCCGTTACCGCTTCTTCCCTGATGAGGACCTCCTTCAGTCGCTGTTTCTCTACTATATCGGCAGGAGATGGTGCGTCGTACTACGTCAAGCAGCCGAGACTTTCTGCAAGCAGCGTCAGGTGATGAAGCCGGCGTTCCCTGCTCTAAGCAAGGAAGGAGCTCGCCGTCGGCAACACTTCCTTGGATTAATAGAGGGCAAGACTACCACCGACAGTCTCTCGAACCTGCTCGACGATCATTTCGACAATGAGATCTTTCTAGATCAGTTACCTCGTGAAGTACAAGAGCAGCGAGGCAGTTACGGCGATGACAAGGCGAGCGTCGACGATAACCGCAAGTCTCCCATCGCAGTAGTTCAGAAACTTCTACAAACGCTACAAACCCACATCATCGTACAGAATAAGCTTGGCCATGAGATCACCGTCATACGCTCCGACTTCAAGTGGTTTGGCCCAAGCCTCCCTCACGCGTCCATCTTTGCTGTTCTCGAGTTCCTCGGCGTTCAGCCCGACTGGATCAACTTCTTCCGCCAAGCCCTCGAATGCCCACTTCGCTTTGAAGACGACTCCCCCGAAACACCTTCTCGAACACGCAAAAGGGGCATACCGCTCAGTACACCCCTGGCTGATTTCTTCTCCGAGTCTGTCTTGTTCTGTCTTGAATTTGACGTCAACCACAGAACCTACGGTGCTCGTCTATACCGCCTTCACGACGACATGTGGCTCTGGAACTCGGCTGAGACGTGTGCCGAGGCCTGGCGGGTCATAAGCGAGTTTACTAATCTGTTTGGTCTTGAGCTGAACGAGGAAAAGACAGGCAGCACCACTATCAATCCAGGCGGCCGTCACGATCAGATTGATGAGGTCATAGGTCTCCCCTCAGGTGAAGTTACCTGGGGCTTCCTGAAGCTTGATACGACCGCTGGCAGGTTCGTCATCGACCAAGCCAAGGTCGAGGAGCATATCGACGAGCTTCGCCTTCAACTAGACGGATGCAAAAGCACTCTAGACTGGATTCGTGCATGGAACACCTACGGCTGTCGTTTCTTCACGACCAACTTTGGATCGCTTGCCAGGTGCTATTCCCGCGCCCACGTTGACACCATCCTCAGCACGTTCCGCCATATCCAGGAAGAACTCTTCCCCTCGCTTCGTGGCGGCGTTGGCACCCGGCTAAAGGAGATTCTCGCCGAGCGGTTCGGTATCACCGACGTGCCTGACTGCTTCTTGTACACGCCTGTGGCTCTAGGTGGCCTAGGTCTCCACAACCCGTTCTCGACGCCGTACATTTACCGCGACGGAATGCCCGAGGATGCAGGCGCGAAGATGGATAAGTTCCTTGAGGAGGAGAAAGTAGACTACGACGTGGCGAAAAGGGCGTTTGAGTCGTCGGATGAGCAGTCTGACGACTTAGGTTACCATGAGCAACCATACCCCTATTTCATGGATGTAGAAGGCGATAACGCCTTCTTCAAATTCGAAGAGTACACACAGCACCGAGAAATGACGTCGACAAAGTTGAGAACCGCGTTCCAGGATATCAGTGAGGAGCCCCTGCCGAAACCGCTCGAGCCTCCGAAGATCCTCTCGGGGCTGCTGCCTGAGGACTGGGATGATATGACCCCTTACGATCAGTCGGTTTGCTTGCAACACTCGAAAGAGACGGTTGCACGGTTCGGGGGCTTGGTTATTCTCGAAAAGGGGTTGCTACCGACGGGTGTGATAGAGATGCTGCAACAAAGCCGGTTTCAGTGGCAGGGCTAAGTCTAATAATCAGTGACCACAATAGGGTCTATAAATAACGGCTTAAAGAGAGGCCATCACCCGGAACAATGAAGAATAATCTAATCAATACATGACAACATCCGAACCCACTACCATAAGGCATCGTAAAAAGAATGTGACATGTATATTCCAAAGTACTGGTTGGATCTAGACCCTGAGTACCTTATTTCTCAGCCTTCTTGGCTTGTGCAACAGCCCAGTTATGCGAAGCCAGTGTAGCTTCATGTAGACTCTCTTCAGGCAAGCCCAGAAGGTCATTCTGGCTTTCAAACACGCCTTCACCAGTGGGATAAAACGCGCGAGCGTACAGGGCCTTCAAGAAACCAGTTCCCACTCCCTTAGAAAGTTCCTCCAAGCCCTGCTGGAAACGCTCAGTGGCAGGCTGATAGCTGATAGTCCAGTCCTTGTCAGTCTGGCCCAGTAGCTTGTTGACGCTATCGAGCAACTCCCGCTGATTCAGGGTGAAGCTCTTGATATAGACCGGTTTGTTGGCGAACTGGGCCAGTGTAGTGGACTTGTCGTTTTCATCCTCCGGGAGCTTCTTGAGGTTGACCAGTGAGACCAATGCACGTCCAGTCTGGGGCCAGGTGGTCGTGTTGACTCTGGTATTTCCGTCATCGTAGAAAGTGACAGATTTATTCGGGAAGTCGAAGCCGTAGGTGAAGGGTCCAACGCCGAGGCTGTATTCGTACCAAAAGTTGGGTGTGATGGCGAGCCACTGGGAGCCAACCTCTTCAACTTCTTTGACGCTGGCGTAGATGTACTTGAGCGCTTCGATGTCTTCTTGCAGCTTTGGGTTGCCATAGAAGTTTACACCGTAGGCGTTGGGCACGATGTAAGGAACTCCTGCTTTTCCAGCTGCCCTGACGATTTTGCTATGGGTGTCTGGAGGTGCAGTAAGAGCCATGGTGATGACCAAGAAGTCCTGGCCTTTCAGGGCTTCGATCAATGTAGCTTCATCGTCATAGTCGACGTGAGCAAGCTTCACACCATCGGGCACGGTAGTCTTGCTGCCCTTGCGGGTAAGGGCGGTCACAGTCTGGTTTCCAGGTGACTTGAGGAGATGCTCGGTGAACACTTTGCCTATCTGTCCTGTAGCCTTGGGGAAATCAGCATCTTATCAGAGAGTCTGGTATATGAACACATACGCCAACAATAGCCACATGCTTAATGGCATTGACAAAGCCTTCAGGCTGGTCCTTTGCGTATTGAAATGTCATGGTGATAAGCGAGAAGTGAAAGTAGTATAGATAGAATTCGATACCCAAGAAAGAGATATGGATTTGTAGTTCTTGTTCCTCAGTTAAAAAACGACCTTCACAAGAACTCTTAAATATCTGTGATGGGCTTACAAACTGGTCCTTTCCCCCTTCGCCCACCATAACGCCGAAGACCAATGGCTTCGCCAAGGACCCACTGATTTGGGTTTCCGGATCGGCTAATGCTAGCGCGACTCAAGTACGTTCTGTGCGATATTTGATGTTATTGTTGCCGAAAAGTCGCCGTAGTACAGTATTCGTCATAGTACACCCATTGGCTTTGAGACCAGCCACCTCTACGAATCAAAAGGTGTTTGCATCACCTTGTGCTAACTACTTGTATTACCACTGCCTGGGCTTGAGCATCGGCTGACTGACACAGTGACCCTTGAGAGCCCAGTGTGTGAAGCTGGTGAGCCGTGCTCTCCACCAATCTACAATTCACCTCCTATGTCTTGGTAAGCCAAGCATGGATTGCCCACCTCCCACTTAGGTAACTTATTTTTGCATACTAAAAACTTGGTATTGTTTCCACTATCAATGTTGCATATACATCTTGCAAGGCATACAAATGTCGATTCTTCATCATCAGAGCGCATATACTCTTAAGCTGCATGTTTTGAGCCTGACTACGCAGGGAGCTTCAATCCTGCAAGCTTCTCGCAAGCCTTGACCACATTCTCTTGTAGACCAACGTCCTCAGACTCTGGAAGCGCTTCGCCCAGCCGTCTCTTCGGCTCAAAGTACCTTCCAGTCAAGGTTTGATCATAGTCTCCTTCAGCCAACATAACATATGTCTGCACGCCATCCTCCAGCTTATCTGGGGCACCCTCACCGCCAATCTTGGTAGCCACCCAGCCAGGGTGAACAGAAGTCACCGATGTGTCTTTGAACCGCCTTGCTACCGCATTGGCTAGGAGCATCACATGGAGCTTTGAATCGCAGTAAGCGGGCAAGTCCTGAAATTGGCCTTCTCCTCGCTCAAGCCAGAAGATATCTCGGACATTCGTCTCAGCCTGGCGGTGCAATTGAGACGAAACAAAGGCGATCCGCTTCGGAGGGGTTATGAGGCAAGTCAAAATGTAAGGTGCAAGGACATTGACTGCCACCATGGTCGGAATTCCTGTATCAGGCGTTTTTCGGAACGGTCCGTAAAGCATGCCAGCATTGTGGATAATGGCGTCAAAGGGCCCGGCAGCGTTGACTTCGTCGGCGAGTTTCTTTGTCTCCGACACAAGTGACAAATCGGCGATAAAGACCCCTGCGGCGCCAGGGCAGTTCACCTTAGCGTCGGCTGCGCGCTTGGCGTTGCGTGCGTGGAGGTAGACGGTATGTTTGCGTTGAATGAGTTGACGAGCAGCTTCAATGCCGAAGCCATCAGCAGATCCAGTGATAAAAATGCGTGCCATATTGTAGTCAAAGTGAGATGGTGACAACAGTAGTAAGTATTTGATGAATCCAATTCTTTGAGTGAACGCCCCAGTGGTCTTCAGAAAACACCAGTTATATAACCCAGCCTTAGCAAGCCCGCCCACATTAGCTCCGATGTTTTTGAGGCTGATTTGTAACTAGCTGCGAGCGAAAAAGGTCGGTGACAATTCGGCAACTATAATTTTTAAAGAGGCCCGTGGCCATACGGGGATCTTGGGCTCGGACTTAACGGACCTTTAACACCCATTGCCTCCCTAGAAACGCCCGCAAGGCCTCTGTAGACTTTGGGCTGTTCTCGATCGTCGGTCCTGTTTGCCAATTTTGGATATCTTGTTCAAAAGGCTACACAAGGCCAGGGGGCAGAGGCCTCGGAGCAACCCAACAAAAGCCAATTTTGGATATCAATGGCCAAAAATTCACACATCGCAGGCACCAACGTGGCTACGGAAGAGTAAATTCGGTCTCATCGACAAATGGGTCATCACTGTTTGGCTACGATTGGAAACATCCTTAGACACTAATTATTGCATTACAGAATGGTATAGACAGCCTTTTCCGCACTAATCGGACGAACCCCGGGCATCTTGTTTGGAGATACGAGCGCAAGACCATCAACAATCTTCTCAAGACCACCAGGCATCTGACGGATTGGGTTGCCTGCCAATTTCGCTTTTCCTTGTGAGGCTTCCGAACCAAGAAACGCGAAAAACTCGGCAGCAAATCTACGTGCCTCTGGGTTGGCTGGAATGCTAGCACCTGTGATAGTCGATCAGCCATCAAGGTGAACCTGTGCACGTTTACCAAAATAGCTTGCGTACCTTGATAGCCAATTTCCACACCCAACCCCTCCCACACAGCGCCAATCACGGGACTGTGCTGCAATTTGTTGATATCGAACTTCCCGACAGCCGGGCTTCGATAGACTGCAAAACGGCCGTCAGGAGCCAGAACCGAATCGACTTGTTCCACAGTTGGCGAAACAGAAACGCCATCGATGGCGTAATGAACACCTTCGGATGCTTCCGTCAATTTTCGGACTTGCTCGGGCCAATCATTGTCGTGGTAATCAATCAAAACATCGAATTTGTAAGGATTGTCTCGCAGCAAGTCGTGCTTTGATGCGCTAGCCAACCCGATGAGACGGATCTTTGTCCCTGAAAACTGCTCGCTCAATCGGACCAGCTGTGCCGCATAAAGGCTCACAGACGCGGTCGCTCCATATATGAGAAAGTTGACTTCGTCCTCAGGCTTTAGCCCGAGCCTACTGAATCCTTCTGTCTCAGCAAAGGGACATGGAAGTTGAAGCCTGCTGAATACTCCTTGAGCTGCAGTGAGACCGCACAAGCTGATGCTGGCGGCTTCTTCGAGAGTCATGCCTTCAGGAACATGCCACGCTAGATCCCATTCAACACAGACGTATTGGGCAAATGCGCCCGGTCGCTCGTTAACAGAACAGGCTGAAGGCGAAAGAATGCGTCAGCAGATAGATCAAAGTCACTTGCTACTGTTTGGTGAGACCCTACCGCCTTGGACAAACCCTGCAACACGCGTGCCGACTTTGGTGCGAGGATCATCTAGTTTCTCAACATCTGCGCCGAGTTTTGTGACCACACCCGCAAAGTCACTCCCAACTACACGGCGATCCTGGGCAGCGACAGGGTTGGCCGTATACAGCCAGTCAACTATGTTCAGGGCAACGGCGTTGACTTGGACCAAGATTTCAGATGGACCAGGCTCCGGAATTGACATGTCTTGGATCGCCACGAGCTTGTCTTTGGGCGTTACAACTAAAGCCTTCATGCTTGCCATGTTGTCGTGTCAATGAACTGTGAAAGGGCGTTGAAAAAGAAAAGATGTTGGGGAAACCATACCCGGGAGTCCAGGGGATTATATACGTCAACTAGCATCAAGGTCATGGGCGAAAGCTACCTCGGAAAGAAACCTACCCTACGGCCCCGGGATGAGACTCAGCCCACATGAACGCCGAACAAGTCTTTGGTTGATAAGCCCACGATCCCATAACAAGCTAGTCCAGCTACAGCCCCACTTTGTTGCCTCAGGTTGCATAATTGTCCCCACGGAACTTTCCTTAACTCCATGAATCTCCGATTCAGCCCAGGTCCTGGTTAACTACCCACTTCAATGGCTCTCGACTGCACCCTGGCTATTTTACTATTCCGCATCATATGAGAAGATAGAATGAGCAACCATGAAAGTATGCATATCCCCACTATCATGATTGTTACACGCCCACAACATCCCAGGGCTTTGGTAACCGACTAACCCGTCGCGCAGTTAGGTCCAGTGGAGACGATGGACAGAACGTATCGAATACTCAGTCGTTTGAAGCTCCTACCGCTCGCTTCGTTTGTGATTGCGGGAAGAGCTATATGCGCAAAGAACATCTCCGACGTCATCAATCTACTCATGACGGAGAATCACACAAGTGCCACATTTGTGGGCAGTTGTATTGGCGCCAGTGAGCATCCCACATTTTGCATCATGAAAGTAGTTTAACCTCGTTATTTCTAGAGACGTTCTCCGACGCCACTTGAGCAACCACGGGGATAATCCTCCAGCTAGACCGCGCGCTTGCGATGCTTGTCATGCAAACAAGACCAAGTGCGATGGCAATGGGATCGTTGATTGCACATTCTGCAAGAAGAAATCCATCTCTTGTCAATATTCCCTACGTCGACAAAGGGTTCGAAAAGGTGCTCCTCCTCCTGGGGGACACGACATGTCGCATCTCGGTCATTCCTCATCCTCTAGTGTTACGACGAACGAAATTGCCCAGAACATGATACCTGAAACCACAGTAGAGACTAGTGGCACATCTTCCATGATGGGAATAAGCTCACACAATCATCCGGATGCTTTATCACAACCGCTTCTACATGTTGACGCGACTCCTGGACCGCCTGATGATACGACTTGTCTCAAGGTGATCCTTCAAGAACTATCCACATCACCGCCAAGATCGAGTCCCTTGCGCGACATAGACTTCCCAGATATGATGGGAAAGTGGGTGCTAGGCTGCTTTGAGTCTTATGTCAATCATTTTCATCATCGATGGCATATCATTACCGCGCCCACCTACGAGCTCAATAAGAAGCCTTATGACAATGCGGCCTCCGTCCTGATGATTGGGTCCTATTTCTCTCATACCACAGATCAGAGACATCTGAGTATCGCGATTCACGAGAAACTAATGGATCATTATCTGCAGCTGACAGTGCGTGCATCTGCTCTTTCATACAGCACTTGAAAGACATCAGGAGGCTGACATCCGTGTAGGAATCAGTCGCAGAAGGCAAAAGGATACCTGATACAGTGAGACAACTTGAGACCTACCAGTCGATCTTGATGAATGTCATATTCGGAATATCCTTAGCTGTCAGTCCTGACCCTCTAGGCCGATCTAGACACAGCTGACGCTGCGGTGAAGCAAGAGAGAACATCAGCACGAGCTAACCACTTATGTGGTCGATTAATCGAGACAATGCGGAGTACTGGCTTCTTCACCCAGTCCCAGGCACAGAGTATCCTCCAGAGCGAGTTCCCCGGTAATTATGGCCCTTGGATTGGTATGTTCATAGACGAGTGGAAACGGTTCGTGATTTTCTCTCCACTGGTGTACCGCATCTCTTACCAATGCAGACTCGTTTGTAATCTATTCAAGGTAGAGACACAAATATCTCTCCTTTATCAACAGCGTCCCCGGCTGCTCAACAAAGAGCTTGGCACGCCCCTACCATCAACTTTCTCTCTGCGGAATTGTTATGATTTCGGCACTTTTACTCATCGGGAAAAACGCGAAGGTTCGGGCCGCGATATTAAATTGTCCATGATGATGAGATATCCTGACTGGTTCCTCCCTGATCCGTTACTCGTCGAAGACATTCATCTCGGCCTCTGTGGACTGGCTTTCGATCTCTTTGAACTACCACCTCATTCTGTCTCAAGCGCGTCGGATAATGCCTCATCGATCTCTAGCCGCGCCAACATTGTGCGACGGCTTGCAATTTGGGCTGAGCACATTGAGATTATATCTCAGAAGCTTTCATCTGAGGCATCTAGCCCTAGTGTTTACGACCTCGTGACTGCGTACCTTCAGCGGGAGGATGAGACTAAGATTTTGCCCTTCGACAGGTCAGTCGTCAAGCATCGCATCCAAGATATTCTCCGAGACGTGACAACGTTGTTTCACCAACTTCAGACTCTGCTCTCAGGTAGTAAATAAAACATAGATTGCCTTTACAACCAGTATGGCCCAGACTCAAAGACTCTCCTACCCAAGAAGTCCTATTGAATATGGGTATTGGTTGAATCTCTCATAGCTCTCCCGCTGGTCGATGGCAGCGATATTGACGACTCGAGCAAATGCCATTGAATCAGAATTGCCGGTGTCATCCTCTTCAACTTCCACTTCTTTGATATGCTCCCATTGCTTCAGGTGGCGAAGTTGAAACTCGACGAGCCGCTGGCCACCAACGGAAAAAACCTCAAGCTCCTCTCTTTCAGACGTCGATATATCGCGCTTCCGTCTCAGGTTATGGTCTACCAGCCAGATGCTATATGAAGTCGTGGTATCGATCGCCATCCGGACAAATTTTTCGACAATGTCGAGATCGTCACAGTGGGGGTACACCTTTCCGAGCTGGAGCCCCCATTCCGACTTGTATTCTATCGCGATGTTGTACTTTCCTAGGTAGCCTCGGATCGAAGATCCAAGTGGAATCTGGAAGTTAACCTGGTCCCAGTCGATTGTGATTGGGTCTTGGGCCTGGAATAGAAGTAGATCCTGGTGAGGCACGACCGTGAAATAATGGGGAACCCCATGATGGCCAATGAAGTATCCTGCTGCAGCAGCATCTTTTTCCCAGTGTAGTTGCCTATTTTTAGGCTTTCGGTTGGGTCTAAATCTGCGCTCCATAACGCGTCTTCACTCTTTACAAGCAGTCCATAATCCTCCGTCGATAAGATATGTTGAGATATTGCTTTCGTCAGAATATGGGATAATAAGTTGGTGGTCGGCGTCGGCGTCGGCATAGTCTTCATCGAGAACCATAGGCCTCATTTTCTCCAAAGGCCCAGTATCTTCACGGTTATAGAGCTCGAATATCTGTATTCCCCGACAGTCCGGTCGGACAGCCAGGTTCCAGATCTGGTCCCTGAGCTCCCAGGGCAAGTTGCCAAACTGGTGAAACGAGGGAGCCATTGTGAGGGATGAGAGTAGTGGGAAGAAAGGGATTATCGATTGTAGGGGAGATGCTGTGGTTTGTCACTGTCGAGCTTTGCGCGATAAAGAGACGTGAAGAGTGAGACTGGACGAGATTGGACTTCACCACCCTGGGATAGGCATCTATTATTTATAATCTTCATTCTAGGTCATAAGAAACATCTGTGATAAGTTTGCTTGCAAACCGAACGAGTGACTCTCCTCCGCAAGCCAAGAACTCAACAGTAGCAATGGTCAGCAAGCTTCGCGGTTAGGTTTCAATAACGTATGATTTCTTTTTAGTTTCTTCTTGTTATTCCTTCCCCACCCCCAGATTGGTATCCGATCTACAGAAATATAACGGCGGCCCAACATAGGTATGTCGTTCATGTCTTCGATCCTCTGGCTCAGTTATCCCAGCTTCAACTATGATAAATGACACATTTCCAATTCCAACCCAGTGACCTATTTTCATGTCTCTATCGTGTTAAAAGTTGATGTGTATGCTAACTCTATTTTGGCAACTAGCCGAGATTATGCATCTAAGCTGCCTAAACTACCATGCACCTCCTGAAGGGTTTAACTTTTTATCATGCAGGTAGATCTGAGTCCCCTCATGTTCGAACTCATCGTGAGCCATCTATAACGTGTTCTTTTCCTGCAAGCGACTAACTTTATCTAACGGCTTGATTTCGTCAAGATAAATCTCAGAATAGCAACGCAGGCATTTCATCCCTCTGAGGATAAGGAAGGATATCATTTTATACAGACGATGCACCCTTCTATCTGATTCTTTCTAGCTATTTCTATAGAAGTTAACATAATTAGGCTATGGTTTTAACTCCCTCACAAGACTTTTTGCAAGTGATCGAGAGAATCCCAGCGTATGACAAGTGTATGAAGACCTCCTTTTCACGAGTGGCGAAAAGGAAACTGCCTTATCACATCACTTATGTTGCAAAACGTTTCAAGAATACTAAAATACAATTATTACGGAGTCAGCCCTCAGACTGAAGAAGAAAAGTAGATGATGTAGGAGTAGGCCCTCAATCGTATACTCGGGCAAGTTCTTCGAGGGATCCTTTATCGAAGCTCTTCCACGATCTTGTCCGCAGCGACAAGAGCAAAACAAGCAGCCGTGAGTGTTGGGTTACAGGCATTCCCGGTAGGAATAACGCCGCAGCCACCAAGGACAAGCTTTTCCTGGCCCCAGACCTTTCCGAACTTGTCAACTACGCTGTCCTTCTTATCCTCACCAGCACGGTAGGTGCCGCAAATGTGGAGGGCAGAGCCCGGAGCGAGATACTTTGGCTCGGCTCCAGGCAAGAAGCCTCCGAGCTTCCTTGCAACATCAACCATACTGGACGAAGTCAGTGTCAATTTCAGCGACATGATGAAGCAAAGCTATAGATCTTACTCGTCAATCATCGCCTTGGTGCGGTCACGGGCAGCGCCACTCATGGCGAACTTGAAGATGGGCTGTTGCAATGTCAGACGGGTATTTATCGTTTGACTGGAGCCGCACGTACCTGTGGCATCTTGAACTGGTCTTGGTAAGTCTCGGAGAACTTGACATAGTTGTCCTCGTTTGGCTCTACGTATGTGAACCAGCGCAAGTCGACAATGAGACGCTGGTCGACAGTAGGAGGGACTTGCCCATAGCCAAAGGCGTCACGATGAATCTGGGTGTGCCAGGGGTACTTCTCGGAAAACGGGAAATAGCACTGAGGATCAGGGTCGCTGAATGGGAAGGGAAGTGGGTCCTTGGGGTGCTTTTTCTCGTGAAGCTGGACGTATCCGTCCCAACCAAGGTTGTAGGGATCATCCTTGACAGTGTCCACAAGGTTTCTGTCGAGAACAATTTGACAGAATGCCATGGGCTGCTCAGTCATGTACTTACCCTAGTTGTCACATTCATGTCAGTGGGTGCTGCAGTCTTCGCCTGTTGTGATGCTGAACTTACCAGGGCTGGTAGCGAGCGACCCAGTGCAAGGCCTCCTTTCTCAGGGGGGTTACACAGAATGCCAGGTGTGAGCACGGCACCAGCACAGATGACGTACTTCTTGGCCTTGATGTAGTAGATTTCATCTTTCAGAATGTCCTTCACCTTGGCCATCTCAACTTGGTTATCTGGCCCAATAGCAAGAGCAAGGCACTGAGTGTTGGGCTTGATCTCGAACAGGTTGTCCGGCTTCTTGGGCTCGGAGAGATCTCCCAGGATTGTGGCAGTCGCAGACCACTCGATGTAATGCTTGTTCTTCTGGTTTCGCTTACAAGCCAGAGGCATGCTCTTCATCCCACGGTCGGGGAAGGCCTGTTCGAGAGTCTTCTTGACAAGTTGCTGACGAATGGACTTCTCAAAGGCTTCTTCGGTTGTGTCAAATAACTTCTCTGCCCTGTCGTACAGGCTCTTCCACTTGTTGTCGTCGAACAGAGTGGATCTCTCCAAGGGATGTTCGCGTGGAGTACAGCAGGTCCAGTGAGAGCCCATGCCACCGACGACACGAGTTGCAGCCGCTGCCGGTAGGTTCTCAGAGGGGATCTGTTCCGGGTTCTGGCCATTCTTGATGAACGCGAACTGTTCCACCCTGGAAGATTTGTCAGTCACACCGGCGGCATGAAGTGGGGTAAGGGATATAAAATACTTGGGAGCCCACGATCCTGGGTCCAGGAGAATATCCGTGGTGTTTGTCGGGACTGAGAGGAGGTTCAATTCTCCCTTGACAGTGCTTTTGTACTCTGTTAGTGAAAGAGATTCAGGGCCTGGGTTTTCTGAACACACTTGGTAAACAGACTGATGTCCTTCTGGACAGCCATGCTGTTCTTCTTGTGATCACCCACACGCCTCGTCTCCCTAAGTGACAAATCAGTCAAAGTCGGTTCTCTTTGTGAGTACAGGCGTCACATACTGCTCTCCGACATCAATCATCAGGACCTTTTTTCCATTGTCGACAAGGGTACGAGCGAAAACAGCACCAATGGGACCCGACCCAACGATCAAGACTTCTGTCTCGATGAGCTTCTCAGGCTTGGAGCCGGTAGATGGAGGGGCTTCGGGGCTCATGGTTGCGGATTATGTTTATCGATGTTTTTTGAGTAGTAGACGTGCTGGATGATCGGAAAGAAAATGGTATGATTCTATTCAAGGTGGAAGGCGTGCTTCACTTTTAAATATTTCAACCACCGGCTTTCACAGGTCTATCGCCAGGGAGTTTGGAGATCACAACATACCAAAGTTTTGAGTATGGCTTGGTGTGGCGAGTTACATGTTTCGCTTCCCCTCCTGAAGGTATGGGATCTTCTTGAGCCATTCTGTACTTAAGGCTCGATTGATAGACATCTTGCTTGATTCGAGTATGTAGCCAAGAGCATAGAAACCTCTTGCGACATCAAGCACTTGCGACAGCCCGAGACGTGGTTGCGGACTTTGTCCCATTGAGGTATGTGGCTGTGCTGGAAGAAGAAAGCTGAAATTCTTTGCTGGTGCCACTGAGTCCGTCTATTGGTAGAGGGGTTGCTTGGAAGGGAGAACCCCGCGCAGCTGTAGCACATGTGAACCCTCGTTCAGGCCAGACCATTCTTCGCCCCAATTTCCCATTTGCTACAATCGAACTAGGCAGACAAGATAGGGTGCGTTGACAGGTTTAGCTAAGAAACATGTCTAGGTCAGGGCTATTGGTTGATATCCTGTGCCTGAGTGTCCCGATGGCGAGTAATCGGCCGGATATGGGGCGCCATTGGGTCAAAGCCAGGATAGGTGGGATGAATGGAGGTTGTTACATAGAAGCTTTGCCAGAGTTACTTAGTAGCACATCGACACCATAAAGGAGTTTATGTAGACTGCGAGCCAGAATCATACTCGGAATGTCTAATGTAGCGAGATTAGTGGGAGCTAGCAAAATTTATGTCACTAGCAGTATTGATCTCCTCGGTGGAATTCAAGGTGTATTCTTGGCCATTTATTAAAAACTTCGAGGCCGATTATGATCTTCCGGCTCAGTTCCCATCAAGGGCCGGGCTCCAACTATAATAAAGAACGATTTTCAACACATCATAACATCATGACCCGATGTTAACACAGTGGCGAGAGGCCGATCACGGGTGTTGTTGATGTTTAATTCTACTTTGTTACCGCGTATGTAGGAGTGGCTAAGCTCAAGAGAGAATCAGGCGCACAGACCTGCGCAAATCCAAGGGGATGGGCCCCCCGACCTTAATTATCTAGTCCCTTATCGCATTCATAGAATGCCAGTCTGATTGGCTCCATCGTACAGGATCCAGATGGCAGCGTGCTAGCCTCGCATAACCCCGGGGAGATGGCAGCAAAGGCAGAGCGTCGCCTCAAGTCCTCGACCAACCATCAACCCTGTCAGTACACTCCATCACGTGGTGCTTTTTCGATTTATCCGACCTCTTGTCCGTCTCGTCACATTCATCTTATCCGCAGCCTGTTACTGAACCTGTCCCCCCCCCCCCCGCATCACAAATGAGCGCCCCATACAACAGACGCATGGGCGCGTGCCTACAATGCTCCCAAAGAAAGCGCAAGGTGAGATTACCACATTTTCTGCTGGAACTTCTGATTATGATACATACCTATGGACAGTGCGATCATAAGCATCCGCGGTGCTCCCAATGCCTTAAGAGAGGCCAGATTTGTGAGCCCAAGACATTCAGATCCTTCACACCGTCTGCTTTCAATACGGGACGATGGACTGAAGGGCTCTTGGGATCGTCACCCGCATCGGAGCCCAATAGAGATGGGGAAACGGATTTGTCGCATGCGCAGCGGACCCCTCTATCCACTCTTGACACACCTTTACCTACCCCGGACGGTCATCAAAAGGATCTCACAGAAGCGGGTCATGACCTATGCGAAACGCCTATTCGTCCAAGCGCTTATCCTGACTTGCCTCTTGGGCATCTATCGCAGGCAACCAGCCATGCCTCGAGCCCTCTAGATCCCGGCTGTATCCCAGAAGCCTGGTACGACAACTCCATGAGCATAACGGCATTCTTAACAGAATTGCATGATTCGGCCAATGATGCCAGTAACGAAGGAAACATTACCCCAAGTGGAATGGCGGTGGCCATCCCCGAATTTTTCCCATTGGAAGTTTCACCGAATCAACTGTACTGCCCGATGCCGTGGCCAGACGACATGCTTGCATCGCCCGAGAGGCGCTTCCTCTGGCAATATTTTCTTTCTGCAGCTGAGACCGACTTCCTGTGCCTTGACTGGGAGGATGTTGGTCACTTTTACGCATATCAACACCCGTACGTCACCAATCTCCCGTGCATGGCGCTTTCCAACGCTGCCCTACGTGGAGCCATCCTCTGCTTCAGTGCCGCCCAATACCAGCTACGATTCGAACGGGAAGATTTCATCGTCACGAAAAGTGTCACATGCTCTGAGGCGGTTCGGTCCATGGAAATTCAACTGTCGAGCACGACACGCGATGAGAGCAACCTACTTTCCGTCGTCTACGCAGCCACTTTACTCTACTCTTTTGGGCCTGAGCGTCGCGATTATCTCCGGATAGCGTCACAACTTGTCATCGAATTTTTGGCGGGATGGAAGCCAGAAGCGAGCACGTCAAAGTCATATCCGGAGATAACGTTGACGGAATACCGCTGGACTGTTATATCTACTCTCTGTTCTTTGCAGAAGCCCAATCCTGCTCTAGGCGACCGGATCTGCCATATGATTGAGATGGGAGAGGATGAGATTGAACAGAAATATTCCAACGCCTTTCAAAGCTGGGTCAGCCACCCTATTTACACATTTTCACCCCGACTTGTCAATCCCTTATTGCGAATCGGCCGACTGTTGCAAAGTCAGCTTTCCCAACTAGATGCAGGAGCTGATCATGAGCCCCCTCCAACTTGGGAGAGCAGAGCAGCCGAGGCAGAAGAAATCCTGCTGCAAGCTCGTGAGCACGACGCAAGTGTCTCAGAGTCAGCACTCGATGGTGCAGATCCGGTGGCTGTGGTCGCACTCAATGAATCCATGTATGCGGCAAGTTCCATCCTACTTTACGCTCGCATTCATGGTCTACCATTCACGGCGCCATTTATACGTCGACAAACACGCATAGTTGTGGATGAAATCTCCAAAATCCAGCCCACGTCGCATGTCTCTTATGCCATCGTCTTTCCACTCTTTGTCGCCGGATGCGAGGCTGTGGAGCCGCAAGTAAGAGACGTGGTCGAACAGAGACTTCGGGAGCCTCGAGGAGTATCGTATAACCGTGGAGACGTTATCGGCGCCCTCCATCGTATTTGGGAAATTCGGGATCTCGAACCAGGCCTCCCGTGGCCGCACTGGGTCGATAAAGGTAAGCACATCTTCTTGGGCTGTCATAGACGCTCCTTTGATAACACTGGGCTAACGGAGATACAAGTGGAACCACGATATCGAGATATTTGTTTGATGTGATGGTGATCTTTGGCCAACAATTTCACGACTAGCATGTCTTGGTCTGGATCCATGGGCACGGGACACGCGAATGGCGTCGTTATGTCAAAGGGCTGAGTCAGTTTGATATGCTTGCTACCTATTCTTTACCCCAGATGAAAGAAGCACCCTTCTTTCTCCTCCTCGAAGGCGTCCTCAGGTATCTTTGAGAATGATCATCTGATATTGCGTCGCATTAGCACTCAAAGTTAGACTAGATGCTTATCGTTTAAACGTTGCCACGAGTTTGGCTTAGTTTCCGCGGTTGATTTGCCCAATCAGGTCTGGCTTAATCAAGCCATCAGGGCCAAAAGGGAAAGTCGGCGCGATCCGTGACGTCATCGCCGCCGCCGGCCCAGGCTCACCCAACAGCTTGCCTGTATGTCTTCATCATCATGGAAGCAGGCTCTTAGAAGTTTTACCTTCAGAAATTCGATACCGGGACTGTGTTCTCAAGGTTGCTTCCCATTTATTCTTCTTTACTCTATAGAGTCAACGGCAGATGGTACTGTGAATTGCCAATTGCTCCCATGCTCGCCACACCATCCCTTTGGTGGCCACACTTGATCGTGGAGGATGTGATATTTTGGATGAGCTTGGCACTGACGTGGGAAATTTGAACTGTAATAGTAACGTAATTTATTACGTCCCAACATGTCTACTCGGCACTAGGGCACAGAGCAGCACACTGCCTTGGGCTACCTTAGATTAACTAAGCCAGTGACCACAGCCTTCTCAAGGTGGCAGTTAATGCCGGTGGCCGGTTCCATGATCGCAGGCATTGCGAACAGCCAATTTGCGCATTGACTCTCGCCCCTCTTCAGACAAAGACCTACCTTGGATGCCTCCCACGCTTCTCTTCGTCATGGTTTGGCTAACGGTGTCATTGTTAGGAAACTTTGCCACAGCACCATTTCCAAAATCGACGCCATCTGCAATGTACACAACTTCGCCGCCAACCATGGTGACCAAAGTCTTCTGGCGAGCAATCTCGTCATCAGGCACTTCAAAGTAGTTGGACTGTAGGATGATCACATCTGCAATCTTGCCAACCTTCAACGAACCTATGTATCGGTCGGCCCTGACGAATCTCGAGCTCTCCGTCGTGATGGCCCGAATAGCTTGTTCACGGGTGAGTGAAAGGCCCGGGATTCCCGTGCCGTTGTACGGCGCACCCTGCGAAGCTGGGGAGTTGGGGTTCGTCGGATCGCCAGAACGCGTGACGCCGGCCTTGATCGCGAGCCACTCGTCAAGAGGGTCAATCTATAGGGGCATTCTCTTAGCTCATCGAGAAATGTCTCAATTGAAAGGGTTGAACTTACTGGCCAGTCACTTCCGTATACAATCCGCGAGCCAAAGGCGGCAATATGTCCCCAAGCCTCAAGATAGTTTGACCGGACTGGTCCCATGCTCTTCAAACCGTTAGGAAGCCAAACTGAGCTAGCTTGCGACCACTGAAAGCTCATGATGGGATCGGCTTTGAGCTCAGCAAATCGAGGCCAGTCGCTTGGGTCAGTCAGTTCGTTATGGGCGAGCCCAATTCGATAGTCGTTCAGGTGAGGGTACTTGGTGCGGACATCCTCCAGAGCATCCAGAGCAACACGAACCGCTAAGTCGCCGTCGACATGCATCTGAGCGTCTATGCGGTTGCAGATGAGAGGTGCGAGGACAGCGCTCAGGATTTCTCTACTCCAGTATGGCTCAGGTCCAGCCTTTGAGTCAGGCTCCCAGACCGTCCCGTTGTCCTTGGGCACGAAGTACGGCTCAAGAAGGGCTCCGGTGTTTGCTGGGTACAGGATGACGCCGTCAACAAACAGCTTCACCGCATGCCACTTGAGAGTTGGATCTGGGCCCAACTCTGTGGGGTCGTTCCAGGTCGAAGTGACATTCAGGACGTCCTGGACCAAGGCATCGATCTCTTTCGTCGAGTTGGGCGCACCGATTCGATAGTCGAAGAATCCTCGCGCACTAAGGCCCCCTTCTTTCTTGATCGCAGCGAAAGCTTTGCCAGCGTCTGGGCCTGCGGCAGCATCCTGAAAAGCTGTAACACCTTGCTCTCGAAGTAGCTTCAGAGCAGCCTTTCCAGACTTGATGTTATCTTCAGGTGTCGCGGGAGCAGGGCCGGCTAGTAAACCACTTGCGTTGTCTTGTAGAATTCCAGACGGTTCTTTGCTGCCAGGGAGACGTTCGACCACACCTCCTGCAGGATTCTTAGTCGCAGCTGTGATGGAGGAGGCGCGAAGAGCAATTGAGTTGACCCAGAATGTGTGTCGGTCTGCTGACTCGACTAGGATAGGTCGCTTCGTTTTGAGCTTGTCCAAGTCCCGCTTCGTCACGCCCCCGGTGGCATCGGATAGGGTGTAATAGTCGAGAGCGATGACATCGAGCCAATCTTCGTCACTCTTGTCAATGTCCGAGTCCAGGCATCCTTGGATATGGTCGAGCACCTCCTGGAGTCCCAGTGGTTGGTAGTTCATGCTGCACTTGAGGAGGTCTGAACCGCCCGAAATGACATGCATGTGAGCATCGACCAAGCCCGGCATTGCCATTCGGCCTTCAAGATCAAATACCAGGGTGTCAGGACCGATCAAAGGCTGAACACCATCATCACTGCCGAGGAAAGTAATGAAACCATTCTTCACAGCCATAGCATTGTGCTTGGATGAAAACTCGTCAAGGCTGTAAATAGACCCATTGAGCATGACTGTATCTGCAGCGCATCCTTTGCACTTGGTGGCGGAAGCGGAGACCACAGAAAGACAAGATGCAGCTGCAAGAAGCAGACGAGAGAGTGGCGTGGTTGGCGCCATGATCAGGTCAGATGAGAAGACTGAGATGAACAAGTCTCTCAAGGTTGTCTCGGATCTGCTTATATAGATAAGAGTCCTGAAGACTACCTAAACACATCAAAATTATCCCCGCGATGTCAATTGCCCTCATGGCTGGGTAAGAATTCCAATTACAGGTAACATGTGTTGATCATCTTGGAGCTTGCGGCAGATTAACCCTTTTGAGCAAGTGTCAACAAACCCCAGACCGCGGGGTTGCGGTTGATTAACCACTTTTGACTCTGGCGTGCCAGGGCCATCCGCCAACCACCAGCAACAGCTTGCTTATCATGGACTGCAAGGGTGAGCATTACTCAAGGCCTCCCACTTAGATCAAGCCCTTAAGAAGGGGTGATGGCCAGCAACCCAGTTTGCAACAACAGATTTCTCTCATCACCCCCCAACTCTCTTCCCCAGACCGATTGCCCCAAATCGACGTGAGCAGTATGGGACATCAAGGAGCGATGGATCAGCCCGATGCTGAGGATCCCACAAGAGGTGGTCGACGGCTCCAAAACGAAGTCGATGCACAGGATCTCGCTGCACTTGGTCACGAGCAGGCACTTACTCGCAAATTTAGTCTTGTGAGTATGCTGGCCATGGCTTTCTGTGTCCTCGGCACATGGGCCGTATTCGCACAGAACCTAGGCGCAGCTTTGACAACGGGAGGCCCGGTCAGCATCTTTTGGGGCTTATGCCTCGTCACCTTTTGCAACCTATGCGTCGCAGCCTCGATGGGCGAGCTCTGCAGTAGCATGCCGACGGCCCTGGGCCAGGCTTACTGGGTTTCTCGTCTTTGGAGCGGACCTTCTGGTCGCCTGCTGTCTTACTGCTGTGCCGCTGTCAACACGCTGGGATGGTGGACTTTGACAGCTTCGCAAAACAGCTTCATGACGAACCTTTTACTGGGCATGAAGGTCATTTTCGACAACGATTGGGACGGCGCTACGAAAGGCTACGTGCAGTTTCTTCTCTATGTGGCCATCACCATCTTTTTTACCGTCTTCAACCTCATCGCATGTCGCAGCGATAAAACACTACCATACTTCAACAACTTCATCGGCGCCGGGTTTGTGGGGCTCTTCATCGTTATCAGCATGGCCATTGTCATCGCTGTTGGGACAAAGCCAGACCTCAGCTTCCAGTCTGCTTCGTTTGTGTTTGGAGCTTGGATCAACCAAACGGGCTGGCCTGACGGAGTCACTTGGTTTACCGGTCTTATTCAAGCTGCATATGGTTCGTGGTCCTAGGACTCGATGTGTGATGAATCTAACTTGAGTAGGGCTGACTGCATTCGACGCCGTCATTCACATGGTCGAGGAAATCCCCTCTCCCCGACAAAATGCTCCGAAAGCCATGTATCTCTCGGTCATCTGTGGCGCCGTCTCGGGGTTCCTGTTCATGGTGGCATGCCTGTTTGGCATCCAAGATATCGATCAAGTCATCGATTCTCCCACAGGATTCCCATTCGTTGAGGTTCTTTTGAATGCTCTGGGATTGGCCGGAGGCGCGGCACTGACTGCTCTCTTTATCTTCAACGGCTTCGGCCAGGGTATCAGCGTCCTTACATCGGCTTCGCGACTTACATGGGGCTTTGCCCGAGACGGCGGCTTACCTTACCCTTCATACTTTGCCTACGTCGACCCGACCTGGAAAGTCCCGGCACGCGCACTCTGGCTTCAGTGTCTAATCATTTCTTTAATCGGAGTCCTCTATCTCTTTTCAACCACTATTTTGACCGCCGTCCTCGCTGTCAGTACCATCGCCCTCACGATATCCTATGCCATCCCCATCGTGGTTCTTCTTGTCGTCGGTCGCGATAAGCTTCCACCGAGGACCTTTTCCCTTGGAAAATTTGGTCCGGTGGCCAATTACATCTCAGTTGTCTACTGCGCTGTCACAACTGTGTTCTTCTTCTTTCCAGGAGGGCCCAACCCAACATCCCGCGATATGAACTACGCCATTGCTGTCTTTGGGATTATGCTGTTGCTTTCCTTGTTGTTTTGGGTAACTATGGGGAAGAATACCTATTTGAGAACCGTGGACTCGGCCAATCGTGCGAGCCATGCCCACGAACTGGAAGTGCAGAGTTATGATGGGGTTACGGTTGATCATGATAGTCCGGTGATTGACAAATCGGGCAAGGAATTAAAGAGATCTCTGGAGGGCTAACGACTCTGAGGCCAATCTAGTCTTGGTGGCACAAATGCAATCAGGGTGAAAGCACTGGTGTTGACGGCGAAACAAATGAATCCTAGCATCCTCGTGTGGTGGTAGAACGAAATACTCTATATCTCCGTCTACAATAGCCAGACTCAATTTCCTTCACCCGTTCGCCAGCTCTTGGGGAGGGTGCTAAGCGCTCAGTTCTGGAGCACAGCAACGCCAAATCCCCATTTGGTGTGTCCTGGCTTAGCGCACGGGGGGCATTGCCGAGTTCCACTCTCGAAAATCGCCCCCAGTTACAGGGTTTTTGAGTTGGGGATTTACTGGCAAATGTGCGACAACTGCACTACGTAGTATAATTTCCTTTCAGTTGCTCCTTCTCTTGTTTTTGGTTCCATTCTTCTTTTCACCCCCCCTTTTTTCCAACGCGATCGGGCTTTGTTCCCTTGCCGATCTTATCTGAATTGCTCATTGCTGATTGGCGCTCCGCCTTCAGGTGACTAGAGACACCGCCGGTGGGTCTGCCCTACCCTGTAGCTTGAATCTAAGCACATTTGCAACTTCTAACCAAGATTAAAGGAAGCATTGTTGAGCATGATACTCATGGCGAGGCTCCTGGGCTTTACTATAAGTACGGCTATATAATTGAATCAAAATTCTATATCTTTTTAAACTCTTCACGTACACAGAGGAGAAGGAATGCATATATGAGCCCCAAAGCTGAGGCAAGAAGAGAAGAGCTTCAAGAAAGCAGGAACAAGGACATAGGACTAGAATACTAAGTCGCCGACTTCCACTCAAAATCAAGGTCTTATTGCCACCAATGATGCCTCTTTGTCTCTAAATTTCTGAGGAAATAGGCTAAGCAAAGCACATGAAGTTGTCACTTGCTATTAGCTAGCCACAGCTCATGCTATAGTCATAACGAGAAAACGCTCTACTACATCTCAGTATAGCGCCAGATAAGGCCTGTCTTATGCAGCTGATGAGGCCACTTTCCTATCGCAATGCTAGTGGCCGCAGCATTTCCATCGAGCTGTTTCCATGCTACCAGATCCGGGGCACCATAGCTCCAAATTTCCCCAGTCTTGAGGATCTGGTAAATTCCACCTCCACCTGCTCCTACCGCGATCTCCTTTGTCGCCGAATCGTTGTCAAGTTGCTTCCAGCCCGTCACTGGAACGCCAGTGTATTTCAGAACCTTTCCTGAGTCCTGAAGTTGGTAGAGGTCATTTCCTCCTGCAACGATGTCGACGGTGGCCGCAGTCTCACCCAGCTTCAGCCATCCTGTGAGTAGCACTCCGGTGTACTTGAAGATCAGACCAGTCTTTTGAAGCTGGTAGAGATTTCCTCCAGCGGCGACTATCTTTTTGGTTGCAGTGTTGTTGTCCAGCTCCTGCCACCCAGTCATGGGAGTGCCCTTGTACCTCCAGATGCGACCTGTGGTGTGTAACTGGTACAGGTCATCGCCGCTGGCAATAATATCGGCAGTGGCAGCGTTGCCATCCAGCAGTTGCCAACCTGTAATAGGGGTGCCGGTATACTTCCAGATCTTCCCCGTGTTGTGAAGTTGATAGAGTCTTCCATTCGCTGCCACAATCTTCTTGGCAGCAGGGTTGTTATCTAGCAGCTGCCAGCCAGTCAAAGGGGTACCCGTGTACTTCCAGATCAGTCCAAGCTTATGCATCTGGTACAGGACGTCAGAGTCTGCAACAATGCTAGACGTAGCGGGGTTGTTGTCAAGGAGTTGCCAGCCCGGGAATTTCTGGTAAATGGAGTCTGCGAATTGGCCGTCGGTGGCATTTATGTCGTTCCCACCCAGTACGGCGACTCGGTCCTTCATGATTGCAGCCGGAAGCGAATAGGACATGATAGACGTTGGGTCCGGAGCATTTGTTGTGATCAAGGCTGACTTGTCCTGTGGCGTGAGGGTCAGAGCAATCACTTCATCCCTTGTCAAGCCCTGGGCGGACATGAAATAAGCGATGGCCTTTTCGCGGTCCACACGGCCAAGAACGGCACTGGTCATGCGCTCATGTAGGAAACCCAGTGTGTGGCTCGTGAGATGCCGGACGACACGATAGAACTCAGAGTCTGGTGTATCCATGGTAAAGGAATCGAGATTGATCGTTGGCTTGTCCATCGGGACGCGAATGATATCCGTTCCCAAGTATGATCAGTGTCCGTCCTTTGCTTTTCGTGCAATACGGACGTCGCCTGCGTAATTGGGGACAGTAGGAATGAACTGCACTTTTGCATATTTGCCCCAGGAGTTCATGTGGCTCAAGATGCGATCGCGAAGCTCCACGGGAGGGTTATCAAGAAAGCCCACGCTGAGACGGACGCCAGAGCTGCCCCAGTATCTCGTTGTGAGTAAAGTGCGTAGGTCTAGTGCAACACCGACGGTTTCGCCAGTTGTGCCTCGTGGGAGCATCTCCACCACTGGCGCGTTTGCCGGGTTGCTAGAAATGACGGTCGTGGCGGCCTGACCCCATTCAGACCGTGGGAGGAATTTGATAGTGCAGGCGATGACATCCCCGGCATCAACAGAGCCGTTGGTAGTGGACATGTTGATTTCTGAGTTGGTAGAACGTGTGAAAACAAGGTCTTTTGATGGGGTCGGAACTGGGGCTTGTTGAAAAGACAACGGATAGAGAGGAGCAAGGAAGGACGGGTTTATATAGGCATAAGAAACGAAAGTATTACTCATTCGCCACAAATTCTCCAGAGAATAGAAAGTGTGTTAAGAGTCCAGTATTGAAGCCATCTTGTCGGTGTAAATCTCCATATCTAGCGGCTCAGCCCGCACCAGCTCGGGTCTAAAGTTAGCTCAACGATAGACGGCGGTCCAGACTAAATATTTCAATAGTCATGATTGAATGTCTCATACTCTGCAGTCTTGATTGCGCGTTACTGGTCGAGGATAATGGTCCGTCTGGGTGTTGTCCCACATTCGTTCTAGACCGCAGGATCCAGACCTTTCTACAGCTGGCCATGCGAGTTGTTGCTCAGCTAGCCACATGTCATCTTCGCCAATCGGTCCATAAGGTCTGGCCAGCCCTTTCCATAGAATATCGATGAGATTATTCAAGATAAGAATATCCAAACACGAATGATTAGTCACTCTAGCACCTTAGGAGTTCTGTAGGCCATGATGTGGCTGGCCGGAAGGGTCCCGAACTCGGAAAGAATTAACTGCTCTCTGCCAGTGACAACAATTTTTGATAGATCAATCTGTAAATCTCCATGAAACTCTGCGTCAGATAGTCATGAGCCCTGTATTGAACGGCATTGTATCCAATGTTTGCCGGTGTGGTGTACGTCTCCACGCCACCACGTCACGGGAGGTAGGCAGCACAGCAGTGGGCGACACTTGGCGAGAATCAGGCGTTGCCAAGACACATACTCCTCTCTTACAGGCTAGCAGCTTCCAGTCTTATCTTTGGTCAAAACTCCTGGTGTATTTTCTGAGTAAGAATGGCTGTCACTACCTGCTCCTAGCTCTAAGCCCCAACCTCAAGAGGTTCCACACCGAAGGTCTGCTCGACTGTGATCTCTTCACCACGCTTCGTGTGCTCGTCTTGTTTCCTGCTGAGCTTCCTCCCTCCCAATGGCCAAGTAAATGTTCGAATAAGGTAGAGTTCCCAATAGCCCCGCCGAAAATACCAAGTAGAGAACCCTGGTCTGCACCTAGCAAGCCACCTACAACGTCGCCAAGTAGCGTTATGACAGGGACGGTAAACTTGATGTGCTTCCTGTTTAGAACGCCTTCGATGTACTTGACGTGTTCTCCGTTGACTATGGTGGAGTTGCCTGTTGCCGTGAGCTCGATGTAACCATGACTGAGCGCTTCTTGTTGGCTGTCAAGGATTTCTGATAGGTTGGGCACAAGCTCATCGAAAAAGAAATTGCCGTCAAAGGGAACCGAATTGTTCCCAGGCCTCAGCTGAAGGTCGTAGAGATTGACCAAACCAATCCTTGTTTCTCCGGACTTGAGATTGAAGGTGAGGTTACCCAATCCGAGGGTCAGCACTCCAGAATTTGGGATGTTCAGATGCCCTTTCATATTGAATTTTGTGTCGTTTGACTTGAGCATAAATTCCAAGTCGCGTAGCCCAAAGCCATTGAGGTAGGTGAGAGAAGGGACCTCAATCGTCTTGTCAAGGCTGCGCTTGTACTTCAGAGCACCGAGGTGAATGGTGGGATCGCCCTGGAGGGACAACTTGACCTTCGGCTGGTCGAAGAACTTGTTGAACCATATCAGCAGTTCTGTCTCATTAGTCACCAAAAGGGTCTGGTTGGTGATGACGAGATCTGTTTTGTGATTGACGTGCTGCTCCGGAAGGTGAAGTTTGAAGAATGGCGAATAGGGGTTCGTGTCCTTGTTGTATAAATAGAGGTCAACGGGATCGATCTTTACACCCAACGGCGTGTCCAGGTACGTGAATAGACTCATGTTGACGTGAGTTGGCGAGAGAGCCTGGAGAGCACCGCTGGTTATCTGCAATTTCTGGCCATTGAGAATGTTCTGAATGATTGCCGGAATGATGACTTTGAAGCTGGCGTGGTCTTTGTCAGTCGACATCTCCCCTGCTCTCAGGTTAGGAACTCACAAAAGTGGGAGTAGAATGGCGAGAAGAATTATGAGTCCAAGAAGATACCACCACTTGAAGCGTCCAAAATGCTGTTTGAGCTTCTGTCGTTTGCTGGGGCCTGGGATGGCCTTCTTGTCCCGAACATGGTCGTCTGATGAAGCGTTGTCGCTCTGCGCGTCTGCAGCTGGTGCGGCCTCTGTGCGGGTTGTCTCGTCAGGGGGCGAGACAGGCCGTTCTGGCTCCGCATTTGCCTTATCCGAAGTCATTTTGCTTGACTGCTGTAGCCAGGAGATGGAGAGTTGAGGGACGAGGTGGCTGGAGGTCTACTTTCAACTGCGGCCCCTGTGTGAGACCAAGCCAACCGGGGAAGTGATAGTCATTACTTTTCACATGCCGGATCCCGGATCGTCGTGCGGAGTTCTGGCACTACCGTGCCCCGATGCGACCTAAGACACGGGACGCATGACCCTACCCTCCATCACATTACGAGGACAGGGGGGTGCGGAACCCATGCGGAAACCTGTTCTGCTGAGCCCCCAAGGAGATTAGCTTGCGAGAATGTGCTACAGGGGTAGGCTTCCATCAGTGCGACCGCAACCCACGCAACCAACACATGCAAGCTGAACTCTTCGGCATCAAGATAACGATCTATCGAGTTTGAACGACATGGCATCAAAGACAGGAAATGGCATCGACCAAGGACGTATCCGGCGACTCTGAAAGAATTTTTCTACATGATCGTGGTTTTGGTAGTGCAGTGTTTCGAGCAGGACAGACAAGTCAAGCACAGAGCGTCTATGAGGCAAGTTGGTCAAAACATTTCAATTAAACGCCGTACGCCAAAAGGTATCGTGTTTGTCATTATCAACCCGCATTAAGAATCCAAGAGTCCTATGTTCTTGCCCGACTGGCTATCCGCCATCCCAATTACCTGTGTCATTTCCAAGTTGGCATTACGTTCGTCCCATCAACTCCTTCAGCACAGCATGAACAAGATCTGCTACAGTAGCAACGAGCTGGATAGCTCAGTTAGTTATGGGTTCAAAGACGTGATGTGAGTGCACTTACCGGTGTTGCATCACCAATGAGCTCCGACACTTGTGACACAAATGTCCGACTCAGGAGAGATTCAGCATTGCCCAAGAGCCCCAAAATGCCCTTGACGCTAGAAGGTGTGATCAAAGGCAACACCTGTTCAACAATTCCCTTGATGTCAATCTTCTTGAGCGCGTTAAGAAGAGGCTTTACGGCATCGACGAGACCAGTTAGATCAATGCCATCCAATTCCTTCAGTAGCGGCTCAACGATCTTGAATAGTCCTTCGATGTCGACCTTGTTCAAGACATTGATCAATGGCACCGCACCTCCTATAAGGGTATGTGTTTGATTGACAAACTTGGCAGTGAGAAGATCTTCTGCGTTGCCCACGAGACCAAGCAAGCCCTTCAGAGTCTTAGGGGTAAGGTACGGCTTCAAGACATCGAAAAGGGCCTCGATATCTATCTCTTCCAGGGAATCAAGTATTGGAAGGATCTTCTTCACCAAGCCGGCCAAGTCAATCTTCGAAAGAGCATTGAGCAATGGCTTGACCTTCTCGATGAGGTCCTTGAAGTCGATCTCCCCAAGTGCTTGAAGCAAAGGCTGCAATTGACGGATGAGCTTCTTCAGGTCGATTTCACCCAGTGCCGAGACCAGAGGAACAGCCTCGTCAATGAGGGTATGTGTTTGATTGACAAACTTTTTGGTGAGCAAGTCCTCCGCGTTGCCTAGTAGTTCCGTGATGCCTTTCACACCGTCAGGAGAGAGCAAGGGCGAGATGGCATCGAAAAGGCCTTTGATGTCAAGGTCACTGATCTCATCGAGAAGAGGCGACAGCTTCTTGACCAGCTTCACGAGGTCAATCTTGCTGATTTCCGAAAGCAAAGGAGATATCTGATCGATCAGATCTGGGAGGTCAACTTCGCCGAGTGCAGAGATCAGAGGAACCGCGCCTGAGATCAATGACTGAGTCTCGTTGACGAATTTCTTCGTCAGTAGATCTTCGGCATTGTCTAGGAGGCGAACGATACCCTTGATGGAATCAGAAGTGAGCAAAGGTTGGACAGCAGCCAACAGCTTGTCCAGATCAAGCTTGCTGATCTCCTTCAAGAGCGGTCCCACTTGGTCAAGCAAGCCCTTCAAGTCAGCCTTGTCTAGGCTGTCGAGGAGAGGTGCGGCCTTGGAGATGAGAGATTTCGTTTGGGAGACAAAGTTCTTCGTGAGAAGATCTTCGGCGTTGTTGAGAAGTCCAATAAGTCCCTTGATTGAATCCTTAGTGAGCAGAGGCGCCAAAGCGTCAAGGACTCCCTTCAGATCAATCTTTCCGAGGCTGGTAATAAGGGGAGCCGCGCTCGAAAGAAGTGACTTGATACTCTTGACAGTATCTTTGGTTAAGAGATCCTCAGCATTGCCAAGCAAATCAACCAGACCCTTGATAGAACTCTTGGTGAGGAGTGGTTGTAGGGCGTCAAGAACCCCTTTCAGGTCAATCTTTCCAAGACTGGTGATAAGAGGGGCGGCACTTGAAAGAAGCGACTTGATGCTCTTGACGGTTTCCTTGCTAAGGAGATCCTCAGCGTTTCCGAGCAAGTCAACCAAGCCTTTGATGGATTTCTTGGTTAGGAGGGGCTGTAGTGCATCAAGGACTCCCTCCAAGTCAATCTTGCCAAGGCCATTAATGAGAGGGCCTGCGCTAGAAAGGAGAGTCTTGATGTCCTTGACCGTGGTCTTCGTCAAGAGAGACTCGGCGTTCTCGAGGAGCCCAACGATGCCATTGATGGAGTCCTTGGTAAGAAGCGGCGCGAAAGATTTCAAGACGCCTGCGAGATTAATGTCTGCGAGGGTGTCGATGAGTGGCCCAGCGCTTGACAATAGAGACTTGATGTTCGCAACGGCCTCCTTGGACAATAACGACTCGGCATTCCGTAGTAGGTTCACGATGCCCTGAACTGAGTTCTTTGTCAAGATTGGTGCCAAGGCATCGAGAACTCCTTTCAGGTCGATATCCGAGAGCTTCTTAATCAAGGGTGAGGCGGTAGAGAGAAGTGACTTGAGACTTGTGACAGTGTCTTTTGTCAACAGCGATTCTGCGTTGCGCAAAAGCTGCACGATTCCCTGGATCGAGTCCTTGGTGAGAACCGGCTTCAAAGCATCCAGAACCCCCTTGATGTCGATATCAGACAACTTTTCAATCAGGGGCGATGCGCTACCGATGAGTTCTTGAGTCTGATCAACAAATTTGGGTGTCAAGAGGTCTCCTCCATTCTTCACAAGGGCCACGATACCCTTGATGGAGTCTTCCTTGAGAAGCGGCTGCAGCGCTTTCAGGATGTTTTCGAGGTCCAACTTGGTGAGTTCCTTCAGGAACGGAGAAAGGTCCTTGATTACTGGGCCAATCCCGCCGATGAGGTCCTGGGTTTGATCGACGAATTTTGGCGTCAAGAGGCTGCCAGCATTCTTTAACAAACTGACGATGCCTTTGATCGAGTCCTCTGTGAGCAACGGCTTAATTGCTTCCAGGAGGCCTTCGAGATCCAGCTTTGTAAGCTCTTTCAGAAGCGGTGAGATGTCGCCGAGTACCGGACCAATATCTTCGATGAGAGATTGTGTCTGGTTGACGAAATTTGGCGACAGTAGATTTCCTGCGTTCTTGACCAAAGAAACAACGTCTTCGATCGAATCCTTCTTGAGAAGCGGGTCCAAGGCTTCAAGAATGCCATCAAGGTCAAGATCTGTAAGCTTTTTGAGAAGTGGTGATAGATCGCCCAACAAGGGTGAGACGTCCTTGACGAGGGATTGCGTTTGGTTGACGAAATTGGGTGACAGTAGATCCCCTGCGTTCTTGACCAAAGATACAACGTCCTCGATTGAGTCTTTCTTAAGAAGCGGGTCTAAAGCTTCAAGGATTCCATCAAGATCAAGGTCCGTAAGCTTTTTGAGGAGTGGTGATAGATCACCCAGCAAGGGCGCGACGTCTTTGACGAGGGACTGGATTTGCTTGACGAAAGTTGGCGACAGCAGTGTTTGTGCGCTATCAACTAGCTTCACGACATCTTCGATTGCCTCCTTCTTCAGAAGAGGGTCCAAAGCTTGGAGGATCCCGTCGAGGTCAAGATCCGTCAGCTTCTTGAGTAACGGCGACAGATCACTCAGCAATGGCGAAACATCTTGAATGAGAGATTGAGTGCCGTTGACGAAGCCAGGTGTCAGAAGAGCTGCGCCATTTGACAAAAGATTGTCGATGTTGTTGAGATTGTCGGTTGTGAGGAGCTTGAGGACCTTGTTGACAATGCCAGCGATGTCGACGTCTTTGATCTCATCGACCAGTCCTTTCAAGTCTAATTCTGATACCACATCTATAAGTGGACCGGCCTTTGTGAGAAGTGCCCTGATGGTGTTGGGAACGGGAGGCTTCAAAGTCGCGGCGAGGTAGACCATGGCATCGTGGAAAGCCTGGAGAAACTCGGGGGTGAGCAAATCACCGAGAGCTTTCAAAAGGCCCTCGAGATTTCCGAGCGCTTTGGTGAGGCCGCCGAGAGACTCCCCAAGGTCGCCGAGTCCAGGAATGCTTATGCCCCGGCTGGACTCTCCATCATCTGAACTCGAGCTGGAACCCGACTCTGTGGAATTTTGGCGCTTGAGCAAGACCGGCGATCGGAGACTGGCGGTGCTCTTGAGTAGCACGTTGAGCTCCTTGAGCGCATCTGTCAACTCTGAACGAGGAACAAGCGCGAGGTTGTGCTTTTCCAGGAGCTCTACCAGCTGCAGCTCAGGCGCCGAGACAGTCTTGGGCGATGCATGGCTGAAGGGTATCAGAGCTGCGACGAAGAGGTTGGAAATCTTCATGACTGCGATAAAACGGCCTAGGAGATGCAAAAGTTGGTCCTGGTCCCGTCTTTGTCGATACAGCCGTGATGAAGGGAAGATCACACGCCCTTGCTGTGTTTATACAAGATAACACTGGCCCGCCAACCACGAGCTTTTGATTAGCACTGCAATCAAACACCGGGAGGCGAGTCCACTTCCCCACGTTTACCCCAGACGATTCCTTGTTTCCTCGGTCGTGAACGCGGGGAACCTGGTTCTGGCCCAGCCGGATCGTTGAGCCGATCTTTTTTAGTTCCTGTCCGCACCTCGCAAGCTATCTCATTTCGGGAGCGGCTCACATGAGCCGTCCGTTGTGAGGATCGGCGAGACGGGTTGGAAATTGGTTGCATGGCAATTTCTCTCTCAAAAAGTTCCGCGAGGATCTTGAAACACGGATTGCCTAAATGGCGATAGGCAAATTGCTTTGGCAGGGATGCGACAAGGGGGGTTTGTGATAACGGGAGTCACAATCAATAGCGCCGAGTCTGTTCCAAATCCTGCAACCGTGCGAGCACAACCACCAACAGGCATGAAGGTTGGAACATTTACCAGGCAAAGGCCAGGTTTGGGGAACCTTGAGGGACAGCTGCAACCTCCTGGATGGGCTCAAAGGTCCAAATAAACGGTCTGTGACGGTGTCCCGAGGAACATAGTCGGATGGTAAAAGTTTTCTTGTGATTGTGAAGTGCCCTACCCGACAAACAAGCTAGTGGTTAAGTACTCAGCTGGACTAGGTTCTCCGGTTGTCGTGAAGAGAGACATATTGAACAAGTGCATGTATTTTTACACGGCTATTGAGGATGAAGGGGCAGTCTAGTATAATCATGAACAGTACAGCAACTGTTCTTCAAAGGCAGAATAAGCCAAGTTAACGATAATTCCTACTCGCAAACTACGTGAATGTAATCACTACCAAATTCATATGGGAAGAACAGCTATCTGGCGGCCTTGAAGTCAACATCTCCCACTCTGGTTACAACCCCAACTCGATGATAGTAAGTTGTCGCCCTGACGTATGGATCCAGCTTCCAATAATTCAGCTGAAGCACTTTCACCAGCTGGTCTCTCTCCTCATTCTTCTCTTTCCCCTGAACAAAATCTGGTTCTAGAGACGCCCAGTCAGCTGTCAACCGATTGAACTGATCAATCAACTCGTCTCTTTCCTGCTTAACTTTGACCTTTTTCTCTTCTGATTGCATCCTCTCATTTTCGGTCGGTACTGGGTCGATATACTTATATTCCCAGGTGTCTTGACCTCCATATGACGTCTGCAGGTTCTCCTTGGCAATGAACTTTGTCAAAGCTTTTGTGCCGCTCGTGAAATGAACCTTGGACGAGATGACAGGATCCAGCCAATGCTTGATCACACTCCATATGCCTATCGAAGAAGGTTAGTATCTGAACGCCGATAATTGAACAGGGAGGCTACTTACCCCAGAAGACAAAGGGAGCGTTGTGGACAAGCACGGAGGCAAGAGTCTCAGGATATCTAGCCTCCAGGATCTCGATAAGGAACTTGACGACATGGAAGTCCATATTTCGCAGTCCGAATCCGCTCAGATCAAATATCAAACAGACTTTGTCATGCGCGTCTCGTGCCATCATTCTGAGGGTCTCGATGTTGTGCAAAACATAAGTCTCCATAGCCCCGGGCGATTGCTTATGTGGATCGTGAAGGCGAACTCTGATGATGTAGATTGGGTGTCCGTCTTTGTCGGTACCTCTAACGTAGCTCTTTCCAGAGCGGTACTGCATGATGAACGCTTCTTCATCCACAGATTGCGTCTTCTTCAACCCGACACTCTCACCTCCTGCAACAATGGCCTCGTCAACACGCCTTTCACCTCGCCAGTTGACTGCGGAGACAAGCATGTTGACTGCCTTCAACACGTCCCAGTTTCGGGCCCGGAGGAATCGTAGGACAGTGGCGTCAGGGTGATCAGCGAGGATCATCCCCCAGAAGAGGCGGCTGAAACTCTCTGGTGACTTGTCCTTGAGGTGATGCTGGAACTCATGGCTTCTGTCGGGAGCATCGTGGCTAACACAGTAAGGCCCACAGAGTCGCAGCAAGTGCGCCCATGCCTCTTGGAGCTTGCGTTCTTCGTCAATCGTCAAGTTGCCAAGGGTACCAGGCTCCAATTGAGTAGACATGGTGAGGGTTAAAGTGCTAATAGTCGAAGATGATTCGTTGAAACTACAGGAGAAAAGGTTCATAGGAGATTCTGAAAAGTAATATTGTGTAGAGCCAAACGGGGTCTTGTGGGCTATGTGTGATGTCTAAGTATTTCTGCCAGCAGGTTGAAGGATACAAAATCACAAGCTATCAAATAGGATTGAGAATGTCGGGCGAAGCGGACGGTAGCTCCACAGCTTGCTGTTCCTCGGCTATGATCATAGTCACTATGATAGAACTAAACAAGACCAAGTCTCGCCTTGGCCAAATCAGTGGTGTTGACCTAAACGGCCATCTGCTCGGAAGGTGGTCCTGAATCGGGAAAGCCATGAGGAACGTTGGAGTTGGTGTGTCGGGACCAGCGTCCTGGGGCTTCGGCAGTACCATTGGGAGCTAATGTACCCCGCACACAGCGAAGCCGATCTCTCGGCCGGAGGAGAGACGTCATTGCGAGATCTACATGGTCTGTGATAACGGCGCAAAGCGAACCGATCGGGCAACGTCCGCACTCAAGGGCATCAAGATGATCTGGTTAGGCCCTTAAGTAGTTTAGAATGCGATCTCATAGTCCCCTCAAGACTTCATTGCGAATGATTGGACGAGAAAACGATGTGAGGAAAAAAACAGGGACTGTGACTCAACCATTCAGTCGAGACTCATGAAACAACTTCGACCTGCTGCAGCAACATTGGAGCATAATTCGTGTTAAAAAAAAAAATAATGAAACAAATTCTCTACCTATTTAGATTCATACCAATTGAGAACCCAAACAAACCCGTTCACAGGTACCATGCTTCTTCCTACAGGCTACGAGAACTCCAAGTCTTTAGTCACATCTCCCCAGCTGGCCCCAGCCATATCGGAAAAGTAATTAGACTTTGGGCTCCATAGTCCTGTTCCGCCCTTTGGAAACACTGATCCAGCATTCTTCAGATAGGTTGAGCTCAAGCTCATCATGGGCTTCACTGGCATGTCCTTGGACGCAGCGTTCCGCGGCACGGCAACACTCGCCTTTCGCTGCTTCATCTTCTGGAGGATGCGCACAAAGAGCCGTGCGCTGACGTCGGCCCCAAGTGTCCACGATGCATTCTCGTATCCCGTCATGAAGAGAAGATTGGGGACGTCCTGGAGCATGGCCGCCCTCCACGCAAACTTGTCTGCGACATTGAAGGGTTGGTCATCTACCGCGAACTTGATTCCTCCACCAAAACGCAATTTTAAGCCAGTGGCCGTGACGATGACATCCGGGTGCAAGACAGCACCTGACTGAAGCACAATGCTCTTCTCAGTGACCGTCTTGATCGTATCAGTGACGACTTCCGCTTTGCCTGACCGAATGGCAGCAAAGAAGTCGCCATTCATGCAGGCGCAGAATCTTTGTTCCCATGGGTTGTATCGGGGCTTAAAGTGAGGGTCCCAGCTGACATCGGGAGGGAGCTGCTTGATGGTGACGTGTTTGATGATTCTCTTGGCCAAACCAGGGCATGACTTGCAAAGGAGTGTTGTCAAATAGCTCCTGAACAACCACAAGAGCCTGTTGAGAAAGTGGGCGACACTTGCGGGTAAGATGGTGAATAGAAGGGTCGTGAAGAAGCTATTCGATGGCAAGGGAAAGATATACCCCGGGCTTCTTTGCAGCATCGTGATCCGTTCCACCTTATCGGCCATGGATGGCACAATCGTGACAGCCGTGGCGCCGCTCCCAATGACCACGACGTTTTTGTGTGTGTAGTCGTAGTCCTTGGGCCAGAACTGAGGATGGATGACCTTTCCTTCAAATTTTTCAATCCCTGGGATCGCTGTTTGGAGCGGTGTTTGGTAGTCATAGTAACCAGTACCGAGGAGAAGGAATCGCGCCTGAAAGAGAGTAGGCTCATCCTCTCCCGGCCGAGTCACTTGAAGTTCCCACGTCTTCTTTCCGGAGTGCCAGTTCGCAGACAATACCGTATGACTGTAGCAGATATGATGATCGATGCCGGCCGATCTAGCGGACTCGATCATGTAGTCTTTGATCTTGTCACCAGCAGCCAAAGATTCATTGTGTTTCCACGGGCTCCACGGAAAGCCAAATGTGAAGATGTCGGAGTCTGATCGAATGCCAGGGTATTGAAACAGATCCCATGTACCTCCGATGGAGTCGCGTCCCTCGAGGATGGCATACTTGAGATCGGATGGCCCTTCGGTTTGGATGCGGTATGCGGCGTTGATTCCAGAGATGCCTGCTCCGACGATGATTACATCGAAGAACAAATCATCTTGGATGGTGGAATTGGCGACTAGTTCTTCGGCGTGATTGCCCATCGCGTCTAAAGATGATTGGTAAAAATGAAGTTCAAAAGATGTTGAAAATAAGCAGGAGGCTTGCAAGTTTCTGCATAAACAAAGAAGTTCCAAATAGCAAACTCACGAGCGAAACATGATGCTGTTCAGCGATGTCCATATATTGTCTAGACGTCAATATCTCCACAATCGTCATTGCCCTTGCATAGGTGGCGCAACGCGTGTTGTAGCCTCGGTTGCCGGCGTCGGGGTCTTTCAATTGCCGTGTCGCGTCAAGTTAACCGCCCGATTATAGCCTAGTTTCCGAGAAAGCGACTGATAACATGTGAACTCGTCCAAAACCACGCATTTCTTGCTGGAGACTGTGTCGGATGATCACATCGGACTTGTATGTCGTGCCTATTCTCCTTCGGGGTACGGTGTCCGCGGACCCAGATTCAAGATCGCAAGCTAAACCACACAAGGGAACCCCATTCGAAGGTCGGCTTCACGACAGAGAATGCGGGGAAAGACGTGGTCAACATCTGCGTAGTGGACGATCGTGTCCCCCTATGGTTAGACAAGCCACCCAAACCTGTCAGTCGTTAGCGGATGGTCAGGTCGCTCGGGATGGGAGCATAACCCAATGCAACTACGTGACTTGGCTGTCAAGACTGCATTACCTTCGACCGACAGGGAATCATCAGTTGCTCCGATGCTCCGCTTCACTATCGACATGCATTTCAGCCGTTGATAGTCCCATGATCATGACAGTTGCGCGTCGTTACAGAGCGAGTTACCCCGCTGCCTCTGAATCGAATGCATGTGAAATTGCGGATCTACCTATGAGACAAGCTACTACTCTACGACAATGAGTCTCGGCTATAGCTGCTAAGATTGATACCCGCAGCCTCGATAAGGAAATCCTTTGCGTGCTCTGCTGCCTTCTCTGCCTCGGCCCCAAACCCGATCCGAGGTCCCAACAAAAGAATGTCGTGGGGACAGTGTTCAGAGATGTCCAGGTGAACCATCCAACCATGCTTCTGATAGCGCTCGCAGAAGTCCCGGATGTCGTGATAGAGGACTTCGTTGCCTCCGGCATTGACAAACATCGGGATGCTTACGTCCGGTTTGAAGGGGTGACGTAGCGGTGATAAATATGGGCTCGACGGGTCAAACATGCCAGATTCCGAGATTGTCAAGGCGCCCCATCGCCCAAACTCTTTGCTGAGATAGTCCGTCTTGTAGTTGGGTGACTTCGTCATGTCTTGCTCGAGCGCCGCGCTCACATCAACCCAAGGTGACCAAAGAGTGACGGCTCGAGGGAATGGAATCTCATCCTGTTGGCCATACTCGTGAATGTACCGCAGCAGCCCAAGTGCGATGTTGGCTCCCGCAGAATCACCGGAAAGGATGATTTGGCTGGCCGGGATGCCCTTGGTCTTGATCAAACAGAGATATGCTGTGAGGGCATCTTGCAACGGGGCGGGAAAGCGTCCGCCGTTGCTACTAGATAGGCGATATTGCGGCGTGCATACATGAGTGCAGCCCGTTTGCTCTACCAAATATCGAGCAAGATAACCGGTATCCTCGTCGCGACCGTTGCCGATAACGAAGGCGCCTCCGTGAAAGTGAAGAGCTACTATCATGTTCGATCGTACCAGTTCAGGAGGCGGTGGTCGTGCTGGTGTCCAAGTCAAGCCCAGTTGAGTAGGCAGAATGGCAAGGTCTGCCAGTACTCCTCTGTATAGCTTGGGAGACCTCGGCGCGATGACTTCGAAACGGTTCTTCTCTCGTCCCGGACGAAGATTGAGTCTGTCTCCGGCTTTTGTAAGCGACCAGTACAGCAGCAATAGTCTGACCACGCGCATGCGCGCCGCCTGGTTCAATGACCACTGTCGGGATGGTCGTGCCCATGGAAGCAGGCAGAGGGCAACGTCAAGCCCAAAGTGAGAGAGTAGCCACGGCGAGTACAGCAGGACATAGATGTAGGCGAACAAGGCTTTCAAAGGAGAATCGGCAGCCATGGTGAAAAGTTTCAGGTTTTGGGTAGATTTGATTGACAAAGTGTTATTTCTTTGGTGGTTATCGTAGGACGTAGGTTCAAGCAAGGTTGACAGTGTAAAAACGTTTTGCGCAGGAGGACGGGAGGGATTGCTCCCCTTACATAGCCCGCCAGCGACGAAAAGTACCTCGGCATCTGCTTTAAAGCTTAGGTCGAGATCACTGCAACATCAGTTCTTGTTACTCTCAAATCACGCATCACCCAGTTCCTCTGGCTGGTAGTCAATCGCGTTTCTTATTCACGTGAGCACGGTGAGGAATATGGACAGCTTGCTCATTACACGTGCTATTTGGCCCCGATAAGACATCTTCCAGTGCATTCAATTCCGGCTTCTACATACACTAAGCTCGGCAGATATTCGCTGCATCTAATCTACCGAATTGCACCTTTCCCAATACCGTCGCGGAGCAACTCCTGAAGCCAGGTCGGCCACCCTCGAATACCCGAGATGGCCGACGCAGATCGTGGGATAATAAGCTGACCACCCCTCCTGCTCTTTATCTGCCCGACAACTTCACTAGCAATTTGATCGCTCGTGAGAAACCGAACACCTGAGCTTTGAAGGTGATCTGCAAAATCTTCAACCAAAGGAGTTTTGACAAAGTTGGGGTGAACGACAGTTGTCAAGACATTTGGAGACTTGTAAAAGTGTTTCAACTCGCACGCCAGAGACTCATGAAATGACAATGCCCCAGCCTTCGTAGCCGAGTAGTCTGCGCCAGTAGGAAGTGCCACAAAAGATGCAATACTTGCAACCGTGACTACGTGACCCTTGTCCAGCTGTATCATGCGGGGAAGAAACTGCTGAGTGGTGAACCACAAAGCCATGACATTGACGCCAAAGATTCTGCGGAGAAATGACTCGGGCATCTTGAGAATGGGAGTTGGCTTGGTGATGCCGGCATTGTTGATGAGGATGGATGGATGCCCAAGTTCCCGGCGAAGAGCGTCAGCAGCTTCTGCGACAGACTCGGAAGAAGTAATGTCGCAGTGGTAGAAAGAGACCCGTGAGTTCTCTTGCAAGTCTTTTGGCAAGTCTTGGACATCCAGGACAGCGACCTGGACACCAAGGTTGACAAGCCTTTTGACAATGTCCTTCCCTATTCCGCTCGAACCACCGGTGACGACGGCAATCTCGTTCGGCCAGTCCCAGCCTTTGCTTGCTCTCAGACGCCAAGAGTTATGGGCCATAGTGTTGAGGGTCTTATTGAAGGACCTGATCAAGCCCAGGCCCAAAAGAACTTGCAAAGCAAGCTTGATGGTTGCAGGCTTCAAAGATGCCGTGACTGAGTCTGGCAGCCTACTAATGACAGAGGCAAGAGCATCGTGGGCGAGATGGGGAGCATGGGTGGCTATGAGAAGCAATGGTCCTGTCAAGAAGGGAGACAGAATGATTCGACCAAGTTGCGAGATGTACTCGATCGCAGGGGAGTAGAGCAGTGAAGTCATTTTGAGGTTGTGTATGGGAGACAAAAGGGTAGGATTAGGTATGTTGAAAGCAACTCTGTGGGCACTGGGTACAATCATTTTTGTGCGACTAACAGCAGTTGTATTATATATCATTACTTGTTGTGTCTAGATGAGCTTGCTCTACTCGCTGCTGCTGCTGCTGCTCTCTCTACTCGAATGGACTCTCGGTATTGGAGTTCACAGACCCAATTTCAGACGCTGCCGAGGTCCAAATCCAAACCAAGAGAAGATTCGCAAGCTAAACTGAAATCAGATTGGTTGTTTTCTCTGCTTGCGTCATTGGCTCATTGAGGTTCTCGGCATGTCGATCCTGGCCAGGACCCTTGTCGACGCTATTGATCTCCCTTGTCGCGTTTACCGACCGTCTCCTCTTTTCCCCAGATTCAACAATCTCTCCGGCTCCGTTCTCCGCAATCTGCATCGTCCGCGGATCCCAGTACCGACAGTCTTGGGCTCTCCGCCTCCGCATTCTGACATCAGTATCGCCAGTTCGATATGGTCTTCCCAGGCCGCTTCAGCACGGGCTGTTTGCGCTGTCGCCAGCGCAAGGTCAAGGTGAGGAAACCTCTGCCACGCGTAGAACCTGTTGTGCAAAGACTGATAATATCTCTCATCAAGTGCGACGAAGCCAAACCCACGTGTCGGAGATGCTACAACTACGGCAAGCCCTGCCTCGGATACACTGACCAGTTTCACTTTCGACATTCCTCTGCGCAGAAGCCTGGGCTCGAGAAAGCTTCACCGACCGCGTCGAGCCCTCAGGCTGCTGAGGCGGCTGGGGGAAGCGTCTCGCCCAAGTTTCGCAGGCGAGTCAAGGATGGCGCTACAGGGACTGACGACCAACCTTCCCGGGCCATCATTCGACAACCGACGCAATCGCACGATAACGTATCTCTGACCTACTTCGTCCGTCGCTTTGTATCACCCGATGAAGGCGATGGGTTCCCCGGCCACTTTACCTTTCTCCCCGACCTCTACGATCACTACAAGCATGGCCTGCTCGAAACAGCCACCCTCAGTGTCGCTCAAATGGCGGCATATAACCAGTTTGGGGGCGAGGAACTTCGGACGCACTCGTTTCGGAATTATGGCCGAGCCATTAGAAGCTTGCAAGAGAGCATCCAGACTGATAGTCAAGCCATTGATGACAAAGTGATTGCGACTATTCTGTTGCTATGCACTTTCAAGGCACGTGCTATTTTAATGCGCCATCCTGTTGGACATGTCGCTGACTGGAAATAGGACATCAGTGGAGAGGGTTTAGGTGATCCAAAGGAACATGCCCCAGGGCTTTTTTATCTACTAGAGAAGCGAGGACCCTGTCAGATTGGCACGAGGAGGGGAGCTGAGCTTTTCCTTCTGGCTCATCTACGACTGGTAAGTAGACGCGTCATCTTGATCAAACACACTCTTTGCTAAACGGGACACGACGACAGCAAATCTACTCCTTTCTACACGAAGACGATACCTACACCGACCCCGGTGCCATAGCTACAGTCATGGGGCTCTTTGATCCTCTCCTCCGGGCATTATCCATGATGTCAAGGACCCTGTCACTCCGGCATCGCCTGTCAAAACACATGGAGTATGCTGTACAGAAGAAGGAAGGGGGTGATCCTTGGCCACGCACTGAAAGCAGGACTGAACCCGAAGACGAGCAACTCTTACTGCAAGAGTGTTTTGACATGCTCGACCAATTTCACGTCTGGGATCAGGAGGCTCCCTCGTACTGGCACAGCATGTTTGAAGGCCGAGCCGCGCCAACCGTGCTCGGCGAAATGAGTTCAATCATGACGTACTGCGACTCTGAGACAGCCTGTATCATCATCCTGATTCGCTCTGCACTCCTCATATTATTATTGACAATGTTGGCATATCACAGTCAACTGCAGCTGGTCCAAGAGACAGAGGATAACTCTCACCATGACTTCTGGGCCGAATGTATTCCAATCCTAGAGTCAGACGTGAGGAAAGTTATTGATGACATGTTAACAAGTGTTCCGTTTGCATTAGGCGACGTCGACGCAACTGGACGGCCTGCCACCATGCTTTATGATGGAGCAGCGGCGATCGTCATTGTCCACTCCATCAGACTAGTGTCGCATTGCGCTTATGCAACAACAGACCAGCTCCAGAAGGCAAGCGAGATTCTGACCAGAATGAACTCGACGATAGGGATTAGGTCTGCAGTTGGATTTGGTGAGGGGATTCACAGTGACTCCAGATGGGCCCAAGAGCAAGAAATCCTTCGGCCGCTGGCGTCTTCATTGATGTTGCAATGTCAAGCACTGGATCAGGCTCAGACTGGCCTTGTACACCTGGATTGATTTGGCTCTTGTTTGCTATCTTTAGCACATATGCAATAAATTGAGAGATGCCAATTTCGTCTTTGACTGAATCGAAAGGATCTCAGTCCTCCTTCTGACACCAACTGCTCTCCTCCAGCCTGCCCAGCATAATATCATCTCTCTCCCAAAGAATCATCAGGGCTGGAAAGATTGGGCCACCGATCAACCCCCAAAGCACTGTCTTGAGAACTCGAGCCATAGTGCTTGAAAATTCACGCACAAGGCTTAGCTGGTAGCTGGCCCAGATAACCATTGAAGCGCAGGTGCAGTAAACGTCCCACCTCAAAAACGACACGACAATCTCCCTTGAACTTGTCACTGACAACGGCGGGTTCAGGAGCGCTAGAGTGGGGGGATCTGTGAGTGAGGTGAGAGCCAAAATATGGTACCCTGACACTTCTGAGATCAGATCTGAAGTGTGTGACGTGAAGATAATTCCCACCACCATCAAATGCACGCCCATGGTAAGGGAGGCAATAAAGGTGTATGCCTGGTCCAGTGCCTTCCTGCAATCTTTGGGGTTGATGTGGGCAGTTTTATTGGATCTCCCGCGTCTGCTTCTGCGGAAGAGGCGTGAAACTGTCTGGATTGCGGTTTGGTATAAGGGAAAGGGTTGCCAAAGAGCAACAGCGATGAGCTTTACTTTCGGAGAGAGGACCTTAAGGAGCGGTAGACAGAGTCCGAGAGTTGGTAAGACGTAGGATATGACCGTAGATACAGGTAGAAGAGCCAGATCGAATGGGTCCGCAAGGATCGAAGCAGGCTCCAACGTCGGAGACGAGAGCAGCAGTTGAAGCATCAGGTAGATCGGGGCGATGATGGTGATAGTGACACCTTGGAAAATGATGCCAAAGGTTCCAGTCCTGCATGACAGTCAGAACTCAGCCGGTAGGTTTCACCAATCCATTTTCAATACATACCAACTCAATATAGTACCTCGGTTCCCGACCCTCAAGCCTTCAAGCGCCATGAGGTACCATGCAGCTCCAAACTGTGCGGCCAGATACCCAAAGGCAAGCAAGGCCTCCATGTCGATTTCGTTTAGGCTAGGGTCACTCCTCAACCCTTGAGAGAAGAACTCAAGGAGTACTTGGATCAAAGAATCGATTTGTATAATGCCAGTGTAGTGGTTCGAAAATGGCCCAATAGATTCGGACATGTCCAGAATACACGGTTGTGAAGGGGAAGCAGGCTCAGCGATGCAAACTCTCAGTGCATCGAAAAAGCCATGATAGTATGACGTAAACATGCTACCGTAGCCTCCAAGGAGAGCGCAGCCTAGGAGAAGGCAAAGTGTGATCTTTGAGGCCATGTCAAGAAATTAGGCTCAGAGTGTTGTGTGAGATAGGGTGGTAATGGCAAAGTCCTGTGAAAGAAGAAGAGAATCGATTCTGCCCAAGACGATTTTTGAGGCTTTCTGTCTCATGTCATTGCTGACTTGCAGACTGTTTCCCTCATTCTTTCCCGTCGTTCTGTAAATACTGATGTGCATTCGGCCATTGTCAAGACCCCGAAGCCGTCCCCGAAGCCGTCGGGGTAAAGTCGACGACACCAGCCATTTTCGGCCTAGATTGCGAAATTTTCCGTCTCCAAGTTGAAGAGAAAACCATTGCACAACGGAAATATGTTGAGAACATGTGAACCCATAGGGCACGTGAACAAGCGAATAGATTGCTTCAACCAGACATGTCCGGCTTCAACACAACTATCTCTTCAAGGCCTCCCCTCTCCATGACGTTGTCGTGAACTATTCGCATTCTAAACCCAATTTGGATCCCTTTTGCGACCTGCATTAGCTCCGGCCTTGGAGCTTGGAATGGTTGGTCGCGTGTCATGACTGCCGATCGCTGTCAAGATTGGATGGCATACAGCGGTACCTGTCAACTCCGAAGGCTGCCTTGGCTATCCCTGCACCTGATGCAAAGGATTACGACGTATTCACATGGAAATCAGATGCAACTTTCACTTACACAATTTGTTGAGCTCTAAACCTTGCATTCGCTATATGGCTTGTCTTCTTTATTTAGGTTGGTCATCACTCTTTCAACTGAGGCTATTTGTCCTATTCATCAACCATCAAGCTCATTATACAACCATTACCACATCTTCTTCAACATGACTGTTGTATCTAAGCTCCTGACATTTCCAAACCTCACATTGGCTGCAATAGTCGAGTCCTTGCTTGTCATCAAGTTATTCCCAAGCTACTATAGCTCCCAAAGCCATGTAGCCGCTGTGGCGACCATTCTAGGTGTCAACTATGCCTTCGGAATCCTCTTCTGGGCGCTATTGTACCCAGTTCTTTTCAGTCCTCTCCGGCGCATCCCTGGTCCAAAAGTAAGCAACTTAGCCCTTCTATCCCAGGTGTCGCAATTTCATCGACACGTCTGTTCTTTATGTAAAGCAGCAATTCATTCTGACTTTTCTATCTACAGGCCTACTTGAGTGCAGCTCATAGAGCCCTCGTTGTCAAAGGCAGACCCTCGGGTGACCTATTCCTGGATATCGTGGAACAGTATCCTGGTCAAGACCTCATTTCGCTCAACGCACTCCGAAACCAGATCTTCGTCACCAATCCTCGCCTACTAGCCGATGTCCTCGTTCATCGATGTTATGACTTTGCCAAACCGACAAGAATCAGTGCTTTTTTGCGACACATCCTGGGTGATGGCCTCATCATTGTTGAAGGCGACCAGCACAAGTTCCTCCGCAAGAACACCACGCCCGCATTCCACTTTCGACATATCAAGAACCTATACCCGATGATGTGGAACAAAGCGGAAATTTTGACCAGAACACTGAATCAGGAAATTTCCACGACTCGATCACCTGTTATCGAGCTGACCACTTGGGCAAGCAAAGTCACGCTTGACATCATCGGAATCGCTGGCCTGGGTCGAAAGTTTGACGCCGTGGAGAAGAAGCAGGATCCGCTTGCCGGTATATACGAAGAGCTTCTGGAGCCCGACCGTGAAAAGCTCATCTTTGCCATGATGGCTTTGGCCCTTGGTCTCCCTTTCGTTCGTCTCATTCCATGGAAGATGAATGATCTGTTTAACCACTTGACTGGTTCTTTGAACAACATCTGCCGACCAATGATTCAGGAGAAGAGAGTTGCCATCACCGAAAAAGCGGATGATCACTTTGATGTTCTCTCCCTTCTCATGAAAACCAACAATTTTTCCGATGAGGCTCTAAAGGATCAACTCTTGACTGTCCTAGCTGCTGGGTAAGTAATTCTCCCCCTTCTTTTCCTGTGCTTGTTCTTACACGCTCCCAGGCACGAGACAACCGCATCCGCTCTTACGTGGGCATGTTACCTACTGACCAAGCACCCGGAAATCCAGCAAAAGCTGAGAGACGAAATCAACGAGGCACTGCCTCAGGATGTTGAAAGCGATCCGACGATTGACCTTGCTGGCATTCTAGAGCCCCTTCCTTACCTGAATGGCATCATGCACGAGACGTTGCGCCTCTACCCGACAGTACCTCTCACCATGAGACAAGCTCTTTGCGACACGCGAATCGGCGATCAATTCATCCCTGAAGGAACCGACATCATCATTTCGATCTGGTACATCAATCGATCACCCGAGATTTGGGGACCAGATGCAGGACAATTTCGCCCGGAACGTTGGATCACTGAGGAGGGGAAACCGAATCAGAATGGAGGCGCCAGCAGCAACTACGACTTTGAGACATTTTTGCATGGCCCACGAAGCTGTATTGGGCAAGGGTTTGCAAAGGCCGAGATGCGTTGTCTTCTGGCTGCTATGGTGCGGGCCTTCTCGTGGTCTCTGGCGATGGACGATGCGCTTGTGTTGCCCAGAGGGGTCATCACCATCAAGCCAGAGAGTGGGATGTATCTGAAACTGACGCCGTTGAAACCATCGACTTGATTAGCTTTAAAAGATGTAACTCTATACTTCATGCTTATTTTACATGCTTATTCAGATCAATCCAACTCCCCCAGTGTTTCGGGCCTCGTCTTACGTCTTAACTGCATGATAGTTTCCTCCTTGTAACAGCCAGAAACCCCAACCTCCCGCTTACGTCTTAGGATCGAGACCAGATATCGTTTGCGGTATCTCCCCGAAGCAATGCCCCCCGATACGATGGCAAGTATACTACGGAGGGCATATGTAGTCGGCCTATACATACAACCAGGCTTGTAGTCTCAGGTCTTGTTTCGCCTCGTTTTTCTCCAGAGGCTATTCTGAATCACGGGTCACCAGCCAAGTCTAGACCTCACGCAGACAATGCATCTGCCTAATGGCACTGCTCCATTCAAGCAACTGCCGTTCGGGTCGTCGCCACTTCGAGGAGCTGTCCGACGTTCCTGAAATGCTTGGCTGAGGTCAGGCTAGATCCCCCCGATGTTACGCGCCGTCTGGGGAACCTGTGAAACAGGTTGTGACAATCGTGAGAAAACCTGTAACAGACACTCACGAGAAATACAGTCAGCGAAAATTCTTTTTTTATCACCGCCCCCGACACAGGCGACGTGACATCGCGTGTGGCCAAGATGCGCAGAAACTTGCCTGAAACGGAAGCGTCTAAGCTGGTGACCCAGGGGTATCAACGATGGCTATAACGCAGTTTTAAGAGTCTCAACAGTTAGAGCATATAAGCTCTCGCTGTCGTCACGATTGAACAGACTCGAAATTCTAATCATCAGTCACTGTGTGTTTGAGTTTGTTCATTTCTTCAATACTTACTTTACTTATATCTGCTGGCAGATTTCTTCTTTTTTCCTCCTCTTGACGTTCAAAATGAAGGTCCTCATTCCTCTCTCTCTTCTTATTGCAGGCGCCTTTGCGCAGGACGGGTAGGGAATTGTGAACCCTCTCAAGATGACACGTACTAACAGGCATTTAGTTGCGGCTTTCCCGATGGGCCCGACTGTGTATCGCTGGGCGAGGGCGCGAATGGACTAGAGCAGTTTGCTGATGACGGCTGCTGTCTACTCCCCTTCCGATGCGGCAATGGTGATGGCGGCGAGAGGTGTGAGAGAGTTGCTGTTGCTGGGAACAACAACAATAACAACGCTGGCAATAACGGCAACAACGCAGGTAACAACAATGCCGGGAACAACAACAACGCCGGGAACAACAATAATGCCGGCAACGGTAATGCTGGCAATGACAACGCCGGTAATGCTGACAATGCTGCGGACGACGAAAACTGCGGCTTCCCCAACGGCCCTGACTGCGAATCCCTCGGCGAAGGCGCCAACGGCCTGGAACAGTTCGCCGACGACGGCTGCTGTCTTCTCCCCATCCGCTGTGGAAACGGTGACGGCGGCGAGCGATGCGAACGTGTGGCCGTGGCTTCCAACAACAAGGTCCGCTCCCTCCGTGTTCTTCGTCCTCGCAAACGCGGATCTAAGAAGCCCCTTCGTGCAAGAGACGGAAAACGGAGGATGCATCTCCGTCCTCGCTTCCACGGACCCAGGGACTCTTAAATGAAGGACAGTGATTGCATGCCCGGATCTTCAACAAGTGTCACCTTCTCTACGGATGGGATCATGTCACATTATCAACACAACATGATCAGAATTGACCATCGGGCAGCAAATCCAAGGGCTAGCTAGACCAATCAAACCTTCATTATATCAAGTGCTCATTTAGGCGTCCCAATGAGAGTCTCAGTCTCAAGCCGGGAGTTCGGCCCTTGCCGTTCTGGCAGGCAATTCGATCTTTCCTGAATCAGGCAGCTCCCCAGCCTGCACCGTTTCTGTGACGCCCGTTTTGCTCTCATCTTTCCCGATATCCACAGCAGTTGAGTTGGAATTTCCATCAAGCTCCGCCTTTTGGAACCCCGGGTCAGCGGTTGGCGCATCCTCGGGTGCTTTCTGTGCCTTCTTCTTGCGATAGAGAAGCCAAGCGCCAAGTATCAAGGCCAAAGCCACGACGGAAACACCAACTCCAATGCCCGCCTTCGCTCCAGTTGAGAGACCTCCTCCCCCTTCTCCATTGGAACTATCTCCGGAGCTTGAGCCCTCTTGATCTCTGGTGTCGTCGCCACTGTCACTGCCACCATCTTTACCGGACCCCCAAGCTTCCAGCTGAGCTTCATCCGTTGGCGTGCTAGGCTTCCGCTCCGTCTGAGGCTTAGTATGGTTGCCAACGCACTTGTATGAGCCCTGGACAATGTTGTTCAAAAAGTGTTCGTCAAACCATGAACAGTCCATCGTGTCATCCCCGACGAGGTAGAAATCTCCCGTCACTGTCTCCACGCTGAAGAACTCGACGTTGGTAAAGGGCCCCGTCATGTTGATCTTGTCCGCCGTCTTGAGGAGATTCGCTGTCACATTGCGTAGGCGTGGGTTCGCGTGGATCTCGAGGTCTTTGACATAGTCGAGACGGGGCAGCCAGAGGTCATTCAGTGCAACATTGTCGTCGATGCCGAGGGTACAGTTCGCTGTCTCGAGACGCGGGAGGTAGAGTTCTGAGAATAGATTCGATGTGAAGTTTAACTTCCCGAAAAACCTCCAGTCGCCGTGGACTTGCTTCAGTTTGGGAAGGCTGATGTCGATCAAGTCCTGGAAGACGGCGCCTGCACCCATGGCAGAGATCATGGAGGATTCGTGGCTGCGATTTCCGAGAAACTCCAGCTCTGGAAGGGAGACCACTGCATCGCGGCCATTATTTTGGATTTGTACGAAGCTCGCATTGGTGAGTGGCATTGAAATGTTGTCGAGATCTGGATTGGAAAATATTTTGATGGCATATCTGGCATAGTCAAGGCTCTCGAGCTGGACCTGCTTCAGTCCTTTGTTACCCTTCACAACCACATACCCGACCCGATCAGCTGAGGACGTCAGAACGCTGTCCGACAAGAAGTCAATGTCGGTCACTTGGAGAAACCACGCATAGGTGGCGTTCACGTAGAGATCAGAAGCTTGCATCACGTCAGCTCCATGGACAATAAAGGCGTCCGTCACATTCAGCTCCGGAGCCATGTCCAGCAACACCCGGGCCCATGGTCCGTAGACGCCGATGGAGTAGGCCTTCTCTAGGGCCTGCAGCGACACATTCAGCCACCCGTAAGGCCGATCGGCTTCTGAAGGGCCATAGATGAGGAACCCTTCAGTGATATTCTTGAGGGTCGAGCTGTAGATGGTGGCGCCGTCTTGAATGGCAAGGGAGTTGTCGAATTTCAGTTCGCCATCAATTTTCTCGATGCCCGTCAGGTTAACGAAATTTGTGAGGTTGGCAATTTCCAGGTCGCCGGTATACGTTGGGCAAGCCTCCGCTATGCTGGAGACTTGGGTCGTTTCCGTGAGTGTCAGGGGATCCTCGGCGGAGCAGGCTGCAACGAGTGTTAGCGATAGAAGGCAAACGGTGCCTCAGTTCAAGGTACTTGCCTGCTCTGGCAGATGCAGTGAGCCCGGAAAGCAGCAGAGCAAGTCCCAGCCAGACCGCAGTCCGCGTCGGGTTGCTTGCAGTCATTGTCGTCAAAGTACGTCTGCTTGAGCAGCTGAGCAGGACGCGGAAGAATGAAGACGTGCCGCAGCAGCCGAGGAGCTGAAGGGGGGGCCTCTCCTTTGTGTCCCAGGGACGGCGCCTTACATGCTTGAGTCTGCCTTCTCAATATTCTTTATGCTTATTTCAGAACGTGGCGTTCGCGGCTGAAGCGGCAGGGACCTATGCAGATAATATCCATTCTTCAATCTGTCAGCGGTTGCTCTATGCCGACATGGCGCGAAAATGCAAAAGAAAAACGGCATAGATTACAGGATATCGAAACTATCATTCTCAGTGGCTTCGTTACTGAGCATACGTTGGAAATTCCTTTTCAGTTATCATCAATCCTTTAAGAGTCTGTTATGCAATTGTGAACCCGTTGCTGGCACCAGATGTTGGGTCGCCTTGGCATCTTTAAACTATCGAATGAGGCGCTCCACGATGCCTTTTTCAGTGTGGACTAGGCGAAATTGGAACGGCTGAGAATAAGATTGCATGTGACATCAGTGTTAAGGGTCGAGGTACCGTGCACCACTGTGGCCCCTTGCAGACGCCTTCTCATTTGGTACAAGGTCCAGCTGTCTTAACAGACCCTGCTCCACACTGGTCTCGATCGCATTCTTATCTTGCACTCTATCTCCTTGGTTGCGCGGGGACGCTCGTACTCACCCCCACTGTTAAAGTATCATCTGAAACTTCACCAAATTAGGAGGGAATTGTGCTAACTCCTTATCTCGAATTTGGCGGGGAAAAGAAGAGACTAACTATGATTGGTCCAGATCCCTGCTAGGCATCCAGTGACAGTCCCCGCACAAACAGGCAGATCTGTGCATCTCTGTTCGGATGCGACGAGCGTGTTAGTAAAGCTACACACCTCAGTTCTGCAAGTTGAATACTCTGCGCAGTAAGTTGTGCTGCCAATCACAAGATAGGTCTAACGACTCAACCCCATCTTATGGTTTTTCTGAAGCATATTGCAGTAAAATTGTCTTGTAAATCAGCCAGCTCGCATGGCACCTGGGAAACATGACGTTCTCTAGGGTAGCCATCGTGCCCGAAACCATGACGAGAGCCCAGTGTGAAGAGATCGAGACAACCCGGCCCAGATCATTGACCTTAACTCAATACACTCAAGATTCACGACGAGGCTACAATAAAACCACCCAAGTGCATTCTGTTTCGCCTTGTGTTAATCAAGAACTAGACAATGCATCTGATTCATGGTAGGTATACTCCGTAGACCCTGATCTTTTCGCGACAAAACATACTGTGTGGAGCCCCGTCTGGTCCGTCGGTTGTGGTCTGACTTTCACGTGAATAAACATGTGATGCTCATATCACGTGAAGCACAACGGCCAGAAAGTCACGTGATAGAAGAGACTGAAAATGTGAAGCTATTTCCACCTTGTCGGCGCTTCCGCGCTCTTAGCTTTTGGTGTTTTCCATATTCGCAGCCACACAGTCACGCACCTTCGCACCTTTGCCTAGCAAATAAATTATATATGTGATCCAGCGACCTTTTTCATGAAGAGACTAGGGCTATTTGGCTTTGCCAAAACAATAGTCGTTTGGGCCATCACCAGTGAACTATTGTACATTCCTGGAAGTTCTGCACCAGTAGGGGAAGCCGCGAAACAAGAGGTAGCAATTGTGAGAACTCCTAAGCAGGCAATCAAAGAAAATTCTATGTACAAGCCTTGGGAAAAAAGAGGCTTATACAAGTGATGAGTATTCCAGCACCACAGCTACGACGGGTGAGCTGTGCCTCTGAGGTCGTCCACACGGGCACCGGGAACCTCAGTAATGCTGACATGAGTTCTCAGTTGCTCATGGCCAAGAATGTTCAAGTCCTGAACGGATCTTTACAAGTCGTTAGAAGTCTCTGCCTCGGCCAACATCCCTAGCGTTCCTGGCATTGTCAACGCCTCTCCTTGGGTCAGGCAATGGAAAGGGAGAAGTTTACCTTTATTCCAAAGCGACGAGCAGCTATAGACTTGAATGTGTTGTCTAGATATCTACAGCCTAGGTTTGCACGTTCCTCCACCAACCCTCGCTCCGACGTACGTCCATTCAAGGTCCTCTGCTGTTCCAACTGTTCCACTCAACTGAACAACGTGATTTTCCCCAGGCATAATGTCAAAGCCGTTGTCACTGAGCTTCATGCCCTCTTTCTCCGCAAACACAAACCCCTTGACTGGCAGGTCTGCTGACACTGCAACTTGGTCTCTGGATGGCAAAACCTCGACTTTCACCCTGCGATTCGATAGGTCGAGGTACTTAAGGGGTTGCGGCCACGCGGTGTCTGTGGCAATAACCTGGCCGCCAATACTGATGGTGGCGTAGATAATGAAGGGTTCATGCCGTTTTGGCCCTTGATCGTCCTGCTGGTTGAACGGCGCGATGTGTTTGTTCTGGAAAATCTCGGTTGCGCCGTTGGGCTTTACCGAGATTTGAGTAGTGATATCCTCGACGATAGACTGCCCTGATTGGATCGATAGGAACTTGACAGTCACGTCTACCTCAACAAGGTCTTGACGAGAGCTCGATATCCACAGATCAAACTCATCCGTGTTCATCACTGTGGCATCGGCGTGGCCTGAAGTCCATTCTGGGCACTTGCGAGCGATACCAACGTCCAAAGGCCTCAGAGCTCGAGCGATGGCATAGAAGGCTGGCTTCTTCACCAAATAGTAGTCAACGATCGCCCATGACATGGTCGGCCAGCAGTCATTAAGTTGCCACACAAGCACGCCGCCACACTTGCGAGCTCCGGCGTCTCCCCACATCCTTCTCCAGGACTTGTATGCGTACCGCATTGTTTCTGCCTGAAGAATCTGAGTGGTGTGGGTGAAGGCGGCTAGCCCTTGCGGAACCCGAAAGTTCTCGGCAACATATGTTAGAAGACGGCGCTCATGGTCAATGGCCTTGTTGCGGAAATCCATCATTGCGGAGCCTGGATACTGTTGCGCCGGGTCTGTGATCACTCGGCGAATGGACTCCACATGAGGGTAGGCCTCCATTCCGAATTCGCTGACGAAGCGACCTGCAAGTTGGGCCGCGTCTTGGTATCTGTGCATTTGGCCATGCCAGACTGCATCGCGTTAGAGACTAGCTGAGAAATAGACTGGTTTGCATGACTTACTATCCCACTGATGGATGTCGCCAACTGAAGGGTCGCTTGAGATTCGGCCATCACCCCAAGGACTCCCTGGGTGATAAATGCAAGACGGGTCCTCCTCCTGTACCAACTTTGGCAACAGATACTCATAGATGTATCTGGCTGGGAATGTTGATTTCAGCCATGAGTTTGGATCGGTGTCTTCCGGTCGATACTCAAGCTTGTACCTCTCTTGGACCTGATAGTCCTCATTGTTTCCGGCCCAGATGGCCACTGAGGGATGCGATCTAAGCCGCCTGATATTCTGTCTTGCCTCCTCTTCAATCGATTTGAGGAATGAAGGGTAAACAGGATAACTGGCGCATGCGAATGCAAAATCATGCCAGATCAGGACTCCCAAAGAGTCACATGCGTCCAGAAAGGCGTCATCTTCATAGATGCCACCGCCCCATACGCGGATCATGATCTGATTAGACTCTACCGCAAGCTTGACCCATTCCACATAACGATCATTGGATATCTGTGCAAGATAACTGTCGCCAGGAATCCAACACGAGCCGCCGGCGAAGGTGTCGATGCCATTGATGCGGAAGTAGAACGATTTGCCAAGGTCGTCGTGTTCCTGTACCAACTCAACACGACGAAATCCAATGCGCTTGGATCTGACATCGAGCTTTTGGTCTTGGCGAAAGAGTTCTGCGATCAGCTGATAGCGGGACTGTGATCCGTAGCCATGAGGATACCATAGCAAAGGTTGGTCAAGCTGGAACGCAATCTTGACAAGCCCATCTTCTGCGACTCGGCACTCCTGTTGGAAGATTGTCTTGCCTTGGTGCAGTAACGTGAGAACGATCTTGTCACCCGATTTGCTGCCCTCGACTCGCGCGAAGAAGTGTCCTGAGCAAGACCTGTAGTCTTCAGACAACTGGTACTGCGCCCACACGTCTTCAATCCTCGCAAGGTACTGCTCCAGGAGAACTGGCCGCCAAGGTCCTGCTGTCATCAGAATAGGACCCCAGTCCCAGCCCCAGTTATACTGAGCCTTGCGTACAGGGACGCGGCTTGCTTCAGTTTGGCGGACGTGGAAGACGTGCTCTGGATGTTGGTGGATGAGCTCCCGACCACGGACCAGGGCCGACTCGAAGAGGATCTGCAGCTCATTCTCTTGGTCCGAGCGGAGCAGATGGGATATCTGCACTCTATGGGCGATGTGCATGTTGTCCGATTCCAAGATTTTGGATCCATTCAGAGTAACAGTTGCGAAGGTATCAAGCCCTTGGAAAGCGAGAGCCGTTGTCATCCCTTCTGAAGGAGCTGCATTGAATCGGAGGCGGTAGATCCAGTCCTTCTCCCCAATCCATTGCGCTTTCAGCTCATTGGCATTGACGAAGGGGTCAGGAATTCTACCCAAGATTAGCATTATATAACGCAGGAAATTTCGAGGTTGCGGGGGATACAAACATATTGTTGGCGAGGAGATCAATGTGAACTTGGCTGGGAACCTGAGCTACAGGAAGCCAATGCTCTTCGCCTTGGTCATCTCGCTGCTTTAGCGACCAACCGGTCGTCAACTCCCGAGTAGATAGTTCCATGCTAGTAAGAGCAATGTTACCGAGGCTCCCGTGAGAGAATGGGATGACTTCGGTTACTTTCAGGGCAGAGTGAGTCCCCAGATGGCGTTTTATTCACTACTTTCTTCTCTTCAATCGAGGCGGCGCTATGAATCCCCGTCCTGCTCGGCTTGTGGAGTCACAATCACTCGGCTCGATGATTATTATTTCCGCCTTCCAAAAATGGCACGGAACTCCAAAGCCCCGGAGCTCTTTCGGGAGCGGGGTCAACATGCTTTCGTTGGATGGGATGGGCGCATCCAACACAAAACGAACACGGAGCAGGCCGAAGATCAGAGGGTGATTTGACAAACAACACTGGTGGGCTAGATACCATGTTCTCGTTTTCAGACCGTAAGTAAGCAGCCATGGAGCAATGCATGATTGGCTCACCAAAATTACAGTCCAAAACCATCAAAGTGAAGACGATTGCTGGATTGCCATCCACGGCAAGGTCTACAATGCAAGTTCCACCACGCCACTTATCCAGTGCATTTCTTGAATTTTGTATTTCCTAACCCAGTGGAGTTTCTAGGTTACAGGCTTTTTAGGCGCCCATCCGGGCGGAAAGGCCATCATTCTTCGACACGCCGGAACTGACGCAACAAATGCCTTCGAAGAGGTTCATCCAATCGAGCTTCTTGATGAATACCTGGCTGCCGAACATCTCGTTGGCGAAATGAATTCCGGAGCGAGAGACAAGACGAAAAACGAGCAGACAGTTGCCCAGTCGCCGCCCATGGAAACAATACTGAGCATCAAGGAGATGGAGCGCTTGGCCCTGGAACGCCTGAGTCCCAAGGCCTTGGCATACTATGCATCTGGCACAGACGACGAGATCACCAAGGTCGCCAACGGGACCATCTTCAAGTCAATTCTACTACGGCCACGAGTCTTCATTGACTGTACTCATTGTTCGTTATCAACAACTCTTTTGGGCAACCGCGTTGGAATGCCCATCTTTGTCAGCCCAGCAGCCATGGCCAAGCTGGCTCATCCTTCGGGCGAAGTTGGTATCGCCATGGCTTGTTCAAAAGTCAACGCCCTCCAGATTATCAGCAAGAACGCATCCATCTCCGTGGCTGATATCGTACGCGCAGGCCCAAATGCTGTCTTTGGCTGGCAGCTCTATGTCCTCAAGGATATCAAGGCCACTGAGAGGACACTGGCCCAAATCAGGGCCATCCCTCAGATCAAGTTCATCGTTTTGACTCTAGATGCTCCCTTTCCAGGGAAACGGGAAGCAGATGAACGTTACAAGGCCACCGAGCCTCCGCGGGCTTGGGGAACAGAGTCCGCCCTAACCTGGCATAAGACATTGGCATGGCTGACGACACAGACTGATCTTCCCATCATGCTGAAAGGTACCTGATCTCTTGTGCGGAATCTTACTCAAGAGGTGCTAACACATTTCAAAGGCATCCATACCCATGAGGATGCTTTCATAGCATCTAAATTCTCGGCTGTCAAGGGTATCATTCTATCAAACCATGGTGGCAGGGCTCTCGATACCGCCAATACTCCTATCCAAGTGTTGCTCGAAATAAGAAAGTTTTGCCCTCAGATTATGAGTCAAGTAGAGATCTGGCTTGATGGTGGCATCAAGAGAGGCTCGGACGTGGTCAAGGCCCTGGCTCTGGGCGCCAGAGGAGTTGGGCTTGGGCGAGCGGCTCTCTACGGCTTAGCAGTCGGCGGAGAGGACGGGGTATCCAGATCTCTTCAAAGTATGTTTCCATCCCATAGAATTGCAGTAAAGGTACTTACTAGCAACCCAGTTCTCGCAGATGAGACCATCACCACCATGAGGCTGCTTGGTGCTTCTTGCGTCAGTGAACTTCGACCACAGCATGTAAGTTTGAGTGTATTAGTCAGATTATGTTGGATTCGACTGACATATCGTTTTAGGTTAATAGTGCTGCACTTAGCTCCCAATTGTACGACGGGCCAACGGGGCTTGAGGAAGCCGAGTCTGTTTTTAGGTCCAGACTGTAGACTCTGTAGTTGGGTATAGGCTTCAGTTGTGTTACGGCTGTGTTATTGCCGTTAGGTCGCTCAGAAGACCACTCCCACCGCTTCTTTAAGTCTTCGACCAAGCATTGAATTGCACAAAGGAGTGTTACCTCTGCACAAGCCTTCTCCCCTGACCGATAAAACCGTGTGGATTCCGACGAAGAGCAGATATGACAAGACTTCTGTCTCGCCCATAGCGTTTGTCTCAGGGATTGCATGATATGGACTCTTGAAACGGAAGTGTTGCGCCAGAGCAATTATATAGAATTACACGCGGGGTAAAGGAAGGCAATTCCAAGATTCGATGCATCCCAATGGTCGTGACACGTTAGAGGGAACGACTTTTCAGTGGCCTCCGGAGCATGAGCCAATGGGGAAATGGCCCGTTGGCCCATCGCCACATCCTCCTGACTCGCCATCCCATTCTAGACGAAGATTCAAATTTCCGTGTGACGCTTTCGTCCTAGCGTTGGTGTCTGGCGGGGAATCCCCATGGGGTTCGGAAAAGCCTCCGCTGCGACGTTGAGGCTATAAGAACCCGCATGCCTTCAAGTCTGTTTGAACAAGATCAGCAGAGCCAGCCCATCACGCAACAGTTCGCCTGTCATCCATTTTATTCCACCAACGTCCTCGCAACAGGCCAAAAGTTGGGAAACATGGACAAGGCGACGGAAGATCCCGCCCTTCATGAGGTTGAGAAGATGGAGAACCCGGCAAACACGATGGCAACCTATGCCAACATCATGGCTAAGAACAAGCCGAACCCTCGAGGCCCTGGCTACATCAAATTGTATATTCTCGCCTCGGTTGTTTTCTTGTGTTCGACCATGAATGGTAAGCTAATATCCACTTTCAACGACTTTTGGAACGCCCTGACACAACCGCCAGGATTTGACAGTTCCTTGATGGGCTCCATCAACGCCCTACCCAACTATACCGACTATTTCGGCCTACCCGAGAATGGCAATGCCAGTACCGGTATCGTGTTTGCCATCTTCCAGGTATGATCTCACACGAACGAGTTATGACACACGTTGCTTATCCGTTAGATCGGTCAAATGTGTGGTGCGCTCTTCATCTGGATGACCGACTGGTACGGACGAACCTGGCACATCTTCTTCGGCTGTCTTGGTGTGTGTATCGGTACCATTGTAACGTCTCTGTCGACATCACTCCCCATGTTCATTGCGGGGAGATTTCTCCTGTCCTTCTTTGCCACATGTGCGCATACTGCAGCTCCTTTGTACCTGGTCGAGCTCGCGCCGGCAGCGTACCGCGGAACGATTGCAGGAATGTACAATACCTTCTACAATGTTGTAAGTTTTGCCTGTGTCCTGTTATTTGGAAGTACATTGCTTATCTACTGTTAGGGCTCTGTGTTTGCGACTTCATCGGTGTATGCTTGTCACAAATATCTCGCCCACAAAGGTGACATTGACTGGAGGCTTCCGCTTTGGCTTCAAATGGTCTGCCCAGGATTGGTTGTTCTTCTGATCAAGTTTTACCCTGAGTCTCCTAGATGGTAAGTGGTGGTTTATGCAGCGTCCGGGTTCGCGTTTTCCCCTGACCTTGAACACAGGCTGGTTGCTAAAGGTCGAAATGACGAAGCCAAGGCCATTCTTGCCAAGTACCATACAAATGGCGATATCGACCACCCGCTCGTTGCCCTCGAAATGACAGAGATGTTATCTGCTGTCGACGTAGAGCACGAAGCTTCTTGGAAAGATCTATTTGATCTTCGTGTTCTTGTCGAGTCCCGGTCCAGTCGCTACCGACTGATGCTCAACATCGCGTTCTCTTGGTTTGGCCAGTTCAGTGGGAACAAGTATATAACCCTGCCTTTGTAAGAACCGGACAACCTGCTCACTATCCTGTCAGCATCGTCTCATACTATCTCCCCATCATGCTCAACGGCATCGGCATCACCGATACTGATACTAAGCTGATTCTCAACATCGTCTACGCCGTCGTTGGGTGGACTGCTTCCATCATAGGCTCCAGACTTCACGATGTTGTCGGTCGTCGCAAGATGCTCATTACCGCCACAGCTGGTATGACGGTATGTCTTGCAATTGTCGCAGGCTGTGCGGCGGGATACACGAAATACGGAAATCAGCCAGCGTCAACCGTCAGCATTGTCTTCATCTTCATGTTTGGTGCCATTTTTGCTTGCGGTTTCACTCCGATGCAGCCCATCTACCCTGCCGAAGTCGTCAGCAACAAAATGCGAGCAAAGGCCATGGGCACCTTCAAATTGACGGCAGGGGCAGCTGGGTTTCTCAACACGTTTGTTGGCCCAATCGCTCTCTCTAGTGTACGTGAAGCCCTTTCGTGTTGATTCTCGGATGCTAATCAGGCTCTGCCGTTTAGATCGGGTACTGGTTTTATGTGTTTTTTGTGTTCTGGGACACCTTCGAAATGACATTCATGTATTTCTTTTTTGTCGAGACTAAAGGCTCAACTCTAGAGGAGCTTGATGTCATATTCGAGGCAAAGAATCCGCGAAAAGCCAGTGTTGAAGCCGCAAAGGCCCGGAAACGGATCATTCAGCAGGGACGGGGCTCGGTCTAGACCCATCCCGAGTAATCTGGGGAAAGGTTGCAGATAAGGGTGTGTACCTGTAGTAAGGGGAAGCGTATCATGGATATTATGGAAAATCATTTCTATTCCTTTTTTATGGTCGCTAGGACATTGCCATAATCTCCAAGGATGAAGACGCTTTAGGAAGCGTTGAAGTTAGTGTGTAAATAGGCTAGTGGGAAATATTATTCTTCCGTTCCATTCGCTGTGGGTGCTACAACAGCCCATTTTCCCCAGCTCTCCAAAGTATCACTAACTTCAACCTTTTCTCACTGCAAAGTGCTCATACACCACACCACACCCCTCCATTGACCATGTTTCACACATTTTCAAGCCAGACTGGGGATGATCCTTTGCCGCCAAGTGCTGAGCCGGAACCCCCTGTGCGAAAAGTCAACAGGTCATGCTCCGAATGCACCCGCCGAAAGGTAAAATGTGATGGCGGCCACCCTTGTTCGAGTTGCAGATACTACAAAGTTTCCGAAGACTGCGTTTATAGACAACGGAGTAAACGCCAAGCTACAAGTAAGAGGTATTGCAACCCATTCTCCAAGAACAGCTGTGCAATATTCGGAAACCTGAGTCGCTGACCCTCGTCACTCTATGACGTTTCAGCGCTCTCGACAAGGCCACGGAAACGCTTCGACGTCAAACCGGTGTTCTACAACTACTATTTCCCAATCACAGGCTTGATGAATTGGTCGACAAAGATCGAGCTGATCTTATCCAGCTCATTTCGCCAAAAGCAACACGGGACCAAATCAACGAAGAGAGGACACTGCAATCACCTGACCCACTGCCCACGACTGGATCATCTGGGATCTCAGGGGACATTGAAGATGTACCAAGCTCGCCCGAGGATTTGAGCATCGGGGAATCCGGCGAGGAGGAGAGGCGTTGGCATGAGTTAGCTCAGGATCCGGCGACTATTGCAGCCAGCGATGACATCAATGCCCTCAGCCTGGCTGGTGACCGACATCGCCGCTCATATCTAGGAATAACCTCAGTGAGCGCAGTGCTGAAATCTTTGTTTCGACTTTGTCCAACTGCGAAGGATCTTGCTGTCGAACAATCCCAGACCTGGCCCGGCGTTCCGGAAGATGAGATTCGACCGCTCGTGCTGAACCGTACACCTCGGTCTCTTGCGGCGCCTGATTCTCTGCGCGAGCAACGTTATCTTGGCTTCTACTTTGAGCATATTCATGCCATCACACCCCTAATCGATGAGGACTCGTTTAGGAGCACTTTCGCTGCTGGCGATGGGCAAAGCCCGGCGTGGCTTGGTCTATGCAACATGGTCCTCACACTAGGCTCCATTGCCTCGGGAAGCGATACTGCTCATATCCACTATTATAACCGGGCTCGCTCGTATCTCGATCTTGACTCGCTTGGTTCTGGGAACCTGGAGAGCCTACAGGCGCTGTGCCTACTTGGCGGATACTACCTCCATTATCGCAACTCGCCTAACATGGCGTATGCAATCTTGGGCGCTGCACAGCGCTTGGCCATCGCTCTGGGTCTGCACAGAGAGTCTCCGATCCGTGCGGACCAGAAAGACTCCGAAGCAGGCCAACGCTATGTGGCTCGGATCGAGACTCGAAGGCGGACATGGTGGAGCCTTTACTGCCTCGATACGTGGGCTAGCATGACCTTGGGTCGCCCAACTTGTGGACGATGGGACACTAACACCATGAACACGTTGCCACCGACGCTTCTGGGGCCCGATGATTATTGTGCAGTATCTCTTAGAGAGAGCTCACGGGTGTGCCATATCTGCAACCGTCTTCAGGACCGATTTGCTCAGTCTACGCGAATCGACACTCACGAAGCACATGCCTTGGATTCCGAACTACAGAGGTGGTACGACTCACTACCCGCCATACTTAAGGACACAACCGATGCCCCTCCTCGCATCACCGTCGCACGCGAGTTCTTGCGTAACAGGTATTATAGTGTTCGCATGATCCTATCTCGATGCTTTCTTTTGTATCGCGCCCACGAAGATGTAAAAAGGCACCCTCCTAACCCGGCAGAGAGCCAAATGGTCGACCTGTGCAGAGCTGTTGCAGCAGAAGCCATCGATGCTATTGCACTTCATTGGGTCCCGAACCGAATCCAAGTCTGGAACTCGGCCTGGTACCTGTTTCAAGCATGCTTGGTTCCCCTCCTCTCCATCGCCATGGAGACGTCATCCAACTCTACGGACTCTGAGCCGGAAACCGTCATGACCTGGCGCGCAATGCTGAACAAAGCATTGGAAGTTTTTGTAGACATGAAGCCCTGGATGCGGGCCTCTGACCGCACTCCGGACATCGTGGCTGTCCTATTCCAGGCTGTGTCGCAAGGCGCCGAGGGAACCATTCGCACGCCATCGGTGACTGACGCAGGAGCACATGTATTTGGATGGGCCGATGAACAGTGGACAGAGATGGATTGGAGTTTGTTTCTTGGGGACGAGGATATCTCTCATAACCTGTTTTCATTTACATAAAAGGGCAGCTAAAAAGGTGTAGTTAGTTCTTTGTTCCTGAACTGTAGTCAACCTGGGAATAATCCGATGTCAGGTTTAAGTGTGAGTATATAGGCAAGACTTGGACACTCTGGCTTAGTAAATTTTAGCCTTGATTTCAAGAATGACCACTGGTTGTCCGTTCCAATATTTGTTTATTCTGCTGTAAATTTCATTGACCTTGGATTACTTCTTACGGAGACCAGACTGCGTGCTCTGACCTGGCACTTGCTTCCGCACACCGGGGGTGTCCGTGTTTCGATCTAATACACCAAATACAAATCTAGTCGTAAGAAGGTTAGTGGTTATAGTCTCTCCTCCTAAATATGAGCCTTTAATACTCCCATCTAAAGTGTCGTTACGCGTTGCTGCGATGATTGTGCTGAAGTTGTTGTCAAGGCTAATGCTGTTTTGAAGACACCCCGAAGCCCCACCAGGACGCCAAACATTGCGGCAAATATGGCTAAGCCATGAGAGATCCAGAGATTCTGCTTGCGATACTGTTAGATATTGACAGATAGATTCTGGGTTACGTTGGCTTTTATGCTATCTCTGGACCTGAGTCTGGGCTAGTAAAGATGCGAACATTGGATTTGCGGATTATGCTCACCAAAACCGAGGGTTACTAAAAAGATTAAGGTCTGGTTTCTGGACAACTCTTCGATCAACGCCTCAATTGGCTTGTTGTGAGCAAGTGCTTGATATTCTTGAAGAAGTGGCGCCAGGGCCTGAGCCCAACCACTATCGGCTGATGTGTCTATTGCCCCAATGAGTGCAGTCTGCACGAGTACTTAGTCAAAGAGGACTTGGGAGTTGCATAACATCCCCATTCAATTGAGGTTGTTTTGCCAATGACACCGTTCAACAAGTTTGAGAGGGCCTGAGCTGCCATAGCGTAAGATACTCCGGTACTAGAAGCTGTACCAGTGTCTACATTAACCCACAAGAGGTTGACCGGCCTTGTCTAGTTGTCGTGACATGGTTGTAGCTCCATGCCAGGTGAGGAGATACCTTGGGAACTTAACAATACTGTTCCCTGAGATCTGTACATTGTCCGCGGTAGTTCCCCCGCTCTCCTGTTAACTTTGCCCGAAAGCCCGATGACCCCGGCATGATTGCTGGGAAAAAGTTACCCCTCGCGGAGCTTGAAGCTCCGCCTGATTAAAGGGTTAGATCTTCGTCACAGATACATTTGTATCAAGTGGTCTGACTTACATCCTTAATAGGTATATAAGCAGTTGCTGAGTATCCTGTTTTCCTTATTCACTCGAGACAAACGTCAGGCGTCTTGCATAGCACTGCCCCTCTTTCCTACATTATTACCATGAGACCTTTTCTCTGTATTCTCCTCTGTGCCAATGCCCTCTTGGGCCTGGCCCTTGCTGCCGGCCCGCGGTCTATTGAGAATTTGGGACGTGGTGTTGTTGCCGTTCGGTCAAGCGAAGACGACATCCTGGTTACCTGGAGACTCCTCGGCCTTGACCCGGACGGCATTAGCTTCAACATCTACCGTGCAAGCAATAACGATCAGCCGAAGCGGCTGAATCCAGAGGCACTCACCGGCGGGACCAACTTTATCGATTCGACCGCGGACGCGGGCTCAGCCAACACCTACACAGTTCGAGCTGTGGTGGATGGCAAAGAGCAGAAGACATCTGGCTCATTCACCTTGCCCGCTGATAACGCAGTGGAACCTGTTGTACGCATACCTCTGCGATCTGGAAGCACTATAAAGTATGTCTGGGTGGGCGACCTCGACGGCGATGGTGAGTGGGATTTTGTCATCGACCGACATTCCACGCAACAGTCAATTGAGGCATACACAAGCAACGGCACATTCCTTTGGGATGTAAATCTAGGACCTGGCAGTGAGAATCAGAATAATATCTCGCCAGGTCCCTCGACCATTGATGTTGGCCATTGGGACGGTGTCACTGTGTTCGACTTTGACAGTGACGGTCTCGCCGAAGTTGCGATCCGGGTCTCCAATGGAGTCACTTTCGGGGATGGCAAGAAGTTTACTCGTGGTAAAGACGACAACCAGCAATTTATTGCTATACTAGATGGCCGAACAGGAGCTCTTCGTGCTTCTTCTCCGCTGCCCACCGACTACGCATCCGATGGCCCGATGGGTGCTCGACTGGGTGCTGGTTTCTTCGATGGTAAAACACCTCACCTCTTCGCCTATCTAAAGAACCGTCGTCAGGATAAGAACTTCAACCTCCTTATGTTGTCTTGGACGTTTGACGGCAAAGCGTTGAAGCAGCAGTGGAAGTGGGACCGTGGCACCAAGTATTCGGAATATCCGGACGGACACAACACTCGCATCCTAGATGTCGATGGGGATGGAAACGACGAGGTTTTTGAGATCGGATTTGCTCTCAACGGTGATGGAACTGTCCGGTATACTCTTCACGACCAAGGCGTTGTTCATGGTGACCGTTTCCACATCGCCAAGATGGATCCTGAACGGGGTGGCCTCCAGGGCTATGGCATACAACAGAACAACGAGGGTCTTTTGTATGACTACTACTACGACGCCACTGATGGCAAGATGATATGGGAACACACAGGTGATGAAGTAATCGACCTAGGACGTGGCATGGTGGGTGACATTGACCCTACTCACCCCGGAATGGAGGTGTGGTCGACTACAGGAGGTCTCTATAACGCCAAAGAGAACAAGCCAGTAGAAGCCGATACCGAACTTTGCCCATGGCCGCATCTGGGAATCTGGTGGGATGGTGATGTCTTGCTGGAGTTGTTCAACGATGGCAAGATCGAGAAGTGGAACTGGGAGGAACCCACTCTGTCTAACAAGGTGCCCCGGATCACGCATATCAACAAGTTTGGTGGTGTAACCAATGGGAGGAATCCGACCCTGATCGGCGACATCTTGGGAGACTGGCGAGAGGAGGTCGTCGTGACTAATGCAGCCATGGATGAGTTACTCATCTTCACCACTGATCAGCCATCTGATATCCGGCTCTACACCCTTGCTCACAACCCGAACTATCGCAACGACCTGACGGTCAAAGGGTATATTCAGTCTCACCATGTTGATTACTTTCTCGGTCAGGGCATGGACCAGCCACCTCAGCCTAACATTCGTTACACTCAGCGGGCCTAAGGTGCATTTAGCAAGTGTTTTCGTCGTTTAGGAGAATAATTCTGGATGAATTCATATTCTTTGACTTAGGGGAGACTTTCAGTTTCAATAACTATACTGTCAGGCTGAGGAGAAGTACTGGGGGTTTAGTAAGAATGATCCTGTCGGTAGTCACAGGTCGGTAACTAGATAAAGACGAGGCATATGTCAAGACAATACTCTATTATACTTATTTGCTTTTAATATATACTAAAGGGTAAGGAATACTAAAGGGAAACCCTAGGCTTTTCCCTAGGATTACCCTTTTCCTTAATCCTTACCCTTTTAGTAAATTTTAGTAGATTTCCCTTACTATAGTTATAAGGGTAAGTAGGGGCCACATCCACACCAACTAAAGAACTCACTTTGATGTCACCACCCAGTTAAGACAGTATGAGGCTCCAGGCAATCGATAACATTGGAGAGACTTGATCTGTAGCAGAACCCGGGGAGGTCACGTGACCATAACCTCACGGCTTTCCTTAATATACCCCCTTTATTAACTAACCTTCCGCAGCTTATTGCGGGCTTACCCTAGCCTTAAAATAGCCACTTAGTAGGTAATTATAAAGCTTAGAAAAAGGGCTATTTAATGGTATAGGTTAGACCTTATGCATCGCAAAGCTTATTTTTCTAGAATTATTTAAAGCTATTTTTCTAAAGAGAGGAAAATTTTCAACAAGACCCCAAGACTAAGGCTAACCCTGACCCTATATGGACCACTGATTTTGATGCCCAATCTGTTGCCTGACGTCTTGCGGGGTTAAAGCTAATCTCCATTACTTCCTCTCGCTTAGATCTCTTTCCTCTTCTATTTCATATCTAGCCCTGACTAAATCTAGTAATACTTGGAATAGTCCGGTCCTCTCAACACTTCTCAAAAACCTGGATATAGATATTCAGGATTTCAATCCTTTTTATTTTTCAACCTTTCGCAGACTATACCTACCGAGACAGGACGCATCTGGTCGCCAGACGCCTGCGAATGCTGTTCCTTCTATCAGTGATCTGCGCTGCATTGAATACTGATGACACCTGCACATCCAATACAGCCCTCGCCATCGCCTCCAGCTAGACATGACTTTGAAATAGCAATCTTTTGTGATATCGCTATCGGAGTCGATGCTATCGTCGCTTTATTCGACGTCCATTGGGACGATGACAATTCCGTTTGGGATAAAGCTCCAGGCGACTCCAATACATACTCAAGAGGTATGATCGGCCGTCACAATGTGGTCCTTCCACATGTGCCGGGGATAGGAAGGGCAACCGCTGCGGCTGTGGCTCATTTCTGCCGGATGAGCTTCCCAAATGTCAGACTTGCCCTCGTGGTAGGAGTTTGTGGCGCTGTTCCGTTCAGCCCCGATGGTGATGAGATTCTACTCGGAGACGTTATTATTAGCGACGGGATTGTTCAGTTTGACTTTGGACGGCGACTACCGGACAGTTTCGAGCGCAAAGACATATTGTCGGAGTCGTTAGGGCGTCCAAACTTGCAGATACGAGGGTTTCTAGCGAAACTGAAGTCACATCGGGGCCGCGAACGCTTTGTTAGCAGGATGACCAGCCACCTGGATGTGCTTCAAAAGGACCCAAATTTCCGTGCACAGTACCTCGGCAAGACTAGCGACCGACTGTTCAACGGAGGTTATCGTCATTCAGAGAAGCCGCATTCCTGTGAGCAAAACGGATGCAACGACCACCTAGTACTACGCCACCGTCTCGAGACCAGCCAAGGCAGCTGCGAACCTGCTGTTCATTTCGGGTACACCGCGTCTGGAGAATCAGTTGTCAAGTCAGGGGAGCATCGTGACGCCATCACTCGTGCACACGGCGTCATCGCCTTCGACTTAGATAGCGCGGGTGTTTGGGATGCCTTTCCGTGTGTGCTGATCAAGGGTGTATATGGCTATGCCGATGGTAACAACAACAAGGTCTGGCAGAGATACGCTGCGACCACAGCGGCAGCATGCGCGAAGGCTTTCTTGGATGAATGGAACTCGGCATCTTCACTAGGTATGTGATGGCTGCATGGTTCGAAGCAATATCTGAACTCAAGACATTGCACTTCGGTTTTTGGTCTACATGCAACACCAAATACCATTTCGCAACCTAGCGTTTAGTCCACTGCGTTCACTTCCAACTAATCACATCGCATAGGGACTCACGAATCAGCTCGCCAAACAAGCAACAATTCCGACAGCGTAGAGCTCGCCGAATGCATCCACATGGACGACATCGATCCAGAGGACCCCACATGGGAAACCAATTCTGTTGCCTCATTCGGGTCAACATCAAGTACTCTGGTTGGGAGCTCTGCTTCCGGCTCAGTACAATCTGGACTTCGCCAGGCACTCTCATTTCTCCTCGGTCATGAAGCATTGTACTCGCTGTTCAAGGCTGCCATACGGAAGCCGAATATCGGTGTCGATAGATTGCGCAGAAATCTTGTTCGCGTCGTGGGTTATCTTGGGCAAGAGCTAAAGCTGGAAGCAAACACCACAGACGAGACTACTTCCGCAGCCTTTTTCCGACACCATCGACTGTCGATTGCATCAGGAATCAGCATGAGAGTGGCCGAAGGAGACATGGAGCCCCAGACGGCTGACCAGTCGGAGAAGTCAGGCCGGATCACACAAGATAACATCCTTTCGGACGACAGCGTTAGAGAGGAAGTGAGGGACTTCGAAGAGGACGTTGAGGAGGACGTCGAAGGGGACGTCGAAGAGGAGGAGAAAACATCTGAACAGGCAGTTGACGAGGATTTCGACTTTCAGACCGTCAAAAACTTCATTTTGTGCAGTGATGCATTTCAACAAATGCTCCGCCGGCTCTCCGACTTTGTCTACCCATCCTTCCGCTCCCATGCAGAGAAGCTGGTAGAAAAGGTGTTGAAGGACAAAGATGTTGAGAACGATCGATATTGGACTGATATGAAGCTCAAGCTGAGAGTTATCCTCACGGAACTAGAGGAATCGCGTCCAGAACACATCATGCTCGATCTTAAGTCGCCAGTATCGTGGCTTGATCGGTTCATGGCAAGCACTGAATCTATGACTGGAGAGAAGTGGGATTGGTGGCCACTTGCCTCGCCCAAATATCCTCTTGGCCCATCAGAGGTGAGAATTGGATGGCGTTGTGTAAGTGATGACCTCGCTCCTGATGAGGTGGGTTACGATGCTGACTTGGACAGAAATGTGATGACACAAGATGGGAGGTTGTACCGGCGGCTTTTGCAGGCGGGATCTCTACCATCATTCAGACGTTCCCTCTGGCAACTCGGCAGAATTGCGCGCTTCCGACCTCCGCATCCTCGTTGCCACCCACAAACGCGGGACGATCAATCGGGACAAAAGCTGTGAACACGCAAGGGAGCCTCAGGACCAACCCCGCCATTCCCATGACATCTCTGGGTCCTGGAAGTGGAGCCCAGACCAGCGTCCGCAATCAACGCCGCCGACCCAGATACATTTTTCTCGTGGCGACATCTAAACGGCACAAACTTCACCAACTTCCATCGCTCTACCTAAGCACTGCCGACTTTGGACAGGAACTGCGGAACGCTTACTATCAACTCAAGGGATTCTGGAGGTCTTGGTTTTCACTGTATGGGTTTTCGCATTGCGACTTCGTTAAAGTACGTAACTCTTCCACCTCGTCCTGTGTTCCAAGTGTTACTTCCTGGACGCGCGTGATAGGGTTAAACTCCTAACACCTGAGAGCTCTGGTTCTGACTTCAGCAGTTTGAAAAGTTCGGCGGCGGCTTCGCTCACCGAGGCTTTGAGATTCCCTCCGCCTCGCAAAGTGACTACTACTACGTTCCTCGACCAGCACTCAGCGACCCCCCAGTATCCCCAGAAGAATTCAGCCACATCTACGCCTTTGCGAGCCGAAAACAACTCTCCACTTTGTCGTGGGCACTTCCATCCTTCACTTGCGTGGATGAACTCTGTGAGGATACCGTTGACTGCATCCCCCAGAGTTATTGCTATCTCGATGACAAAAGCAAGGGCCGAGAGCTCTTCTGGGGGCTGTACATTCAAGAACGTCGTTCGGCTCTGATGACGTCAATGTATATCCTTACTTGCCTTTCCCCGTTTCTTGTCTTCTGCCTTCTCTACCTCTTGGGACTGATTTCTGGGGATATACAAAATGCCACCACGCCGTTAGCATTAGCACTGACTTCCCTTAGCCTATTTCTAGGGTCTTTAATTAAAGAATAAAGTATTAGGAAGTCTAGAATTAGCTACTAATTGTATAGATAAATAAATTGTTTTTCTTAGATTGCAAACAACTTGTATTATATATATTTATACTAAATCAAGTTCCCCAACCTAGGCTTCAAATTATATAGCTGCTAACGAAGCAAACCATGACTTAAAGAGAGCAATTTGATCATCACGTGCAATGATCTTGGGACCCCAGCCGCCACCAAGCTCCTGAGTCGTGGTTGTGCTGGCATTGACATTGTCCCAATAACTCAAACCATCGCCATTGGGGTTGCCGTATTTGATAAAGTTTACCCAGTAATTGCTTATCTTTTTAGCAATCTCATAGTCTTCTTCCTCCCATTCACCGTAGTACACATTGTAGAGGTTGTATTGCGTATACTGAATTTCCGTCATGTGGGCAGCGCCGGCGTTTTGTCCTGGAGGAGCGTGGTCCCAAAGATAGGTCCATACTGGGCTGGTTCTGTTGCTCAACCAATAGTTGGCCCAAAGCTGCGTGCCAACCGTGGAACGATCGGTGTATTGTGCGTTTTGGGCAGCGGAAGAAGTGGTGGAATCGTTGGCCGGGTAAGCGTCGAAGAACTTGTCCGCAAATCCGTCTGTATATGTGCTGTTTAAACCCGAAAGGTATTCTGCCAGTGTGATGTTCAACCCATAAGAAGCGCCACTTTCGTCCCTTGTATTGCCGGTTAGGATGGGAACGTCGTGAGCTAGACCAAGCTTCAGCGTGTTCAAATAAGTATCAGGCATGCAGTAATAATCGAGGGTTCCCTTGAATGATGCGCCAGATGTGCCTCCAAACTCAGAAGTATCGAGGGTCTCCATTGGCAAGGAGCGCATGCAGCTAATCGTGGAACAGTTGACACCCTCCATAAAGGAGAGGCCGTATGCCTCGGCGACGTCGTAAGTCTGGTAGCCTTCAGCCAGCTCGACAGCGGATGGATCATGGGGATCACGAAGACCACTTTGGATAATGGCCCCGACAATCTTGCCTTTGGTCAAGGGACTGTTTAGAATGTGATAGGTCGCGGCAGAACCAGCCGATTGACCCATGACTGTAATGTGGTCAGGGTCACCACCAAAGGAGGCAATGTTGTCTCGCACCCACTGCAAAGCAGCAAACTGATCCAGCATGCCCCAGTTTCCAGAGCTGTTGAGACCGATGGTGGCTAGGTTCTCCTCTGTCAGCTCAGGGGATACAAGCCAACCGGTTGGGCCAGTACGATAGTTGTAATTGACGAAAACAACGCCCTTGCTAGCCAATCCAGCGCCATCGAAGCGAGGATCAGCGTTGGAGCCGCCGGCAGGGTAGCTCCACAGGACAACAGGCAGCTTGTCATCCGTAGAGTTGGCTGCGCTCCAAACGTTGACGTTCAAACAGTCTTCGCCAATCGTGGCATAGGTGGTGCCAGACGATGGACAAGAATAGCCATAGTCCTTGGCGTCCAAAATTGTGTTCCAAGCTGTAACCTTTTGAGGAGGACGGAAGCGGTTTTCCCCCGACGTGTCGGCAGCAAAGGGGATGCCTTTCCTGTCGCACAATTGTTAACACCCAGTTCACATTTCAGCTCACATCTTTTTGTGCCTACCAGACAGTGACTTTTTGCCAATTGGTGAGATTTAGACCGGTAATACTGCTGTTAAAGGCCGGATAACCTTGGACAGGGCCACTGGGGGTTTGGATCACGCTCTCGTATAGGACTGCCCTAGCAACTGAACAAAGTAGCCCCAAGACTGTGGGAAAAACGACAGATGTGTGCATGGTAGATGTTTTTAGTATATAACGAGTAAGACCAGCTTGATTCGAGGGAGCTATGATTAGATAGAAAAAGGAATCTTATCAGAAGGGAAATACTCTATATTTCAATTCTTTACCCAAAGCAAGTCAGTATAGTATACAGCCCCTTCCGCAGCAAACATATATTTTCAGCTGACGCGTCAAAACCAGCTATGACATGCATGCGGCAGAGGCGTACGTGTCCAACAAGACCTGCGTTTTGAGAGACAACCCAGTACAACGACGTCCTCACGTAGTACAGAGGTTGATTACTTCCGGCCTACGTCCGTCCTGCCCCTAAATTAAACCTAATCGTTATGGGGCTGTTCCGAACCAATGATTTAACGATAAAACGTAATCTATTTAGATAGCCAATGCCATAACACCTGTTACAAGAGTGCTTATTGAGGTTTCTTAACAAGATCAAACCCAGAACTCGGGACAGCCCCACATCGACAAATCTCGGTCCTATTCGAGGTAGTACTCGGAGAAAATCTAGCAACCACTACCTACCCATCTCGGAACGACTCCAATTGGTTGCCATGAATACAAATACCAGGCCCTTTGCTTGGCTAAGTGGCCACTGCAATTCATCGTTCGTTTACCTTTGCGTGGCCATCTTACGAGTTGATCTATGCAGTCAAAATGCGCCCACTAATCGCTATCCTTGTCAACTTCGCCTTTGGCCTCGCTTGGGCCGGCTGCCCCTACGCCGAACACTACACTTCCCCAGAACCACGGGCCGATCATCATGATTCCATGCACTACGAGGTTCCCGACGACAAGAGAGGCATCTTCTACCTCAACCGTATCGCACCGTCCGGGTCTCTGCTGTATGTGGCCAACGCCGACGGCAGTGACGCAAAACCTTTGATGAAGAATGGATCAGCAGCCTTCGATTTTCACGCGTCCTGGTCTCCGGGGGGCAAGTGGATCATCTTCAGCAGCGAGCGTCGTGCCGATGGTCAATCCGATATATACAGGGTCAAGCCTGATGGCTCGCAGCTCGAGACATTAGTGCAGACTGACTCGTTCGAGGATGCCGGCGTGTTGTCGCCCGATGGTACTGCCCTTGCATATGTTTCGACTCAGGGCAACTACACTGCCAATATCTGGGTCAAGGACTTGAGGACTGGTATTTCCAAGAACCTTACTGATACTGCATCGACCCGAGGAGATCGATCAAGTCCTCAAGGCCACTTCCGGCCTGCTTGGTCTCCCGATGGCGAATGGATTGCATTTAGCTCCGACCGGAATACGGAATGGACTGGCCACAGCGACGGGACCGGCTGGGAGCATACGCAGACTCTTTCCATCTACATTATCCGCCCCAATGGATCCGACTTTCGAGCAGTTGCTAGCAAACCTGGCTATGCGCTTGGCTCGCCACAGTGGTCTCCAGATGGAAGCCGCATCCTCTACAGTTTGATATCTACCGAGGATACTTACGGCGCGCACGGTGTTTCGAATCAAATGGAGGCCATATCGGGGCAGATCGAAAGTGTTGATATCGCCACTGGTCTCGATATTGTGGAGCACACATCCGGTCCGTACTTGAAAGTGGGACAGCACTACATCGGCAAAGGCGACAACATCGGCTATGTGGTCAAGGCTGGCCCCAGTGAAGGTATCAACTATACGAAGTCAGATGCATCTCATACGGCATTTCTGAGATCTGGTGTTCGCAATCCTTCATGGTCCCCGGATGGTACGAAGATGGTCTACGAAGTGTCCTCATGGGATGTCCGCTCCCCTGCTAAGAAACTCTTCAGTTGGGACGAAGAGTGGGAGTATCGCTTTATGGACGTGTTTCCACAGTATAACAAGGCCACAGAACGCCTCGTCTTTACCCAAAAGCAGCTCGGTAACTCATCCGTTGTGACCTCGACGACTAAATACACCGACTTGAAAGATGTGTTTGATGTTTACGATGTCTGGTCAACTGAGAATGAAACGGAGGTTGGGATTGTAAAGAGTGGCCTTGGAGGTGCTTTCCAACCAACATGGTCACCCGACGGCTCTCAAATAGCCGTTGGGTTCGGAGTTTGGTTCTTTAACCGCAACGGCAATCCGGCATCCATCTACCTCGCCAACGCCACAGGTGATGGTTTCTACAACCTGACAGATACAGAAACTGACCTCAATGCTGGATTTCCGTCCTTTTCACCTGACGGCACCAAGTTGGTGTATCGGCTGTGGAACTCGAATGATAAAATTCCACTGGGCTTGCGTATCCTCGACCTGGCTACTGGCAAAACCACCAATCTTACTTCAGGCTGGGATAATACTCCTGGGTGGTCACCCGATGGCGAGCGTATCGTATTTACCAGACAGGTCAACTGGACATCAGAGTACGGTAGCCGCTGGTACGAGGATCGTTTTGACATCATGACGATTAGACCTGATGGAAGCAATCTCACTCAAGTGACTGATAGTCCAGCCAACGACGCACATGCTGTTTGGTCGCACGATGGCCGCATCCTCTGGAGCACCGGCATGTATGGTTTTCGCGATGAGTCCACTCAATATGAGAACACGTTTCAACCCTACGGCCAGATCATGGTTATGGATGCCGACGGCTCAAATAAGCGCATGCTGACAGATAGCATGTGGGAAGACTCGATGCCTCTATATGTGCCAAGGGAATAAGTAGTTAGAAATAAATATGCCTCGAGGAACTGCAACGGCTAGTACGATAGCGTGGAGCTACACAAATAGGTCACGTTGCCAATCTGTCCGTCAGTTACTTTTCGTGCTATCCCCATAATTGTCTCCAAAGAGACAGATCTATGCTCTGTTTCCTAGCGTCAAAACCGCCCTTGGTGTTCACAGGGTAGTTTTGCGTGTTACTATGGTAATTGGATGCCGGTGATATAAACTCAGGTGTAGAATAGGGACCCTCATCTGACGCCTCCAGGTAATGCATGCATGCACTGTTGATACCAAATGGAAGGAGGTGCTGTAGAAAAAGTGTCGCAACTAGGGTCTATGGCTCAGTCCAGGTTGACATAGCCGCTCCCCTAAGTCTTCTCGAAGGATCTGCCAAGGGTCTCGGCAAGAATCAAGGCAAGCTCGGTGAGACTGAGGCAATGCTTGATCGAGCACTGGGAGGATTGCGGTCCGCTCTCAGACCAGCTTATTGAAATGCGCAGACTGTCACGCGTAACTTACAGCTTCTGCGCATAGTTGCTATCTAACCTCGGACCCTGACCCAAAATACACTGCTAATTTTTATAGGACTAGATTGTGCTTGTTAGCCGCATTATGCTTACAAACGTCTTTTCCTCTAAACGCCAGTTCAAAGAACGAACAGAGCTCTACAAAGCTATAGACAAGAATGGTCGGCAACATCAAGATCCAATGTAGCAGGCCTCTTATAGCCCCCCGAAGACCCTCGTTGTAATTGTCATTGCTATCGCCAGGTACAGGCAGGTTCCAACGGACGAGCACGGTGACAATGAGCAAAAACGCGTATTGTGTTCCCAAGAAGGTGAAGCAGATGGTTGAAAAAAGGGAATCGCTGATGAAGAGTCGATCATGTTCGGTAGCAACCATGTTCATGAGCTGAACAATGATGGGGGAAAATACGGAGAAGATGGCGCTGGCGCAGAGAACGAGGCCATAGTAGGTGAAGAAGCGAGTGGCCCAGCTGATAGACAGATAGAGCCCAGGCATTCGGTAGGTCTTGACAATGAAGTAGTGGAAGACTTCGCCGGCGCCAATAGTCCATCGACGAACCTGAAGGGCCCATTCGCGGATTTCATCTGCGTAGTTGGCGCCAGAGGTCGGGCCGTTGATAGAAATTAGATTTAGAGGCCTGATGCGGATTTCTCGTCGTGTTATGATGGTGTAGCGAATCAAGGCAATAATATCCTCCATCTGATAGGCCGGGTGGGTAAAGGCGCCCTCCTCTAACAACTTGACGCTCAGGGAGTAATGAGACATGGGATTGATGTTCCAGGGAATCAAAATACCCATGAAGAAAAAGGTGCGCAAAACACCGGTAATGTCGACAAAGAAGGGCATAGAGTCGCGCTTGTAGATGATGATGGATTGCCAGATGGAGGAGTGGCGGTCGGTGAAATCTAGCTTGGAGTACTCCGTTTCCAGCTCCAGCATGTAATCGGGATCGAAAACAGCATCGCAGTCGCAGTTGGTAAAGATATGTTCGTATTTATCATAGTTGTAGTCGACATCTTGACGGAGGATCTGTAGGCCTTGGCGACAGGCGTAGTTCATGTTTGAGCACTTGCCGCTGATTTCGCCAGCAATGCCCGAGGGGTGGAAGGTAATGATGAGACGGAGGAACTTGCTCTCGTACTTTGCGTATATTTCATCGCGTTTGGCTTCCTTGTCAGGTGTGCGGCATTCCATGCCAATAATGACGGAGAGGCGGGATTCGGCATCTTTTTGCCGCACGAGAGAGTCCAATGTGGCTTGCAGTACGCCCATGGGTTCTTTGTATAAGGTCATGGCAACTATGTGACGAATGGTTGAGTAGTCGTTGGCCGTGGCGTCAGCTGATTCGACATCTTGGGCTTTCGTAATCTTGAGCTTGTTTCGGCTGTTGATGGCTAGTGTTCGACGAATAGCGCAAATGGTGGCTATTAGCCAGATGAGTTGGAAAAGACCGATTGTAATGATGATGAAGACGTTGGTTGCTTGGTTGACATAGGGAGTAAGAGGCATCCATATTGGAAATAGAAGAAAGGTGAAGATTATCAGAAGAAATAATAGGTTCCAGCGGACATAGCGGTTGGCTGCTTCTAGTTTTGCAGCGTTGATGCCATTGTCTAGGCTGTCGAGAGATGAGGATGGTGATGATGAAGGCATCTTGGGGGAATTTCTCTCACGAATCAATTGATGAAACTCTCTACAAGGAGAAAACAAACGTTAACACTCACCGCGTATTAAGAAGTCTTAATCTGGATAGTACAATTCTTGAGGGCAGTTTTTGGGGAGTTCTTCTTTTTTATATGCTGAGTTAGTTCCCTTCGCGGGCCCCTCTCTTTTACGGATACCAAGGCCGAGCCCCAATGATAAGAACAGAAGATGGCATGATGGATACAGGACAGAGTGTTTTGGTGCACCTACGAATACATGTAGATTAAGATGAGTCCAGAACCCGCCACATTGAAAATACCCATAATTCTGGGACTCCACGGGATTGCCTAACTGGTGTATTACCTCTTCTAGCTACAGGGGCTTCAGCTATTCGCCTGTGATGAGCTGAAATCCCTGACCGCTCTTGGTTGATGCGGTATTACCGGGTGGGTAATGGACTGGTAGCGACCGAACCTGAGCCAAGGCGTTGAGGCCTCTAACTATGGTGGAGATTAGCCCCTTGGCAATCAGGCTCAGCTCGCAGCTCCAGCGCCACGTCGGTGGTCAAACCAGCACACTAGCACGGCCAGTTAGGGTTATTGGCATGCACGTAATCTGTAGTTTAGGAACAGTTTCGTTAGTTCCAACTAGCGGCACCGCCACTAATAAGGGTACCGCTTAGCCACGAAAGCAGCCCATAGATAGAAGCATCAAGCAAGCGAGGCTCCCAGGCAGCCAGCCACCAGCAATTCCGCAGGTCGTCATCCTCCACAAGACACTACACAGGCACACAGGCGAGGCACTCACCAATGGCTGCTAGACTCCACAAGCTCACTGCCGGCGAGTCTCAGTTGCATGATTGCATCAAGGTAAACGAAGGTGGCGCTTGCGGTGAGGGATATGGGAAGCACACAGCAAACGAGTGTACGCAACAAACTGGCGCCGGCGGCGTTCACACTCGTTCTTGACCACGCACGGGATATTTGTACAAGCCTTAATGCCCTACTACAGGACAGCCGACCTTACCGATGAATAGCATAGGCCATGACCCATGAAAAAGAACTAAAAGACCTGGCCAAATTAGCTAGGTGGCGGTGTTGGCGTTCTCGCTGGAACAGGAAGAAGGGATGAGTCTGTCTAAGATAAGCTTAAAAACCACCAGTGGATCATTGACTCCCTTCAGAACCTCCAATCCCAACAGCTCGGTTCCAGGCTACTACTAACCCTTGGAGATCAGCTAAGCCCGGGCGCCACAGAGGCGTTTTCTTATTTCAGCTCGTTTGGAAGACACGTCTTTGAAGGGTTTATGTCTAGGGTTTAGCGCCGTTCGCTTAGCAGCTGGAAATAGCCGAAGCTCCCTCATTCTCTTCGTTTCAGCTCCCACATTCCCCGAGCCTTTTAAGAGGCTGGCTGAGAAGGTAGTGATCAAAATTAGTTGTCACTTCAGTTACTCTAAAAACCTTTTTGCAGGACTGTTTGTTTGAAAGAAAGGGGGGGCAGAAGCCGCGAGGTGCAGAATATTACCAACACACAACATTGATTTGTTTCTTACCCCAAAATAACTATTATCCACATGCTGCTGTAATTAATTCTCTTGTTGCTTGTTCTTACCAGTAGATCATTTCGCTGTTGCTCGCTTCTTTGTGCTGCCTTGTGTCATGTCAATCTAGCACTGGAACGTAAATGCAGATAATGATAAAGGATCAGTATATATTAAGTATTAAATTCCTCTTATTATACGAGAAGTATTAATAACTTGGTAAATATATCCCGGCGAGGAAGATTATAGACTAGTTCTCGCTATGACCTAAGTCATCTGCTTAACAAATTCTTGATCCATCTCGCTATATTGAGTCAACTTCTTGTCCAACTCCTCATCTGACATGTCCCTCTTCCATGGGATGGCGATTGGTGCACAAGTGGCCATGCTCTGGAAATAGGTGATGTGCGCAAGAATGTCCAGACCTATTGTGCCACCATTGCACATTACGTTCGCAATGCCATCACAAACCTTGATCTCGCTCACGGTGTAGTCCTTATCGAGTGGGCCACCGTCAAGCCAGTATTCTGGGCTGGTATGACGGTATCCAAAAACGATAGGAGGAAGACGTGGGACGGGGTCATCACCATGTGTGACGCGATATTCAGCGCCCGTCTGTTGGGTGACGAAGTTGGCGAAGAAGTCGTTTCCTACTCTTGGAGAGCCGTAGGTGTAGAGGTCAAAAGGAAAGCCGTCTTTGCGCAGGTACGCAGCCGCAACAGTAGCGACGGCACCACCGAGGGAGTGTCCGGTAACGACGAACTTAAAAGTCGGATTTGCAGTCTTCGCTGAGGAGACAGCAGCTTTGATATTGGCTGCAACCTCCTCCCAAGCATCCAAGAAGCCGGTGTGAACCCCACAGCCAGCAACAAGATCGCAGGTCTTTTGACCAAAGTTGAAGTTTGTGATCCAGTTTCGCACGTTGATGCTGCCACGCACAGAGACAACGATCTCCTTACGAGCGTTGTCAGTTGCCACATATGCACCGATGCCCGTCTTCGTACCACTGGAAAGATTTGTGAGTTATGGTCCTCATGTTGTTGTTTGTGATTTTTGGGGCAGGTTACTCACACTACCGATCCGACAACGATAGCAGCATCCTTTTCAATATCAGGGCAGTTCCCGGCACCACAGTGGACTGGTTTGCCAACTGCCGTGTTGAAATTGCAATAAGCAGCATCAGCATGCTGCAGATAAAACCTGAAGTTTGACAGGTCCTGTGCTGTGACTGTCATAGCTAAGCTTTATGTTAGCGCATGTTCGTTGGAGCTTCATGGTCGTCAGTTCACTCACCTCGATGCTCAAGGACCCGAGTATTCTCACCAATAGAGGGCATTGGGCTAGCTGCCGTAAAGGCAATTAGGGAAAGAATAGATAGGACATGCATCATGACAGAGGTCTCAATAGGAGAGTCAATTGACTTGGATTGCCAATCTGAAGAGGATGATGTGTGCTCAAGCCTTCTGACTACTACACGACAACGACACGGCTTTTTATACAATTTGGAGATCGCTCACTTCGATATTCACATGTTGAAGCAAGGTCAGTTACTATCAATTCATCAGGCATATTATCACAAGCAAACAACGTCGTTCGCACAGCGTGTGTTTCTCATCCGAGGATGTGTGAAGCAAAAGTCGTCCTCGCGGAGCGGGGTTCAATGGACTCCTACAACGCTTGGCAAACTCAGGTTAGACAAGGAGGAATGGTTCGCAGAACATTACCAGATCCAGCGGAGAACCGGATGCTTAGCTTACTCGAGATGCCTATTCTAGCATCTAAATTAAGGAGCCGTGATTATGGTGTTGAGGCTTTGGGGGCGGGAAGCCGGGGTGCTTTTGGCGTCGGTATGCAGCCATCAACATTTGGAGATTGGGACCGGCAGGGTCTCCGAGGATCATCAAATCGAGGCCTTTGGTCGTATTGAGCATGTCAGCTAAGAGAGGGGACGGCAATTGTTATCCGACCCTTGCAGGTAGCTGGGCTTGTCTATCTTTTGGCTTACGCTGCGTTAAGGATTGCTAGTAGGGGTCATTATGCAACTCGGTATCCCCCACCCGAGCTACAAACCCCGGACGGAAGTCACATGGGACAACCCCGGACAGCGGTTCGGCTCACCGTTGCACTGCCTTCGGGTGTACGCGTGGGATTTTGCGGGGTGCCTGCGTTCCTTAGATGTCAGCTTCAGCTCCCTTGCCGCTCCTCCGGCTCGGCGAAATATGATGCCACCGTACCTAATAAGCTCGGGGAACCTACTGATGGAAAGTTACGGGAATTACTTGCAATCGTATGATGCCCGTACTCTGATGGCCCAATCTGACTTAGACGAGAGGCGGGATTTTCATGTGTGCCTGACAGGGTGGGTACTTTTGAGCGAAGGTTTGCACCAAACCACGTTGACAACTAATGGAGACATTCACTCGCAGGGCCGTACGCCGAGAGCGGCGCAACTACGGCCTGGCTACGGCATCGACGAGTGCAGGTGGACACGGTGGCCTATAAACCCGATGCCCTAGTTTTTTTACGTTTTCTTTGCTAGTATTGAGAGGAACTGTCGGCATAAACGGGGGTGGGCGGATTAACTATTTGAAAAGGCTGAAGTTAACCTGGTCGGGTAGGATAGCTTCGTGCCACTGCTGCAATGGTTGAGAACATATCTTGCTTTATTATAAATTATTGATACACGGAAGACGTTGTTATACTTGTTTGGTTTGAGTCGAACAGATGAGTGGCGCTAGTAGCTAGGACAAAAGCAGCCTCACCTATACGGTGAGCCGCTTATTGTAGGGTAAATATATCACGTAGCCATCTCATTTTCTTGTTTCTGCATATCGGGTTGTACTAAATTGTCAATTATTCACCATTAGTATGCGAGATTCGCCTGGAGATATGAATCGCCGCGTTCCGACTCGCAGGCGTTAGGACAACCGCCATCACTTGTACTTGAGAAGCTGTCCGGCAATCTGAGCCGCTAATACTTTGCCGTATGCGCTGAACCAGTGCGAGAGGAAGTGAAGCCGCGAGGTTCAAGACATGGCCATGAAGAGTATAAATGGTTCTAACACTTACCTTTTATTGTGACCTTGTGGTTCGTGGTCGCTTCGCAGAGATCGAAGTCGACCCTTGGGCGTCCAGATTCACGAGGCAGAAGAACCTGTCAAGCGGTTGCAAGCTGCCTTTGAAGGCTGTTATAGACCCTCGCAAGCTGTTGCAGGCTAGATGTAAACCTCAGGCATTACAATCAGCATCGCTGGCCTTTGACAACGGCGCTGTCGTTGGTAACTTCCCTAATTGTGCTATGAAATGTTCATCAAGAGGCTCTAGGTTTCATAAACTTGGGTGCTATGTCTTCCCGATAAATAAGTTAGTTGACGAATTGTCGAATTGCCAGCCCATCTCGAGCTCAGACACTGTCAGCTCTAGCAGCAACTCCCTCTCTCACTATCAAGTTCTCAGGTGTCATTCTAATAAAAAGATAACTATAGAAATCACAAAAAAACTTTTTTCAAAGCTTTGATTCCTTTGGTTGGCCGTTACCTGGCTTTGATTCTCTTAACAATCGCCGTAAAATCTTTCCACTTGGGCTCTTTGGCACAACCTGCAAGAATTCGATCCCACCCATCAACCAAGTGTGTGAGATTTTGCGTTGCTTCGCATACTCATGGAACAAGTGTTGTATCTCAGCATCGCCAAGACCAGAAGAGGCCAGGGGCGACTTGACAATGAAGGCTCTGAGTACCTCGCCATGTCGATCGTCTGGCACCGCGATGACTGCACAGTCCTGCACAGTCCTGCACGTAAGGACCCTCCAATAGATGGGCTTCCAGCTCTGCTGGGGCTAGTTGGAAACCCTAGTTGTCATGTCGTTAGCCCGCGGGAATGATCGTGACGGGAAAAACTCTCCATACCTTTACCTTGATCATTTCTTTGATCCGGTCTATGACGAAAATGTGTCCGTGTCGGTTGGGTGACTCCTTGAAGGTCACCTCGTCGTCAGTTTTCATCCACACACTACCTTGCTCGTCCATGATGAACGTCTCATCATTAGCATTCTTGTTAATGAGATATCCAATAGCAATACTTGAGCCCTTGACCCATAGTTCACCTGACTGACCATATTCGAGAAGCCCCACGCCGTCTGGACTTACAACTCGGGCCTCGACACCTGTGACCAGGGAGCCGGCCGAGCCGCACCCCTCTAAGTACAAGTTTGAATACTGGTGCTTCAAGTGCGCATAATTTACATGCTGTCTACTCCACTACTTCATCATTGCTGCGCCGACGAAGCCCGGAACTGAGACAAGGGCATCCCTGGAAATGCATGGTGCGCCTCCGGGGCCACTGTTCCACGGATCCGGCTTTTCTCCCCAGCAATAGATCCAAGGCGATAAAGATCCACCCAATTAACATGATGACATGATGGCGCTTGGAAGGCTGTAGATGGGCATGGCGAAGGTCCTTTCGTGACTCTAATGAGGTGTGTGAAGCCTAATCGGGCACTAAGTAAGTCATTTCACTATACATGACACGTTCAGTCTCTGTCTACTAGTAATTCAACAAGCAAAATTCTCAAACGTCTAAGCCGCATGTGTTAGTTACACCCTCCTTCCCATCATGCTCCAAACTTCCTCTAGCGTCGTGGCGACCCCTAAATGTGATGGTCAGGCCGGACAACCACCAGGCGTAGGCCCTCCATGAGACTCATGAGGCCAGACCATTTGCCATCCGCGTCGACAAAGTCCCTTCCCTGTCGAAGAAAGACCAAAGGAATTCTAGAGGATGCGCCTTCCGGTTTCGTCACGTCGAGTTGCCCTGGTGTCGCGAGCACGGTGAACCCCGACAGACTAATTAAATCGAGCGTAGAGATTGTCCGACCCTTGTGCGTGATCCAGGCGTGGGGAAGCCTTCCACCGGGTACGCACTGCTGCTTAAAGAACAGACTGTTAGCCAAAATCACCTCTTCCCCCTGGGGTTCAAACCCCAGGTTACCTGCGCCATAGATGTAACCTAGGTGAACGTTGAGATGATCGCTGTACACAGAGCTGGCTTCCAAGGCTGGCGTAGCTGAGCTACGACTCAAGACCCTCGCCCGCATGGGCATGACAAACCATCTCTTTGCCGAGCCTGAGCCAGGTTTCATCGCACACTCAGCTACCTCAGCTGCTCTGGTGACCAACACCCGATTCTCTGATCAGAGAGTCTGGATGACAAGCATCATTGCCCCAGTCATCGCATCTATGGTCACTGCGCATGAGAGGTGGCCTGACAGCACAGCTCCCAACAAGGCTGCTTTCAATGCTGCGTTCAACACTGACCCCCGCATGTACGAGTACATTGCTAAGCAGCCTGATGTTTACAAGCTTTTCGGTCGTGTCATGGATGCGATTTCCATAGCCCCAAGAGTGATTTGAAGCATCTTGTTGGTGGCTTTGACTGGGCGGGACCCGGCAAGGCCAATGTTGTCGATGTAAGTCTTCTACCTCCCCTGTCACACAGCTGCTAACTTATCTCGGATTGGAGGCAACATTGGCCACAGCTGCGTAAAACTAGCTGAGGCCTTTCCCGATCTCAGCTTCATCATCCAAGACATCCCACACGTCATCGAAGAATGCGCCAAAGTCATTAAGGAGAATAACGAGGCCAACATCACTAACCGTATCCAATTGGAAGAATACAATTTCTTCCAGAAGCAACCAATCATCGGCGCCGATGTCTACCTCTTGCGTCAGATCTTTCACAACTGGGACTTTGAGAATTCCGTCAAGATCCTCAAGAATACTGTTCAGTCCATGGGTCAGAACTCTCACGTGTTGATCATGGATTTTGTCGTCCCTGAGCCTGGCACCGTCTCATCTGTGAATGAGCGTGTTCTTCGATCTCGTGATTTGGGCATGATGCAACTGGTTAATTCGCTTGAGCGAGATCTTGAGGGATGGAAAGCGATTTTGGAGGCGGTGGATTCGAGGCTCAAGATTAAAGCTGTCAACACGCCATATGGTAGCTTCATGTCGGTGATTGATGCTGTTCTAGGGTAGGGGATTGATAGAATTGGTTACGACTTTAGTCATGCCATTAAGGTTCAAATATAAAATTGATGCAGCTTGCTCATTCCTTTTATTTCTTGCATTTTATTTTTCTCTGAGTGATAGTTTTAGTCTATTTGAAAGTATTGCGAGCATTAACAAAGAATAAAAGCTTCCAGACAATTTACCAGATCAGTCGAGGGCGTGCACGCAACTGAGCTCAGCCAAAAAGACCGTGCTTCAGTTTTAGTCGATATCATGTGCATTAGTATCTGTAAACTAAAAATCTTGAGTTTATTATCATCTGAACTTAATTGACTGACAGTTGGTCCGATTATGGGATGAACTGACACGCTTGATGACAACCAGGGATTGCCGTGTTCAGATGCTCAGATCGCCAGATGAGTAACTATACCGAATTTGGACATGACAGATTTCAGGTTGAGCAGAATCAACCAATCGCGGGTCGTAGTCATGCGATTATATGCGAGATGCGAGACTCCACAGCCGCGTCTTCGGGCTGGTTACCCGAGGCTTGAGCGACGCGAAGATCGCTGAGGATGACGCTGAAGTTCAGAATTGTAAGCCATTGTAGGCGGACATCTTCGGACCTTGAGCGTAAGTACATAAATGCTGATACGTCAACACACTCTTCTTCACCGAAACAAGCTTCAGCTGCCTTACCATTCCACTGCACTGCACTACCTTGACTGACACCCTCCATCTCTGCTTATCTCACTCACTTACTCATTAACATGCCATCTCCGCATTTCTCCAAAGTCCTCGTCTTTGGTGCCACCGGCGAAGTTGGCTCCGCCGTCGCACTCGAGGCCCACGCTCTCGGCGCTCACGTCTCCATCGCCCTACGCGATACAACCAAGCACAACGAGTGGATCTCTCCCTCCCAAGAGCGCGCCGCAGACCTGCAGCGCGTCAGTGCTGACCTGACCGATCTGGACTCCCTGAAGAGGGCCGTGCATGACACAGGCGCCCAGGCTGCCTTCATCTACGCCGTGCGCTCCAAGGACGCATTGCGTGGTGCCATCATGGCCTTGCGCGTCGCTGGCATCCAGTATGTCGTGTTCCTGTCGACGAGTCAGGTTAGGACCGCGGGCACCACCAAGGGTGACATTCGATCCATCAAGCCAGACCACTTCATCCCGTGGCAGCATGGGCAGGTTGAGATTGCGCTGGAGGAGCTCGAGGTGCCACATGCAGCGGTACGGGCCGGATTTTTTGCGAGCAACCCGCTAAGAATTTACCTTGATCGATCTTCGGAGCCTAAACAAGTCAATTTGCTAGCTCCGGAAGTGCCGCACGATCCCATTGATCCGAAGGATATTGGGCGTGCGGCTGCTGCCGTCTTAGTCAACCCACGGCTGTACGCGAGTGGCTATCAAGGAGAGCCCAAGAAGGATGTCGTTTATCTAAGCGGACCAGCTTTACTCTCGCAGACTGAGCAGTGGGAGATTATTAACCGGGAGCTTGTCGCTGCTGGTAAGCCTGAGGTCAAGGTCAATCACATCACGGTCGAGCAGTACCTTGAGAATCTGGCCAAGCTTCATGTTCCTGATGTAGTAGCCAAGTCTCTTGCCAAGTCCATGGTGGAGACGAGGGCACTGTATGCCCCCGAGGACTATGAGAAGTCGCGGGGTAACGTTGAGCTCTTGACGGGCCGTAAGGCAACTTCATTTGATGACTTTGCCAAGAGAGAGATACCAAGATACTTCGACTAAGTTCAGATTAGACAAGCATTGTATTTCAAGATCGAGATGTCATCTTTATTTCATATAGAATAGCCTTTGCATTCAACTAAATAGATACTTCTTATTTAGATGCCTTTATCTTGCAGCAGCTTGTCTATGAGAAGTTGTCATTTGTGCATTAAACCCGAGAATCTAACACTGGCCCCCACCATGTGATCTGATCAATTGAATCTCGGTGGCCCAAGATCAAACCCCGCCAGAGATGAAGCCCCATGCTCGGCATCTACCCATGGCCATTCCGGAATCATATTCATAAAAGGGCCTAGAGTTTCCGTGCCAAGTACTCTCTGTAGAGCATCCGACTGACCACGGCTATCAAGTGACACTGCTGCCATGCCAGGCAATGATGCTTCTGACGCTGATATAGAAGGCGGTGTCTGCTGCAATGGTCCATACCAGTTATTAGAGTACGCTGGTGTTGAATACTGCGAGAAAAGCCCCAGAGAAGGAGAGTACAAGACAGGATCTCGCCTCTGACCCTTACGGCCAGCATTTGACGACCGCCTAGGAGTCGTCTGCTGCATCTCTTTGACATAGCGAGCTTTGGCCATAAGCCTCTTTATAGGTCTCCACAAAACAAGGCGAGTCTCATTTTGTCTGCTCTCATCGACCTTCCATCCCTCATAAACTGTCGTTACACAGTCCCATGCTTGATCGCATTGTGGTGATTGAGGTCGAGCGCATAGCTCAGAGAGAACAAATGCCATGGCGCTCCATTGGATATGAGTCTTGCAGTACCATGTAAATTGTATTATCTCTTTACTTGTGAGAAGCATGCCTGACACTTCCAGTATCTTGATTGAGGTTTGGAAGAGCTCATCGCGTACTTTGTTCTCCAGCTGGCCAGCGGTGTTGGGAGTCGGAGGGAATTGGTTGCTCGTGCTCTTACCATCAACTTCCTTTTCTCGTGACACTGCGGAGTACTGGGTAATAAGCCAGAATCGCCCAAGAATAACTTGTGCCACCGCCGAGGAAAGAAGTTGAAATGGTACTGAGGTATCGCAGATGGGTAAATACTTGTCACGCAACCGACTTTCCAATTCCTGGATCAGAGTCTTGGGACAGTCAGAGGTATCATCTACCCTTGGGGTCCCTCTATCGTCTGATATTTTGTTCAGCTTGCGCCTCAGTTGACCTAGCTTCAGACCTGTCTGTATAGCCTCACACCTGACCAGCGTGAGCGTTATGTCAGTCGCATGGCCCCATCGTTCAGCTGGAGGCTCCACCATCTCAGGTGACAAGTCAACATCGTTGATGTGTAGTGGAGGTTTGGTATCTGTAATAAAGCCCTGCGCAATAGGCTCATTGCAGTGATATTCTGACGACCGACTATCTATAATGCAGATCTGCCACCATAACCGGCGGCGCAGCTCTGTCTCGAAGGGTTTCAGCCCGAATATGGTGCCATCGCGATGGAGACCCATGGTCCTTGCGATATGGAAAACCAACGATGTGAGTGCCCATGCAGCACGCGAGTCATCTTCATTCGGCAAAGCAGACAAGAAGAGAACCGCGGCTTGCAACATGGTCATATTCTGAGTACTGAGAAGATTGCCCTGAGCGAGAGCCTGTTCCACTGCAAACCGATATCTTTCCAGGGCAGCTTCACGAGTCTCATCAAGAATACTCAGACATTGCTCTGGGTTGAGACTGATAACCGCTGAGTAATGGATAGTGAATAATAGGGTCTCGGTATGCTTGTCGACTGTATCAAGAGATGCGATGGCATCCCAGTAGATTTTCGTCAAGGTCGGCATGTGAAATATGCGGACCAGCGGCGCGACATTCTCACTGAATGCGGCAAAAAGCGTGACTGCCTGTTGTAGTGAGGGATGGTAATGGTATAGAGGAGAAGCAATGGCGCGATAGCCAAAGATGGCGGCGTTGAGTCCTAGTTGGGGTGATGATGGTGAAGTAGCGGCGGTGGTGGCGGATGAAGAGATGGAAGGTTCGTAGCCAGCATCTTCGCTAGCAGGCTCAAAAAGAAGATCACGTAGCTCCTCGACCTACAGATAATGTCAGCCATGAAAAGGTAGAGCACATAATAATGGAAGGCTTACCTCGTTTGACAGAGTGACCCATAATGCGTTGTTCACGTAGTAACTCTTTGACTCATCAACTTTGAGACGACTAAAGTCCTGCTCAAACGAATGGCCCTCACTGTCTTGCGCAGTCTGTGGGGTATCCTGGTTCTCTCTGGCTATATAATTGTTAGATGTAATCTGCATTGAGTGAGTGTAAGGCTGCTTTTCACTTACCAGCAGCGCCGAACTGTCCAATGATGCTTTCAAGGCGTGACAAACGCTCTGATAGTTGGGGCGCAAGGCTACGTTTCGGCCTCTTCGGTGCCCTGCCTCGACCAGGAGGGTAGATGCAATTGACTTCGGATCTGATGCAATTAGAGCATTGGGGGAATTGACGGTCGCATTTGACTCGGCGTTGGCGACAGTGGATGCAGGTCCGCACTTGTACGTGCGATTGAGCCAAGCCTGGCATGGAGAGATCGCCTAAAGCAGAGTCCATCTTGCTGTGACTGACAAGAGCTGTCAAGAAATGATTACCTTAGAGAATCTGGGATCTTGGTGGCTTGGCAGTCTGAATTACAGATTGAATAGACGTAGAGCGATGCTGTCGCAGAGGACTCAAGACGGGCAAACGAGGGAGCGGACAATTGTGCGAGACGATGCCCCGCAGATGATGTTCAGTGCTGCTATTGGCCCGGCAGTCGCATAACTTATGCGAGGTGCGCGAGCGAGCGAGAAAGCGAAAACACCTGCGAAATTGGCCATTACGAGCGTCAAGAGAAAACGCATGATACTAGCGCTGAGAGAAAACATGATAAAGGCTTGTCAAGAAGTCCGCAAAAGGATCCTCTCCCACAGAGAGCAATCACTGAACAAGGACTTTTGCCTTATCTTGCCTCCATCTAGACCATCAATCCATCCCTACCCCGCCAAACCACGGAGAGATGGACAGTGGGCTCAGCTCCACTGTATGATCTGACAGCGCAAAATGAACGAGGAGTCCAACATGGGGGTCTTCAAGGAAGAAGAAGCCCAATCAGGCGACGTGGTCGACTTCGAGGGAGACTCCGACACGCTCAACCCGCAGAACTGGCCCATGGGGAAAAAGGTGTATACGACAGCCCTGTGGGCCCTGACTACATGCTGGATCACCTTCGCCTCCGCCATCTACTCGGCCGGCACAGCAGAGATCAGCCAGGAGTACCATGTGTCCTACGAGGTAGCCAACGCGGGTACGAGTCTGCTCATTTTCGGGTTCGCTCTTGGACCCATGCTCTGGGCGCCTCTGTGCGAGGTCTACGGTCGGAAATGGCCTGCTCTTGTTGTAAGTGATCCATTACTGCTGTTACTGTTACCGCCGTTACTTGGATTACAGTACAGTACCCGCTAACACCTCCCTAGCCCTATTTCATTAGCGCAGCCTTCGCCTTCGGCACTGCGACAGCCAAGGATATCCAGACAATCCTCATAACAAGGTTCTTTGCCGGCGTCTTCGGCAGCTCCCCCATCTCCATCACTGGCGGTTCCATAGTCGACATTTGGACCCCACGCCAGCGGGGCACCCCCATGGTCTGCTACGGCATCACCATCGCTGCGGCCCCGACCCTGGGGCCTATCATCGGCGGCGCCTTTCTCGCCAGCGGCTGCGGCTGGCGCTGGACCGAGTATCTGACGGGCATCGTCATGATGGTCCAGTTCGTGCTAGACGCCTTGTGGCTGGACGAGAGCCACGCCGACGTGCTTCTCACTCGCAAGGCCAGCCGCCTCCGTCGGTCTACGGGGAATTTCAGTCTCCACGCTCAGGTATGTGAGATCCCTGGTCCCGTAATCTTCCCGCTTATGGTGGCCCTTCCCTTCCGTGGCTGATATCTTGGCTGAAACAAAACAAAAATGCCACAGTGGGAGGAGACTATCCCAACGTTCAAGAGTCTACTGAGTACCTACCTTGTCCGCCCGTTTCAGATGCTTCTGGATCCCATCTGCTTATTGCTCACGATCTATACCTCTTTCGTCTATGGTAAGCGCTACAGATGTACCCAGCCAAAATTCAACATTACCTGCTGTATTATTACCTTCCCAAACTCTGCTGACTTATGGGGCGTTTTTTAGCAATCCTTTACGCGAGCTTGGAGAGTTTCGCTCTCGAATACGGCCGGTTCCGAGGATGGGGCCCCGTCGTGAGCCAGCTTCCCTTTCTGTCACTCTTAATTGGCTGTCTCTTTGCCGCGGCGGCCAACATCTTCAACAACATCTATTACGGAAAGAAGCTCGTCGCCAACAACTTCAAGCCTGTTCCTGAAGCGAGACTTCCACCAATGATGGCGGGTGGGTTTGCCTTCTCTGCAGGTCTTTTCCTTTTTGGCTGTAAGTCGCGTTTTTCCCATTCTCGCTGGCGGAACCGCCCCGAACCTGCGTGCACCTTGATAAAGGAAATTTGTGGAGATGACTTGCATAGACAAACTGACCCGTTATTATCGTCTTTTAGGGACCTCGGTCGAGCACGTCTCTAGCCCATGGCCATCTATCATTGGCGTCTTCCTCACAGGAGTTGGCTTCACCACTATCTTCCAATCGTCCCTCCAGTATCTCGTCGATACTTTCACCCGCTACAGTGCTAGCGCTATTGCGGCTAACACTTTTGTCCGATCCATGGCTGCAGGTGCCTTTCCTCTCTTTGTCTGGCCCATGTATGAAAAGATCGGCATCGATTGGGGGAGCACTATCTTTGCCTGCATTAGCGTGCTTCTGCTGCCAGCTCCCTTCCTCTTTTTCAAATGGGGTTATCTGATCAGGGCCCGTGGCGAATTCAGCAAGCTATCGACCTATTAGGACCCTGTGTGGCATAGACTCGCTGCCGCCTTTCCATCTTAGATTCTGGTATTGCCTTGGTGATGATTAGCTGGAACTTGTGGTGTTATTTGAGATAGGCGTACTGTCCTAGAATCCTATCCCCTTATAAAAACTATCGTCACCGGATTTACTACTCGGGCCGTAGGAATTCGAACTCATAAGAGACTTTGTCGTGGTTATGAAGGCAAGGAATAGTAGTGATAGAAAGATCCTGCTGAGTACCTTTGTCGAGAAAGAGTGGACGGGCGGTGTAGCTTAGGAATCTGACCTCGATCTTCTAGTTGAGTTATCTCGGCTTCGCCTATGATAAGGAACACATTTCCAACATATTATAGCATTATATCCCAATGCTAACACAGTG
>JAPFTB010000170.1:0-236024 GCA_030779245.1 Fusarium sp. MBC 438 | reverse complement strand
CCCCTGGGTACACCCCCGACGCGCCTCATTTCCAGTTTTAGGTACATGCCAGGGAAGGCAGGAGCTGCTTGCACTGGCACTGGCAACTTCCAGGTCCCGTCCCGTCATTTTTTCCCTACCTGGGCAGCCAGCGCTTCCGCTTCCCAGCCTCACCACCTCTACCTACCTTCTCTCTCACCTACCTACCTACCTTACCTCACCTCACCTCTCCCAGCTTAACCCCCCCGATTGTACGTTACTTGGGAACTCCGTATACGAACCGGTTCCATCCTCTCTTCCCCCCATCATCTTCATCCAACGACAATCCCCCTCCCTCCGTTACCGAATCACGCCTGCGCCTCTCGATTTTATCCTTTTCCTTGTCGCCTCCTGGGCTGGCTTTCGCTTCGACCTTGACCCCCTCTCCAGCGCAACGTCCCTGCCTAGCTCCGCCCTATTGGTCGACCCGCCAAGGAACCCTGTGCGCCCGCCCAGTAGAGACTCGACCCAATTTCCCTCTTCTCGCACCTTGCCTTGCTCATTCTTGCATTTCGACTGTCGTATCAACTGAGAGCTTGGGATCCAAGGGACGAAACCGAAACCGAGCGAGATATTGCCTCCGACAACGACGACCTCGACGGCGACAACATCTCGACGACAAACGTAGCCACCACCTCACCTGCCCGATCACGAGCCAGGATTCATCCAGCATCGCTTCACACAAGTAGCATCTAACCGCGTCAGCGCTCGCTGGTCTTGGCCTCCAGCGAGTTCATTCGACCCCCGCTCGAAATGCCATCGTTTCTCAACAACGAGGACAATTCGGCCATCTTCTCCAACAACCCCGATATTGTCAACCTTGACCCCACGAACCAGTTCGGCCTCGCGACCACCAAGGAGAGGGTGAATGGGGGTTCCATCCGCCACACCCGATCCGATACAATCAATGAGAGCTTCGACGAGAGCTCCATCTCATCCACTCACGCCTCCGACACCTCCGAGCCCACGCCGACGCCTATGAATGGCAACGGCACGAGGCCGACGAGCATGAGCTCCATCTCCAACGGCCAGTCCGTTACAGCCATCTACCCTCCTCGCCAGGATGACGAAACCGACGTCTACCGCCAAAAGCCTATGACCAATGGCACCGCGACTCTGCCCGACCGCACATATCGATCCTCGGCCGATACTAATGGCAACGGCCCCGTCATGACATCGAGCAACGGCCATCAGTATCCCACCACACTATCAAAACCTCTCCCTTCTGAGCCTCCAACTGAGGAGCCCTATGAAAAGCCCCCGAGCAGGAGCCTCGATGCCCCAACCACAGCCCCTCCACCTCCCCCTGAGCCCCGTGGCTCACAATCACAAACGGCATTGCCAACCACCGCTCACCGATTGTCATCGCCGCCCGTCTACGCCGGTAACACTGCAGGTTCGTCGCCAGGACTCCTTCAGGCTCCCGGCCCAGGCGGCCTCAAGCAGAGAAACACACTCGACGTGCCAAAGCATACACCTGGTCGAGGCTCCAGGGATGGTCTGGATACAGCACAAGCCAGTGGTCGTTTCTCTCCGACCGGCGCTCCTGCGACTGGTGGCCGACGACCATCTCTGAGCTTGGGTAGAAGACCAACCAGATCGATGCAGTCGGACGGACCTCGAGACGAGATCATTCCAGACGAGGATGCCCTTCGATGGACAGAAGCAGTACGGGCAAAGCGGGCCAGCAAGCGGAGGAAGAAGGAAGAAGAGGATGACGAACGCGTCATTGTCGGCACCAAGGTGGACGAGACCCACGCCAACTGGGTCACGGCCTACAACATGTTGACAGGTATCCGAGTATCAGTCTCGCGGACGAACGCAAAGCTCGACCGAGAATTGACTGATGCCGACTTTGAGACTAAGCAGAAGTCGACATTTGATATGTAGGTTATCTCTTGACACTAACACCTGCGATATGCTGACGTCAACAGTGCCGGTAATGAGCTGGTTCCATCAGCCAAGTATGACTTCAAGTTCAAGGACTACGCCCCTTGGGTTTTCCGTCGCCTACGTTCACTGTTCCGCCTGGACCCTGCCGATTATCTCATGTCCCTCACGGGCAAGTACATCTTGTCGGAGCTTGGTTCTCCCGGCAAGAGTGGCAGTTTTTTCTACTTTTCACGAGATTATAAGTACATCATTAAGACGATCCACCACGCCGAGCACAAGTTTCTCCGAAAGATCTTGAAGGAATACTACGAGCACGTCAAGGAGAACCCCAACACACTTCTCTCGCAGTTTTACGGCCTGCACCGAGTCAAGATGCCTTATGGCAAGAAGATCCACTTTGTTGTGATGAACAACCTGTTCCCACCACACCGGGACATTCACACCACCTTTGACCTGAAGGGATCCACTATTGGCCGAGACTACAGAGAGGAGGACTTGGAGAAGAACCCCCGTGCGACCTTGAAGGACCTGAACTGGATGAGGCGGCAGCGGAGCCTGGAGCTAGGCATCCGGAAGAAACAAATGTTCTTGGAACAACTTCAGAGGGATGTTGTCCTACTGAAGCGCCTTCACATCATGGATTACTCGCTGCTGGTTGGCATTCATGATGTCTCGCGGGGCAATGAGGAGAATCTACGTGACAAGACGTTGCAGGTCTTCAATCCTGGTGGTGAGAAGGCCCCTGATGACGACCCTGCGTCGGTCCTCCTTCGCACGCCGTCCAAGTTGGAGAATGCACGAAAGGCCAGGGAACTACGGCAGATGATCCGTCAGGAGCGGCCAGTACCCATGGGTCAATCGGCAAACAAGATGCCGGATGAGCTAGAGGAGGGTCACAACCGATCCGGGTTCGTTTTCAATCAGGATGATGGTGGATTCAGGGCAACCCACGAAGACAACAGCCCAGCGGATGAGATTTACTACCTGGGAGTCATCGACTGCCTGACTCACGTGAGTATTAAGCTTGGCATTCGCAAGGGTGAGACTAACATGAGATACAGTACGGAATAATCAAGAAGATTGAGCACTTCTGGAAGGGCTTGTCGAGCGACAGGTCACAGATCTCGGCACTACCGCCAGCCCAGTATGGTGATCGGTTCTACCATTTCATCGAAGGGGTGACCATGTCATCCGAGGAGGCTCATCGGGAGGCTGAGAGGAGAGATCAGGAAATGATCGAGGCACAAAGATCGGGCGAGAGGGTGTCGAGCTGGAATTCGCGTCGTAGGTCGTCGCAAGCCATCCCACCCATGCCGACTCATGTTCCTCCTCCTCCGCCTCCTTGTCGCTCTCCGGAAGCTCAAGAGACGGTAGAAAAGGCAAGTAGGGAAGCCGAGCGGGCAGAAAGGCACGGGCACACAGAGAACCAGGTGCCTGACCGAGTCCTGACGACTTCTGGCTCCAGAGGGGATGCGCGTGACTCGATGCAGCATGAGCCCATCCTGCCGGTTGTCGAGGAAGCAGGCGAGAATGGCCGAGATGACAGCCGACCCGAGACGCCACCCAAAGATATGAACAAGAGCCTACCTCCGACAAGGGCACCCCCTCCTACACCACCCAAGTCGGGATACCAGAAGCCAGACAGCGCTGACAGTGGATATGCCGGGATGAACCACAGCACCGGACCTGTTGACCAAGTCTCGATGCTGCGAACCAAGATGGGTCGCGATAGCCTTGACAAGGAACTGCCGCCGCTCCCAAGAAAGGAGGAGACGAACAACAGTGGAGTGAGAATGGTGGCATAGATTGCTGCCATGGTCAAATGTGGCAACCCAGCTCGGAGGAAAAGACGGCCGGCTTATGATTAAGAAAGAAAGCGAACGACGCAAGCGCAGAAGCTTGACGAGAGACGGAATCATCATCTATCTACCACAACCACAACACACCATACCACACCACAAACGATGCATTAGAAAGGCGAGACATACGGCGGCACCTCTTTTGTTTTGGTTTCTTTCTTTCCTTGCCTCCCTGCTACCACAAACTATTATTTCCCTTTGGACAATTTTTGGCATACCAAGCTACGCTCATGAAAGCAGCTTCATCTTTCCGTTTTATTATTTCCTTTTCCTTTGTCGATGAGGGAGCGGAGAGGAGAAGAGAGAATGAGGGAGAAGGGAGAGGCGAGGAGGAAGGACATTGCACGTTAAAAAGGCCGACCTGTATTCAGGGGCATCGAGAGAGGGAGAGAATGTGCAGATATGGGTTGCTTTTTTGTTAACAAAAAGAAGAACATGGATGATACCACCACAGTGAGCACGCTTACAGTTTGTTTGTTTTTACTCGTCGTTTTTTTTTCTCTTCAGTTTTCTTGATCATCAGTCTTCACTTCTTATAACCCCTTTATTCGACTTCATTCCTTTTTTGCGTCGTATACTCATTCTGTTTTGGGTTGTATCAAGCTGGGAGGGCTTTTTTTTGCAGGCGGGGGGGATTAGGTAGTAGGGATAGATAGATAGGGTAGGATAAGACTCGCGTTTATATCAAATCAGCCTGGAAAGGGTAGCTGAAGTAACAGTAACTGTAGTGTAGTAGTACATTTTTGTTGTATGTACATGAAGTTTTGTTGAGCTGGTGATGACATGTTAGTGTACAATGGTATAAATACATTTTCTTAGAGGCTCTGTGGTGTTTCTTGGTTCCAACTTGGCTCTTACTCTATCCATCTCGTCTTTTACCTCCCCTTCTTCCTATCCAACATATCCTGAATATCCTCAACACCCTTACCCTTCTCAGCAGCACCACCCTCAGGAGCAAAGCTAGTAGTAACAGTCATCTCCTGCGCACCCTGAGCCCTCAACTCATCCAGCCTCCTCTTCTTTTGAATGTCTGCGACACGCCACTGCTTAAAGTACTTTACCCAAGCAGCGGCGCAGTCCCGCTCAAAGTCGTCGTTCTGGACGGGGCAGGCCTTTTTCGCGGCAGAGGCATCTTTGGTGGCGTCGATGATGTTGTTTGCGTCGAGGCAGGAAAAGTAGGCGTCTCGCGCGGCCCAGCAGGCTTTGCGCTCTTGGCGGTTGGGGATGGCGGCGCCGGAACGGATTGCGTCGCCGCGGGTGTCGCTTGAGAAGGGCCAGAAGCCCATTGTTGTGTGTGAGGAGGGGGAGGGTATCAATTGGTAGAGGAGAGATTGACTGGTTTTGAGGAGTCGATTTTACTGTCGAGACTTGAGTGCGTATTAAAGAGCGTTGTATGGTAAGCTCCTAGCTGTGGTTGGTTTCTCTCTGGTGGGATGAAATCTCATGAGCACATGCATCAAATCAATCAACCTATGACGAGAGCCGGCTCAGTCGGAGCGGCAGAATTCGAAAGCGGTGAACCATAAGAGGCTTAATGCATGGGGAAAGCTTGAAGCCTAGTTGTGGCTGTGGCTGGTGCGTGACCCTCAAATCAGAAGCAAACATGTCCCCTTCCTTTGCCCTTACATATCCATTCCCAACCCTCGATCCAACTTTTGCGTGATTCTACGTTATTTTCGATTTAATGCTCGTCTTTCCTTAATTTTCGGTGTTTGTTTGGTTCTCTGGAGTGGAGCTTTTTACTCTGTGAGAACAGGAAAGGCGAGATCGACAGGGGCTTGCTTAAATCCAAGCTTTAGAAACACCAACTTCGATATACCAAACGAACTCCATCACACGCGACCACAAAACCTCAAAGGGCTCCCGAAGGAATAAAAGAATGGCGCGACGCCGCAAGCCCCCCCGCGCGGGCGCCCTGGCGGAACTGGCACCCCTCAAGATCGCGACGCAGATCGCGACACTACAAGTCATCTACTACTTCTCCGCGCTGGTCCTGCTCGTCTTTACGGCTCTCGTCGCAGGTACGGGGTTTAGTTTCACGTTGTTGTTTGGATGGGAGGGTGTTAGGGGTGATACTACGCATGGATGGCTCATGGCGTTTGTGCTGTTGCTAGATGGAGGATTATGCATGTCAGTTTCTCTCCCTTTCCTAACACACAAAGTATAACTGCTGACAATGTAATAGATCCGTCGCCATGGTCGCCCTCGTCGCTCGATCCAAACTCGTCCCCGACTTTGCCCTCACCGTCCACTTCCTCCACCTCGTCGTCGCAACACTCTACAGCGGCCGTCTCCCCCGCCACGCCATGTGGTGGTTCACCATGCTCGCCTCATCCGCCCTCTCTGTTGGTCTCGGAATCTGGGGCTGTCGATACCGAGAGCTACAGCCCGTCTTCTTTGGCGGCCGTAGAATCCTCGCAGCCACGGGTCCTGAATCTGCACCCGCTGCTGGTGCTGCTCCTGCTGTTGTCGCTGGAGGAGCTACTGTTACGGAGCAGCCTAGGGATGAAGAGGAGATGGCTGTACCGGGTGGGAGGGGGAATGGAGAGTATGAGATGGCTCCTATGCAACCTGTAAGATGAGTTTGAGAGTTTAGAAAAAAGAGATGGGATTAGGTTGAGAGAATGCTGGGTATATTGGGATAGAAACTTGTACGGCCAGGCGTTGAGGCGTATCATTATACAAAAGACAAATCTCAGAGTCGCACTCTAAGGCTTCTCGCTTGTAATATATTGTGATGGAACTATTTAAATGCATTTTATCAAGTCTTGTCAATGAAGGAATAAGTAGACCTAACCTACTAGCGGTTTGTCGTGTATTCTACCATACCAGGGCTAATACGTGAGCCCCTTTTCATCAATAGTCGCGTGTCAGTCAGCAATCAAGCACACCTGGTCAAGTTCACCCTATAGAGCCAAGTCGAAGCACATCTCATAAGACCCGTTGTTGGATTATCATTTATCTACCTCATCTTTAATCCTCTCCCCCAATCTCCAAGAGCATATTTCCTCTCCAACGTACTCCAGGTCCCGAAAAGAGAAGTACACCCCTCGTCTTTTTGTAACGTACAAGAAAAAAAGAAACGTGTGTTATCCCATCGACTATGCCCCCTTTGTTTTTCTGAGCGTCTCTTAACTGTCCTAACCATCACATCGCTGAGTGCCTCTATGCACCAGTGACGACGGCCAGGTTGTCGTAAATCACCTTGCGTACCTCGTAGAATGTGCTTCGGCGAGCTGTGGGCATACCCACGCTCTCCACCTCGACACGTCCTGTCGCTGTCTTGCGGACTGCAACGGTTCCGTCGACGACGAGTGTACCTTCGCCGCGGAACTCGGCCGTGTGCCCGGCAGACTGCATGGCACGTCGTAGATCTGCAAGACGTAGGTCGCCTACGTGTAGCGGCTGGGCGGCAGATCGCACAGCAGAGACGAGGTTGGCGGGGAGGACGTCAAGAGTTGGCATAGGAGATGCCACGACGGTGCTGAGGGCTGTTGTCGAGTTTTCCTCCGTCTTCTGACGCTTGTTGGCTGCGTCTTGATCTCCTGCTGGAGCGTCGTCGAGCTTAGTAGCCAGTAGCTGGCCAGTGATGGTGACAATACCCAGACCGCGGACATTCTGCCACTTGATCTTCTTGACGAGAGAGTCGGCGAGCTTGACGACCCAGGCGTTGGTGTCGACACTGGCATCCACCAGAGTACCTATCTCAGGTGTATACACATCGACTGTACGCTCACTTGATCCATCGCCGGCAGCGGCATCGCCTCCAAGAGCTCGACGGCAGTCTTCAGCCAGGGCGAGCGTCTCTTCCCGTCCACCGCCAACTAGGATGAGCTTCCGGGGCTTGATCAACGGGATCAACATGTTGAGACTTCGCTTATCGTGCAGGCCACTAAAGTCGACATACGCGATGCGTAGGTTGGCTGTGATGGTCTCGGTCTGATATGAGAGCTTGCATGGCCCTGTTGGCTCCTCAGGCTCGATATCCTCCACATTGTCGAGTTCATCGGGCACAAAGCCATCACCAGCGCCAGGTTCAGCATCATCAACGGAACCAGCTCTTGTGGTCTGTTGCCGCTTGTTGGCTCCCGCTCCGTTCTTGGCCACGTCGTCCCATCTGCGCTTCTTGCCGAGCTTGTCGTCTGCAGCCTCCATGTTGGCGTTATCCTGACCATCCTCTTCCTTCTCCTCAGCGCGAAGATAGTCCTCAGGTCGAATGAGCTCTCCAAAGTCGTCATGGCGCTTCCTACGGATCGCGATAGGGAACGTCCGCTCTCTGCCCTTCTTTCCTCGAGAGTCAAAGTCGTGAACGCCCTTCTTCTTGATGAGCACGTTGATTCCGAGGTCCTCATCCTTGAGAACAACGTTCTTCCGGCCAGCTTGTCCAATCGTTGTCGAAACATTGAGCGCCTTGCCTTGTTGCTCTCCGTCTTCATCTTCAGAGTCAGATGATGATTCCGACGAAGCATCGTCAACAACGTCAGCTGACGCCTCAAGTCCAGCCGCGCCACCACTTTGCTGTGTCGCCTGGAGTTGTCTCTGAGTTGCTAGCCATTGTTGGTAGACTGCCAACTCGTCACCCTCCAGCGCCTGTCGTTGAGCCTCACGAACCTCCAACTCTCGTCCACCAGCATACACGAGCTCGATGTTGTCTCCGCTGCTGGTCTGTTCCACTGACACGCCATCCTTGCGTTCCTTCCACCAGTCCCAGAGCGTCCTCGCAATCGATGGCTTGTCGTCTTTTGACAGACCTGGCTTATCTGTAAGAATGACCAAGTTTCTCGAGTCTCTAGCCAGTCCCTTGATCAAGTCTTTGGAAAATCCCCACTCGATGCTGCTGTCACTTGCCAGAATCACCCGTCCCTCTGTCTCGACGTTCTCGAAGCCGCGGCTCAGTAGTCGCGCGATCTGGGCCTTTCGTTCGAGCAACCGTAGGTATTTGAAATCGAATGGTCCTCCCTCCTTCTTGTCACCTGCGCCGTTGACCTTTCTCTGGCCCTCAGCAAAAGCCTCAAACTCCTGAACGATGCTATCGTCCATCCACTCAAGCATACTTCGGGCATATCGCATTGTGCTTGACATGTTGCGGCCAGCCAGGTACAGCTTAGCTGCCTTGAGCACACCATCCTCAGAGGCGGCGTCCGTCCGCCATGCATGTTCCAGCAGGTAGGATAGTTCCAGAACTCTAGCACTCGAGTCCACCGGAATGAGAACTGTGCCTCCTCGTGACACACATGCCTTGATGGTATCAATCAACTGCTCGTCTCGCTTGGCACGACCACCAGCCTGGGCAGTCCTGTCAGCGCCACGGCTACTGCAGATCAGTGCAGTTGGCTTCCGTAGCTGCTCAATGACCTCAGCACCGCCGCCTCCAGCGCCTCCCAGCCAAGCTGCACCGGCAAACACATTCTCACGCGCTTGGTTCCAGTCCACAGCGTACACGATCGACTCCAGACCGTGCTGGATATGCCATATTGTACCACCGAGGGTATGTCCAGAGTTGTATGCAGTAATCGTCAAGCCGTTTAGCGGTGGTGAAAATGGTGAAGGAAGAGGCTGGTGTGGCTGCGAGTATTTAAGCGGTTGGATTAGAGAAAAGTATCGTGCAATATCTTCGTTGGTCGGGGACTGAAGGAGAAGGTTTTGCGCCGTCGTAGCGGTCTGGGCGAAAGAGAAGGCAGTCTCGGATAGCGAACTCTGTGGGATCGTCGTCGCTGCAGCAGGGCTCGAGTTGTAAAGGTCTTGAATAAGGGTGCGACCAAGGTCGATAACAGGCCGTGTCGCATATACGGGGATCCGCGTAAACTGTGGGATATTCTTGCAGCAGTGTGCGTAAGCAGCAAGATGAGATGCAGTCGCATGTGTAACGAGAATGAGCGAGAGAGTCGTGACTTGTCTGGATGCACATCTTGTTAGCCATCGTCACCTCGCGACGGGGAGCGCAGCAACACCTACTTCTCAAGCTCCTTGAGTTTTCCAACGTCGAATGATTCATCCCATCCTAGATCAACCAGCACCTTCACGCCTCCATCAAGCTCAAGAAGGGACTGCGAAGCGGGCGATTCGGAGAGGGCGCCCTGGAGGGGGCAAAAGGTGAACATGGTGGGCGCGGCGTCGCAAAAGTCATCAAAGGGAGGATGTCAATGATTTAGATTGATCGCCACAGCATGATGTTGCCCAGTTCAATAAAGAATGCAAATAGAACCCGAGTTTTTACGATGATTTGGATCGCGACTATCGAATAGACATCATAGGCTTCGTCGATGCCGGCCAACAAAGGAAAATGACAATAGCTAAAGTCGTCGCGTGGAGAGCTTCCCAATCCTTGCCTTGAAGCGCGCCAGAGCCGTCAAATCGCGGAGCCGGAAGATTTATTCCCCGACTTACACGCGACAATCAACAACATCTCATCCATCACAGGCTATTCATAACCCAGATGGCTACGTTCATTGTCTAATTATTTCTAGAACATGGATACAAATGTTTCAATTGAATCTTAGCTGGCTGAGTAGCTTTGTTTTTCCAGGTTCAGAATGTCGCTCAATTATGCCAAGATTGGACGCTATTCAAGTCCTCCATTGTGCATCTTGACGAGCTTCACAGGAAAGGAACTATCGATAGGCACCAGGATTTTGGACTCAAAGTCATGCTTAAAAACTCAGGTACATCTATACTTTTAAACCATATACCCCACACTTCATTCTTACCATGGGAATGGTTGCTATTGATAACTCCTCCCACAACCCGAACGCGGAACGACCATTTACCAGGAGTGGCCTGGGAATAGCCTCAGTCCCCGTTAGCAATAAAATAAATCCATTGACTAAATGCCACCCCTCATTCCATTCACCATTCACTCAATCCATCCGAATATTCAGCCTCAAAGCCTCATCAACCAGCCTCACCACAACACGTAACCAACCCACCCCGCCAAGTTTCAAAACACCCCAGATCAACATTCCCAAAATAACCTCTTCTATCTTGAAGCCTAGACATGAATACGCATCGCGCTGACGACATTTCAATAGCCGATACCCACCCCTTTTTTTGTTCCGCTGCCTATCCTCACACACACACCCTGGCCGGCATCTCGGCATGATGGGCGACGATGACGCGGCCCCGGTTCTGGGTCGCCGCTCTGCGCTGAGTGGTGAGGCACGGGTAATCGGGAATGCGGGCGTCCTACGGAAGCGAATGCGCGCTGTAGAAGGAAGGCGTATTTGTTTCGAATGGATATGCGAGGGCGGTTACACTCTATCTGGTCTATTGGGAGCCTCATCAGCGTGTCCTATACCCCAAGGGGAAGAGGAATGGTTCAAGGTATGCCACAAGTCATAGGTCATAATGGAAACTACAGACTCTCCTCTAGTTATCCCCTCGCGTATAGCCCAAAGAGATACGTCGAGCATCTGATCCCTTGCCAAGCCGACTGCCTATCCAATACGACAGCAACGGTTAACCTTACCCTCGGTACCACCCCTAACTCATACGGACGCCTTGTTCACGCGATTCGGCACTTAGTCAAGGTTAATGGGAACCTTGTGCGCAACCTCACGCTACGTGTAAACCAAAATTAGACATAGTGGACAATTTGCCCGTAGGTTCTTGGTATTGATAGATAGCTATGTACAATACCAGTGTGTGAAAACATGACAGCCATGATCGTCTGTTACATGGCCCGTAAACACCAAATCAGCCCTTCCCATCGCCAGTCGTGATGAATACCCGCTGAATGTATCCACAGCAAGCCCCCTTGGCTGCTGCCCTGTAGAAAATCAAGACGCCGTTACAATGCATATGGCGAAACGCCAACAAAAACAAAACCAGCCCCATGCCCGGTTCGCCTAGACACACAACATGGTGTCACCATGATACCCTTCCTTGGGTTCAGATCTTGAAAAATCTGCCAGTTTACTGGCGCCCCCCTCGTGAAGCTCCGTCGTTCTTCTAGATGCAAAACTTGCGGTCCAGCATTCTCAAGGCCCTTGCATCCTCGCTGACGCCACCCTTCTCCAGCCCACACGACCCAGTCGCTCGAGGGCTGCTGCTTGCACTGCCGGGCTTGGCGCTACCAGCCTCACTGGCAGCTGGCGTGGGATGCAGAAGCGCCGACAGGCTTGCCTTGTTTGTTGAAGGGATAGGAGCTTCCGAATGCGAGCTTCTCGGTGGGCTGACGCTCAGTGCCCGGTTGGGAGGAGTGCTCATCGCCGCGAGCGAGGATCCGGGAGGTCCGTTTGTAACGGCACCCAGACCTGGGAGCGCAACTTGGTGTGTACGGGAAGTGCTCACGCGAGGATCGACCATGACGCTCTGGGCGGTTGCCTGAAGATGCTGCTCCCGTGGTGAGTCGTGAGCTCGAGGAAGGGCGGTATGCGTGTAGTGGGGCGAAGGGTTCTGCGAGTAGGCGGGCTTGGAGACATGGGGAGGAGGAAGGGTGGTTCGCTGCTCATAGACGGGAGCCTGAGCGTATTGCGGAGGAGGAAGAGCCGCCTGAGTGACGTGAGGCGGCGGCACTTGATGGTGTGCGGTCGGGGGATACGGAGCAACGTAATGGCTGTAAGGGGGAGTGGCGACAGGTGAAGGAGGCCATCCGTAGCCAGGTTGACCATACGGAGCATAGGGTTGTTGAGGGTGCTGAGGAGCGACCATGAAGGGAGGCTGCTGCATAGGAGCACGAGTAAGAGCCGGTGTGCTGTTGGTCTCGCCCATGCTGGACTCGGGGTACATGCCCTTGAGAGGAACGATGCCTCGAAGTGCTGGGTCGTTGGTCGGTTGCTGAAGCTCAGGCTGGCCAGGTTGAGGGCGGGAGTAGTATGAGATAAGGTGAAGGTGTTGTCCGTTGGAAGTGGTGATGCTGAACGATTGCTTCATAAGTCCATCGGCCTTGTACCGGTATCCCTCGGGTTCTCCATCATCCTGGTCCTCGTCGCTACCGCGTCCAGAGTCGGGGGTCTTGCCAGCGCCTCGTCGGCTGGCAGAGAAACCACCACCTCGCTTGCCCTCCATCTCTCGGTAAGTCAGGAAGCTCCCTGAGACTCGGCTTGCACTCCACGACTTGCCATCAGTCCATCGTCTCATACCAGCTTCCCGCTCATCCCAGACAAAAACAGATCCAGATCGAATCGACTGTCTCTCCTTCTCGGACAGTCGTCGTTGCACACGGGGCAGAATGCCTAATCGACAGGCTTCAAACAGCCGGATAGCGTCGGCGGGTGTCCGCACGTAGCCGTGATACGTCTCCATTGTGATGGTGTGTAACGTTGTGAAGTAGTTGAAGTATCCGCGCGAGGGCGGTAGGTTAAGATGGTTGAGTAGAAGGATCCAGGATCTTGGTAGGTTCTCAGCGTCCTTATAAAGAAGGGCCTCTTGAGAACCAAGCTCTAGATTCCACGCGGCGCCCCACCAGATCTAAACGGGCCAAGGCGTGTGTGATTATGCAATTGAGGCGTGATCCACAAGGGCCGAAGGATGTGCGGAACTATGCCCACGTATCCACCTCTAGTAGCGGGCTCGTTGTTGAGTTCCTTGGCGGTGATGACAGCTTAGAGTTCCAGAGATGTTCTAGCAATAGTGGCAACGTAATGACCTCTAGTGATGGTCGGGTTTGCCGAATAGATAGTGGTGAGACTAAGTGGATGATGTCAGTTGATGTGAATGCGACAGGTGACTGTAGCAGTGTAGAAGGGTTGCCAAGAAAGATGAATAGAAAGCAAAAAGGGCAAGGGACCGGGGACAAGAGGCAAAGAGCACCAGTCATGATATATAATGCTGATACAAACAGGCAATGGGCGGCAAGCCAACGCATATAACGGCAAAGTGACACACCCAAGTCCACATCCAGGGGTCAGAGCCTCGATTCCCTGGCGGGAGAATGCCGTCGGAGCCGATTCAGTGGGGGATCCACTCGACTAAAATTTCCCTGAGATTGAGTGTTGCCGCTTGGCGATGTGCATCATGACCTCGTAAGAACCACCCAACAGAAAGAGGTTCAGGCCCAGGTCGAGGCAATCAGCTCCCGGGACATGCGGTGCTCTCGTTGCTCAACTCACTCAAGCCGAGCAGAGGGGTTCTGACCCAACGATTGCGGCTCTTCTAAAGTGGATTGACCGAACGAAGCACGACGGTCCCACGGGTGAATCCAGGACACTTGATCCATGCACCAAACCGCCTCACCTTGGAGGTATTGCGCCGGAAGCACCGAATGCCAAAGCCAAGGAAGACACGAGATCTGAGACGGGAGACGAGCAAACGTACCTATCCTGTCGAGACTGGAGAGCGGTTGCGTGCGTTTGTCGTCAAGGTATGTGGTGGAACGGAGAGACTGCTGCAGGAGGCGAGAGTCAAGTTGAGGAGAGACGAAGAAGAAGCAATCCTTTCGAGAGGTCAGAACAGAAACGGGTCGGCAGGGTTTGATGAACCGTGGCCTCGGACAAGACGGGAAGCGGAAGCAGGGAGGGGCCAAAGAGCAAGATAAGGTTGCAAAGGCAAGTCAGAAAAGGGAACCAGAGACTTGGAGGCGCAAAACCGTGGTGGATAACTCGGCGACGAGCATGGCCGGCCGTGTGGAGAAGCACGGAGGACGGCACAGTAGGAGGGGTGTGAAGGAGCAAGCCAAGGGAAGGGGACAGGGGAGTTGGTCTAGAGGGTGTGAGACAAGAGCGTCCAAGGTTGGTCAGGACAAGCTTTTGAAGCTGACCCACCGCCAGGGGGCCGTAGGGAAAGATGACGCTGCGGCAGGGCAGGGGACAGTACGAAAGGTACGAGAGCGAGGTCGTGATAGGCGCGAGTGGGCGAAGAACCTGATGATGGGGCACGTAACGCAAGCACGGCAATCGGGTCAGGTCTAGGGCAGGGCACGGGAATGTGGGCAAAAGGATGTTAGGAAGCAATCGAAGATGTCGTGATGTGATAGTCTGTAGCCCCAGAACGGAAGAGCGCCGGCGCAAAAGACAAAGAAGCTTACCGTCGAACGAGATGGCGCTGCAAGGCCCTGCGCTGCAGCGAGTCTGGAACCTCTAGCACCGTCGAGATGAGATGGACTGGGCTAGTTGAATCTATCGTGGGGGAGGCGTTATTGAGGGCGCTTTTAACCTATGTCGTCTTTTCGGTCCGCCCGTCCGCTTCGTTCGATCTTTAGGAGGTGCTAGGCCTTACATAGGAGGTGCTGAGTGCTGGCGATACGGTATTGTATTGCGATGTGTAATGTTGCGAGCTTGTTCTCGGAGAGAGGGGAACGAGCGAAAAAAGGCACCTGCGCTTGCCCTGCCCTGCGGATAAGGTATCGCTAAAACGGCAAGAAGAGTGCCGAAGAAAAAAGGGGTCCCTTGGAAGCGACAAAGATTCTCTCGATGTCGGAAGAAAGTTGCCGGTGGTGGAAACTGGATTATCGCCAGGGCGTTTCGGATGAAATTGACTGCACGTAAAGAGTTCTAGACTGGTTCTCGTTGCGATGGGGGATCGTGAGAGGAAACGAGTGCGAGTGTGCGCGCAAGCAAACAGGCCAGGATCCAACCAACGCCGGACCAACTGTGCACTGTAATAATTCCAAACAGATGGGTCTCTGGTTGGACGCAACTCCTCTGCCTCTGAAACTCGAATTGCTTACGGCCGACTACAAGACAGCGTCAATGAAGCCGTTAGCCGGCGTCTCTCTCGCTCTCTAAATGTATCACCCAGACGAAGCGGTCAGGGATTTTTGCAGACGCTGCAGAGAGCATGTACATCAGGAGCGGAAAATGACAGCCTGCGCCAAGATGAAGAACGAAACCGAGCTCCAAGGTAGCCAATCCTCTCTCCTTGAGTTTCCTATCTGCAAATCAATCACGAGCAGCTGCAAAAAGAGACTGCTTAGCGGTGGCACTCGAAACAAGACACTCGGTCATCACCAACAAAATACGACTCAAAATAAAAATAACAAGGTCCCCATCCGTACCTTAATTATTTTGCCTTTTTCTACTGTTGCTTTGCCTCTCCTGACCCTGCAGAGAGTAAGCATATCAGGAATCAGTGATCCTTCCCAAGCTTATTTGGACTTTTCTTCTCGCTGCTGTTGGTTTAGAGCAAAAGAAAAGGCCAAGGGGGAGTGAGTCCAGTGCCCAGAACACACAAAACTGGAAATCGCCGCACAGGGGATTTGGGGGGCGTGAGGGTTAGAAAAGCTTGGCTGCTGATCTTGCTTAGTGTGGATTTTTTTTTTTTTGGGATGGGGATGCGCAATTCTGAGCGCGCGTCCATTGGCCGCGCTACTGAGGCTATTCTCAGCGCCTTTACTGAGTACACGTTGATTGTTTAAATAGTACAGAAGAAATCTGGATAAGAGACAAAAGATCCAAGGCAGATCCGATCTTGATATGGTTTATTCAAAGTTCCTTTGCCCCTATCGTACGTTATCGTATGTGCCAAATACCAGACCAAGTCTACATCCGTAAAATACTCCGTAAAATGGTGTCGAGTACGTTTCAAGGTTTGCTGCATCTCTCGTCGAGTGTTATTAAAAGAAAGAGACCACGTTGAATAGAAACGACGGAACTTTCGGACCCTCCCCTTACTCTGCATAGGGCGTCTGCGGGCTTGCTGCAACTGGCGATGCAGATGGGGGGGAGGCCTTCTTCTTTCTCGTCTCTAGACGAGCAGGGAGGCCGCCAACAAAGTAGAAGCCAACTTGTTGACAAAAACTCTACAAAAAGAAGTCTCACGATGATGATTACAGATTCCTCAGCTACGTAATGTTTCTTGAAAAGCAATTGGTCCACAATCAATCAATGACAACTCTTTTTTTTTTCTTCTTCCCTGGCTGACATCTTTTGACGGATGATGCGGCTGCATACAACACACGCCTCGCCCACCCCCAGGGTCTTGGCACCAAGTGCCGTGGCTGCCGAGTCTAGGGACAATCGGGGGGGTTCAAATCTGGCACAGGTTTTTGCGTGCGGCGGCCAAGCAATAGCCAAGCTCTTGGCTCACGCGAGAATGTCATGGTATTTTTTATTTTCCACCAGGGGATGATGGGAGAAGTCTATCTCTGTTTGGCTTGCTCGTAACAGAGATTAAGATGTATCCTTGGGGAGGATTGTCTCCACAAAAGTGTGCCCTGTGTGTTATTGTTACTCTTCCAAAAACAACGTCCAACGGTGGCCCAACAACATACAACATGGTGGATATTTTATCGTCAAGTGGTGGTACTTTGTGCATACGCGCGCCTGTTCAGACATCAGAAATGAGAGTGGGAAAATCCTTCTCGCAAGATGATGCCTGGATACAGATGGCTCTCTGCGCCCCCCCTTCTTCTTCAGCCCCCATCCCCCATGCCCTCGCACAAGGCAACCCAGCTGAGACAAGGTAAAAAATGTTTGTCGTCACGCAGATCGTCAGCTTCCCCAATGTAACCTCACTTTTTTTTCTTCCTCTCACTCTCAAATTCGCTGATGACAGATCTATCCCGCCCATGCATACACCTTTTTACCCTCCTAAATGAGCCCCAACCCGCGCTGTCATCTCAGCCTTGGAGGATCATCTGTTGGCTCAGTTCGAAACAGGGTCAGCACTTAATCCCACACGGCCACCGCATATTACACCCCAGCAGCCCCAGTCGTCGTCATTAACCTCGAAGTTTCTATTAACGGAAAGGGGACAAAAAGCCCATCCATCACGTCAAGGCAACAATCCTTTTGCTATCATGCTTTTCCTGATCGACGCCATCGTGCACATCACCAACTTCGGCACGCACGGCTCCGTGATGGACGGACACCTCGTGACTGGGTCTAATTGCGTGGGAATATGCTTTGGTTGGTTGATGCCAAGATGACGTTTGCCAGGCACACACGCAATTATCTGTGGGCACACAAGAAAAACGTTGGATTCCTTTCTCTGCGGTGACGGCAAGGATGGGCATCTTTACAAGGTAAGCTTAAGGCATTGCGAATCTCCGAGTAAACTCTGTTCTTGTTTCTTCTTAGTAACAAGCGTTGCCGATCTTGTCCATGCCAGGTAACGGGCGTAGAGCGGCTTTTGTCACGCGTTTCAACTCTACTGTAACCTTTCTGCCGTGATGTGATACATGTACTTCCGCGGGGTCTCGCCATCGTCAACACAACAAAAGAGCTCCAAATAATCTCCCTCTCTCGCCGCGAAAACACCGAAACTCGGCCTGTTCCGGTCTCGATAAAGATGTCCTGTGCATCAATGCAATCCTCCTGGGCATCACCTCGTAGGTCACACGCACCAGGATCTGATCTGTGTGCTTCCAGTGAGGCTTTCAAAACGATGGGGATACGAATAGAGATGCCGGTGAGGCCGTTTATGCCCCGAGGAGACCAAAAGAAACATGCAACATTTTTATCCAAGCACACGGGGTAAATGTGACACTGTTCCAGAAAGGATTGCCCTTGAGTCAACCGACGTTCCGTTGGAGAGAGAGCCCTTGCGGTCTTTTGAAGTGAGGACAAGCTTCCCGCCCAACCAGATGAGGCGAGTCGGGAAAATCGGCGGTTTTTCTTTGGCCCCCCCTCCCTGACCCCCTTGACCATTCCCCACGCCAGCGCGAGCTTTATCCCCAGGAGATGACGTCGATGTGCCGTGCTGCCGAGTCGGGCGCCCTCTTATGTCTCGCCCGTGTCTCGGTGTTTTGGTTTGATGCTAGAGACACGGCCCCTCAAGTGGAAGTGACAGAGGCAGGCAGGCAGGCAGACAAGATGGCAGATTAGAACTGCGAGATCCCTTCAAAAGGACCTTGAAGGCCTCCACCGCCTCGTCGGCTTTTGCTGCTGGCAGTTGACGGCGGGCGCATCAAGATCGACAAGAGTGCGCTGTAGGTACATTACATTACCTTACATTGTAGGCAAGCTCCCTGTTTCTCTTGTCGCAGAGCTTGCTTCAATGATACCCAATGGATTTGCGCTGTGTCACAGAGCCAAGGGCGCCGAACGACCCGTGCCTCTCCTTCGTCCTTCTCAAGAGAGAATTCGTCCATCCGTCTGAGAGTTGAGCTCGGAAATTCGGCTCAGAGATGCGCACTAATACGGACGCAGTGTGCCCCCCTTCTTGAAGAAATCCATCGAAGCGGCCCCAACACACAGCAAGAGGCACAAATAAACAAGGCGGAAGGCCCCGTCCGAGTAATCCGTAACCCGTAATCCGTGTCAAGGGACCGGACCCAACGGTGACTGTCTGCCTGCCCGCCTGCCGCTTGGCTTTGCGCGACGTTTGTCCCGTCTTGATGTGTAAAAGTCCCTCTTGGACTTGCCAAGCTCTCTTCCCTGAACCATGACCCATGTGTGGGGAGGGGGTCAATTGTGACTGTGACTTCGACTGCGACTCAACTGCGGCTAAGGTGGCCTTTCATCTCGGTCAAGTAAAAAAGAGCGCGACTCAGCTGACGGGTTGTTGATCCTCAGAACCGCCGCCCCGGCAGTGACTGTCTCGTCTCTCCTCGCCTTGACCAACAGCACGACATTGGGATGTGCAGATGGTGCTGTCATGTCCACGACAGTTGTGTCTCTCAGATAATGTTTACGCGGAAGCGTAATTATCGCTCGCCAAGACGGATCTCAAGGCTCGGCGCTGGTGCTGGTGCTGGTGCTGGTTACGTTGTACCTTTGGATCAGGCGTGCGCCCCTCAGCAAGCCAAAGACCACGCGCAACGGATTAAGCATGAATTTAAGCGTTGTCAGCCACTGGCTTGGCACCGGGGCCATTCCGCGAGGGCGTGTACGCATCCAGACAGGGCCTCTGGCCTACCGGCACCGTATCGTCTCCCAATTGGGGAGATGCCTCGGGTCCTTTGGGTCAGCAATGGATGAATGGCCTGCCTGCTGAGCCCGCTGTGTGCTTGCGAGCAAAAGGACACTTGGTCCGCCGTCGACAACCCCCCGGTGCAGTGGCTTGTGAGGGATGAAGCCGCGCCCAGGACTTGGTGGGTTGCGAGATGCCGTCCGAACCGACTTGGCTTTCCAGGGAGGGTGTGTGGAGAGGAGGCTAAGAGGAAGATACCCTGGTTGCTCGAGCTGATCCTGGGGACGAGCAGTCTTATTCCCGGAGGTGTTCGCGGTGCCGGGTGGGTCGGGGCTCGCCTTGGCTTTTTCTTGTCTGCCCACCAACCGCGATTTGGCAAAAGACGAACAAAGGCATCTATCTCGTCGTAGCTGGGCTGGGCGCCAAGGTTGACAGTGTTTCTTGTCTGCCTGCGTGGCGTGAGCAGAAAGCGTCAATACACGTAAAGTCCACGCGGCAAAATCAGACATTTGGAAACGCAAGCGATACTCCTTAACCGCGAGGCCGCCCCCATTCCGCATGGCGGCAAGTCGTCGTCATGGCGGGACCCGTAATGTCATCGCCTGGATATGTCGGCATCTCTTGTCTCCCACGCTACACGCTGGCCCTGACCGAGCGGATGGGTTTTTTCTCAGCCCAGCGCTAGACAGGGACTCTCCATATTTCTAATTCTCACGCGTGCCGATCTGTCCGTCCTGCGGTCCCCTTGGCCAGAAACTGACTCGGCCGGCCGCCCAGAAACTCTAATGTCGCGTCTTTTCTACTCAACACCCCCTGACCCTTCCTGGGGGTCTAACCCACCCTCCCTGAGAGGGCGAAGCTTTTTGCTCGCTTTTACCGTGCAGCCCGAGAAAAGCTTGGCGGTCTATGGCTGCATGCTTATCCGTCATAAGGCCCTGGCCCAGACAGACCACGCGGCTATGATTGGGCTAGCCCGACCTGTTTGGAGTTCTTTGTGTTTGTGCACGGGGCAGAGTCCGCGGCACAGGGCTTGGGGTGAGGCACACATTATTGTCTGGCTAGTGGTGTCTTTGTGCTCTGTGAGATTGGCAGATTGGCTTGGGCTTGCTTGTGGTGGTTCGTGGTGGACGCCGATCTATCCGTGCCATGGACAAGTTGGGGAATGCGGCTGCGACAGTCTTTCTCCAGGGTCTCAGCCTGAGGAGCAGTGGCAGTTGTTGAGGCTTCGAGACATGAGATGCCGCCTTGTTGTGGCTCATTCAATCCCAGACCCTGTTGCGCGTATTAATAGCCTTGAGCCGTATCGGGGAGCCCGTAATGCTGCCAGATTGTTGCTACCCTATACAATCAGCAATTAGATGGAGTCTAGAGGGGACATTAGTCGGCGCGTGAATAATTAGCCGGGTGCGGGTGACCCTTGTGTATCTCCAAGTATCGTTATCTTGCGGTCAGCCACTGACACCTTCGGGGTCTAATATCACGATAGATTCATACAAGGACAAGCTTATTCGATCAGTAGTGCACATCCTTAACCTACCAGGTTGTCAATGCGCGCATTCCAGGCACGCACGACATGACAAGGAGACAATACAGATGATTCCGCGAACAGGGTCAGCAGACTCTGGCGCCAAGTAAAAGAAGCGAGAGCCAAGCTGCAGGTCGGCTCGAAGCCATCGCAACCGCGAGCTCGACTGAATGGCTGCTGAAACTCGCCCGCACAAAGTTATCTTGGCCATCATCAGCCAAGGCTTTGCGCCGAGATAGGGCCAAGACCGTGATGATGGAGCAAATGCTCCCGCGTGATCTCGACGGATGGAGCCTGGGCATCAGGGCCACAAAACCCCCTAGCCAGGCACAGAAGAGGACAAGGCTACACTGATTAGCATATCAGCCGGTGCTTCAGCCAGGTCGTATTTGTGCGAGGTATAAAAACAAAAAAGAGCGAGGCCGACGACGGGACCGAGGCCTGCAGTGAAAGGGTCCATTGGATTGCGAGCAAAATAGGCGGTGGTCAGTGGTCTCGCTTCCATGCATTAGTGGCTCATGGCAGGCAGCGAGCCCCCAAAAAGGCCAGGCGCACTGCAACTTTAATCCATCCTCGCGGCGCCAAGAACTGCCCAGACTCGCCCATTCGGGGCCTGGATTTACGCATCAGGTCATGCATATCTGAGGAGGAGGCGGCTTGGGCGGCATCTTGAGCTTTGCCGTTCCCGCGCGAATAAAAAGGTTAAAGGGGAGGGGGAACACAGGAGAGAAAGCCACATTTGAGCGGTAAACAAGGAGACATCACCACTTTGACGTTGAACGCGTGTTTAGATGCAGGCTGGCAAAAACTGTCGGTGACATCCAGGTAGCCACAAGATGCTCTTCTGCCTGCATCCCGTGAGTTCTGGACCTTTTGCGTTGATGATGAGGCTGAAAGGGGGTCACTGGAGCGACATCATTGGGTGACACTCAGCCCACGAGAATTCCGTGACCTAATCATCACCCACGCCCGAGGTGCATAACTTTGTAGCAAAGCAACGTAGTATTTGGGGAATTTCAGTTAGTAACCTCTTTGGCTACTGTGGGAAGGTGAGCGATCAGCTAGAGTCATGATCCTGTCGTGATACAGGGACGGGTTCATTGCTTGAGTGAAGCTATTTGTCATGAATGACGATTTTGGCGGGGACGAGAAGGACACGAAGAAACGAAAAAGAAGCATTTTGTGGATCCTCACGGGATCTCGAGGGATAAAGAAACTCGAGCTTCCCCATCGAAACAGCGCGCGGACGAGTTTACGACAGTCAAGGTGATCGATCAAAGCGCCTGGTCCCACTGGCCGAGACCCTATTATCTAACGGAATGCGCCCCCATTTCCCGTCGCGGCGTCGGGGGTGCCGCATGGATAAGTCGGCATCTTTTTTTTTTTTTTTTTTTTGCAAAGGTCCATCTTTGCCCCTTCACCCGTTTTGGCCGGCGGGCGCGTCGCTTGTTGGTTGCAGATCTTGGTGTTATTTCGCCAAGCTGTCATGACCTTCTGCGCCGGCTGGTCTTGGCTGATACTTGGCTTCCGATCTTGGCATCATCTTGAGTTGAGCAGAGTAATACTACGTAGTAGAGTAAAAGGGTCAATGAGAAAAGAAACGCCACGGGAAGCCCCCAAGACCTGTCTCTGATGTTTTTGGTCTGGCGCCATTGAGTCAAGTTTGTGTGATTGTGACCTGCCAACCCTGATCCCATCCCATCCCATCCTATCCCCGACCCAAGGGCCCCCCCAGCTTAAGCTTATTTCAGACTTTTTGAGAGGGAAGAAAGGGAGGGGGTGTCTTTCTTTGTGCATGTTTTATGTCATGTATATCGTACTGTGCTACATTACCCCGTGATTTTACGGCGCACTTTTGTTGTTCGGTGTGTGTCAAGAGTCTTGGGTGTCCCTCCGACTCTCCGTCGCCAAGCTTACGTGGTTCCCGGCAAAGTCGGGATCAGAAAAAGACTTTGGGGAACAAAGATACAAAGAAGTTGGAAAGTGGCCGCACCAGCGAGGCCGTTATATCCGATCCGCCCCCCTTCTCTCCCGACGTCATGGAGTAGAAAGGGATCTTGAGGACCGGCTTCTACGGTCAAGGCAGCTTCCAAAGTCGGTCTTCTCCCGGAGATGCGGCTTTCAAAGGACCGATCATTCGGTCCTTGGCACGGAAGAGTAAGAAAAAAAGTTCTTCTCGAAGCCCCATCTCCCTTCGGTGGGTGGAAGCATGGACCCGATGAAGATCCAAATCCCCATCCATCACCAACATCCACTCTTCAAAACACCTCACCTCGCAACAAGCCCACAGTCTTATAACACCGAGTTCCATCCGCTGGTAAGAGGAAAGCTTGACGGAAATAAAGCGCCGTTTGACAAGGGGTATCCACACACACCTCTCCACACTCAAGAGGGTCCAGCCTCCCCCGGAACGGCTGCGTCGGCACCACGATTTGCGCTCATTGTGCCGCGGGATGATGGCATGCGCCGCAAGATGGTCAGATATGCTTATTGTTGTCTCTTTTTTGCCCCCCTTCCTTAGCTTGGGCCAGGGTTCCTCTACTCGTTGCCGTCCAAGCCGTTCAAACCCACGCCATGAAACGGTGGGCTTTCGGTCACGTATCATATCGCTCGGATCTACAGTCCGTATCTGGGCTGCTCCTTGACCCCCGGTTAGAGTAGAAACCATCGTCGAGGTTGAGTGGTGGCTGAGCTTGAGGTTATTAAACGCCGACCACGCCATCGACTTGCCGGTTATCCAGATTCACCTACCATTTCAGGGGGCGTCTCTTATATTGTCGTATCAAAGGCTTGTATGGCTTGTAAAGGGTATGGATCGTAGATTGCCGTGAACCGAAGGTCAATCTGTCCTCAACAAGTTTCATTTGCTTCTCCATGTCGCATCGTGAAGCATCGTGAGTCTCTAGGGTAGGTGGGTTTCAACTTTGACGAGCATCAGTAGCCCCTTAATCCGAGGAGGCCTCGTGGAGGATGCTTGACTTTCGGCAAACTGTGCCGGAGGGAGGTAGATGATGTGTTCTCGCCGAGATAGGGAATCCGGGGCCTGTTATCGGCGTGTATTGATCGCCGTGCCTGAAATCTGGCCATGTGACCCCCTCGAGGCCAAGCAATCTCATCATAACTCTCCAAGTACTCATTCACGCTGTGGAGTTCGTATGTGGACGGAGTCTACGTTACTGTACTGTCATAGAGTAACACTTCATTGGCTTGTCCAAAAGATGTCGAAATGTAATACTCGACCAGAGTTTGTCGTTGAAGCGAATTGTCATCACGGCTGCCTCTGAACAATCTCGTGAGTAGTTGTATCAGTGCCGTTGGTCTCGATAATGATGAGATATACTGATACCAAGGAAGGAATAAGGAAAGCTGTCGGTATGGGCACTAAAGATGGGGGCGAACAAGTTCGAATCATTGGAAGTGAAATATGCTCTTGACTATTCGACCGATAAGGGGTCGTTGTCAACTACAACCTTCCCCCTTGACATGTAGCAAAACTGGTCCATAGATCCACGGAAATTCTGCGAGTAGCATGAATTAGGTCTAGAATATCGATTTGAGAATAAAGCCAGACAAATGGGCCACAGTATTGACAAGCTAGAGCATTGAATCCGCCAATATGCCCCTGAACATAACATCACCAGCTCGGCATGAGTTCTGGTTCTGACCAGTATCTGATGCATACTGCCATCAATGATGTAGCCCGAAGCGTTCACCCGCCCCAAGATCCTGATCGAAGGATACTGTTATGATGTGTTGACAATCTGTTCTCTATTATAGTTGTAGCCTGGCTCTCGAAGGGTTAATTGAGCCAGAACATCGATCGAAGGATACCATAACATTCTTGTTTTTCAATGACTTCTCCGTCGCACACGACATCAAAGAATACACTGATAAATATATAGCAGCATCAAACCCTGATGCTATAAAACACCGTAAATACAATAATATCAGTGCACACAGTGAGCCAGAGAAGTTGACTCACAAGAGATGGCCAGTTGACCCCAGAACACAGCGTAAAGTCGAAAGATCTAGTATGCGGTATCTGTCTATCACACATCACCGGCAATGCCAGCATACGCGTAGTCTACACTCTATAATACAAAGCCCCCCAATGTTGCAGGCGCAGGTCGTGGAGTACAAGATGGCTCACCCAGCGATGTCGGTCCCCAGATCTCAGTCCCCAGATCTCATTGTCTCAATCTCAGGGATCAGGCCCTCCTCATCGTCCCCGGAAGATCCGGCAAATCTCCCCGTCGATCTCGCAAACAAAGACGATGCAATCACCCGAGTCAAGCCAGAAGTTCCTCTTCACCGCATCGTCGAGAGCTCGCATTTGAGGGCTGAGGAACATAGACATGGGCCCATTTCAGTGTCACACAGTATTCGCCGGTGCTGCACTCCGCGTGAGAAAAGAGAGAAGGGATGTTTGTTGTGACCGTTTGTCCCCGGTACACGGGTGTCTCTCGTTTCGATGCGTGCAACGTACCACAGAGCAGAAACATGGGTATCAGATCGCCCAGGTGCGGTGCTGAACATTGAGCCGAGGGGAGCTCAACTTCCAAGGTAGGCAAGCATTAACGAGGGCGATGCGCCAAACATCAAGGAATGGGACCACTATTCAGGGGGGAGAAGTGAGAGGAGAAAGATTGGGAGCAGCACTGCGATCAGCAGTCACACCGCTCGTAGTGACGCGGGAACGCGACGACATCGCGGACGTTGGGTACGCCTGTGAGATAGCTAAGGAGTCGATCGAACCCAAGACCGAACCCGCCGTGAGGGGGACAGCCCCAGCGACGCAGGTCTAGGTACCAGGCCAGCTCCTTTCCTTTGGGAGACCGCTTGCTGGGAACCTCGAGACCCAGAGCACGCATGTTCTCCTCTAGCTGAGGTAGACGGTGCTCACGCATGGAGCCTCCAGCCAGCTCGCCAAGGCTAGGAACAAGGAGATCGAAGCAGTCGACCGTCAAGCCGGCGTCAGGGGAAGATGCAGACTGGCGCATGTAGAATGCCTTGATCTCTCGCGGATACTGGGTGATGAAAATCGGGACGGATGAGTCGGTAGCCTCGTCGTAGCCGATCTTCTCGGCCAGATACTTTTCATGCTCTGATTGTAGGCCAGCACCCCATGTCGGCTTGTGTTCGAACTGGTCGGCTATGGGCTCAAGGATTTTAATTGCTTCGCTGTAGGTAACCCGAGGCCACCTCTTGGTGGTCAGGAGACCTCTCCAGCGACGATCCAGCTGTTCCTGGTCAACTAGATCGTTGAATGCGAGACGTTCGGCTGGGTCCTTGGAGTCGACACGGTTCTGCTCAAGTTCCTTGGCAGCGTTGAGTTCCTTCAGTCCACGTGCGAGAGAGTTCAACATGCGTTGTGCCAAGTCCATAACCTCATCCATATCATCAACGAAGCTCATTTCAGCCTCGAGCATGTAGAACTCGCTGAGATGTCTTGATGTATCACTCTGTTCAGCACGGAATGTTGGTGAAAGAGTCCACACATTGCCGAGTGCCTGGGCGAGAGCCTCGAGATGAAGTTGGGAAGAGACTGTTAGATATTTGGGGTCGCGGAAGAACTCGCCCGGTGAGGATGCCTTGACTGCAAAAGCCTCACCAGCACCCTCGCAGTCAGAGGAGGTGATTATGGGCGGGTGTGATTGCTGGAAACGTTCTTGAAAGAAGAACTGAGTGAGGAGGGCGGTGGCATCAGAACGCAATCGTAGCATGGTGGAGTTGAGAGGAGTTCGTGGCCGAAGATGAGAGATTGTACGAAGGCTCTCAGGGGTTTGATACTTGTTCTGGATCGGATATGTCTGATGCGCATGAGTGAATATCCCACGTGGACACGGACTGGATCATCGTACTTGAGGATCAGAATGGCCTAGAACCTCGACCTCTGAGACTTGAAGCTCGGCATTGGCAGGTGTCTTGGGAGCATCTGAAGATTCTGCATTGTCTTCAGATTCCTTTCTAGTCTCATCAACCCACGTGCCCTTTAGACGGACAGCAGCACCGGGACGCATGCTAGGGAGATGTCAGTCAAGATCTGATACATTGAAGCTAACTGAGACGAAAGTTTGGTTTACATACTCTGTAGCCAAGCTCTTGTCAACAACCACTTGAACTGGACGCATAGACGATCCATCTGTGATGTCGATGAAGCGTACGCCAGAGCTCTTCCTCACTGACCTCACCCATCCAGAGACTTCAACATCCGGTACACGGGTTGACGGTCCCCAAGCCTTGAGTTCTGCCACAGTTTTGATGTCCTTCTGGCACTCGCCAGGTACTCGAACCGAGTAGGGTCTTCTCTGAACACATAATCTTGCTGTCCTCGGGACACTGGAAAGGCGAATTGAACGCATTGTGATAGGCCAAGAGCCTGGGATATGCAAATAAGAACTAAGTGAGTCTCGGGACTTGTCAGGCCTCAATCCACATCAACCATTGAGCCGCGTCTTTGAGACTTCGGGAAAGACGGGTCATGCACGGAATGGGCAAAAGGGGTTTAGTCTTCTCTTGTCGGTGAGAAGTGACGTCGTGGAGCTTGGATGCAAGGGATGTTGAGCTCCGAGATGGTCGTGGAGAATTTTTGGATGACCGACAGATGATCCATCACCAAGCTCCAGGGTAAGCTGAGACTTGGATGGAAAAACGAATAAGCCGTTGGGCGTTTCTTAGGCGGTTCCCTTCTGGGTAAAGCGGCGGATTTGAGGTGCGCACCGCATCTGATCCCCGCTGCTGGGAACGCTGGCTGGGCTGGGAGGTGACATGCTTACAGTGGCTGCAATAGAGCCCTGTAGCCCTGTAATCTAGTGAGGATTGGGTTCAAGGTTGTCTTGTGTGGGTTGCTCTGCGGGTGGTTTAACAGGCCGATCCCCGATCACAGATCACAGATGACGGCGCCGGCTGGTTGTTAGTGTGCGCAGGTGCACAAGCCGATGCCCCGGGACGGTCCTTCCTTGCTTAAAGCTTACATTACAGGTCCTGCCCTTTGTCCAGAAGATGAGATGAAAGGTTGGAAGGTGCGATGCGATGACATCGGTACCCGCAACCCTACATAGACTGATTCAACTTCAACTCAACTCCACGCAACTCGTTCTCAACAATAACAACAACTGCCCCGTTTATCTCCATCTCACGGACACGCCAACAACGTCCGTCAGCAACTCATCGTCTCTTGTCCGAGACCTTCTCCCCGTCATCACGTACTGCACCCACTCACACGCTCTCCTAACCACGCATCTCACGAGACAAGACACGGAGCAAGACATCCACCCACACCCACACCAAGCGTCCTTCTTTGCAACTAGTCCAAAAGCCAAAAGGCAAACTCACCGATCCTCTCTCCAATTTCCCAACCCCGACATCATTCGGGACGAGGAAAAAGAAAGCCTACACCGCATCCTCCCGCACCGTCTCCCGCCCCGGCTCCGGCTCTGTCTTGAACCGAGCATCGTGACTGGATCCTATGCGGTCTCTCATGTCTCACACATTCTGAGCCGATCGATTGCGCACCTCCTCACCCTTGCCGCCTCTCTCGCATAACATGTGGAATCGCCTAGTTACCGACCTGGTCAAGCCCAGGCGAGCCCGAGTCCCAACTCGGGTAGTAGCTGGGTTGCAACCCTCGAGATTCCATGGCTTTAGTAAACGAGACACGGGTTTTGTCCCAATGCCCCCGGCTTTCCCACACACACAGTCAGTTTAGCCTCCCGTGTACTCGGACTCGACAAGCTGAGCCTCCTCGTCACGCACGCTCAATGACCCCACCACACACACGCACACGCGCTCTCTTGTCTCTTTCACAGCCGCTCCGCGACCCCGGCTACCATCCGCTTGGACACAAGCTTCGACCAGGCGAGATGAAGGGGTGCCACAGATCTTGATTCGCAACAATGTCCCGGCCAGCTGTGTCTCAGGCCCACCGATGGATATCGCTCTCTCTCATCGATGGCCCTGGTCGTCCGTCAAACTGCCCAACCAGCATGGCTATTTGCCCCGTCTTGAGATGGCGGCGCCGCCTGTGTTCCCGTGAGATCTCGCAGCTGCTCCACGGTTCCCGACAGTTGACGCTCAGTGTAGCCCACCCTGGTTCCGTCAACTTGGATGCCGGTTCCCCTACAGCCTGTGGTGGTGGTGACGATCTGGTACCCCCGGCTGGCGACTGATAGTCCCTAGTCCCTGGGGCCCTCTCCGTGATGGGTCCTGTCCTTGTCCCTGCCGTTGGCTTGCCTTAATTCGTGTGGCCCTGCATTTGTTTTGCCATGCCATGTCTGGGTCTTCTTTGCTGTCTGTACTCTCTGGACGGGCACCGGGCTCGATGTGTACAAGAGTATATGCCTGTCGACAAGCGGCGGGACCATGGGTCATCTAAACAAGCACCTACGTCTTCCCGTACCCATAAAGTCATGCCGCTTTCTTTCTGGTCCGCCCGTTCTTTGGCTTGTTGCCTCGCCTCTGGCTGAGCCTGTCCTAAACAAGTGGTTCAGATCTTGGACATATTGGGTCACACAGCCCAGCGGCCATCCCTCCCCTCTCGCTTGCGCCAGTTGACTTGACCGTGAGTGAGGTATTGCATCTTGTCTGGTGACAGACTCCTCCACCGTGTTGCTTTTTCAGACTCACTGCCCAGTGTGCATATAAGGGTCTCGCCGCCCTTTGCAATGAATCCATGTGCCTACTCTCTCGTCGTCACCCAAGTCACTGCCGTTCACTTCCTACGTCTTCTCCTTGACCTTGGAGCCTTCTTTTCACATTTCTACCCAGCCTCTTACTCTACTCGTATTATTGACTAGGGAGTATCGACTGCTGCCTTATTTCTCGCAAAGACGCTTCTTGCTTGCTTTCCTGCATTACAAGTTGTTGTATACCCTCATCTTCCCAATGGCACCACCGAGATCCAGCCGGGTACGGCCCTCAGAAGTCGCAGCCGATACCAAGAGGAACTTTATCCCACTCGTCAAGAAGAACTATGGCGACATCTTCCCACCCTACTCGTACCTCTACAGACAGCCTATCGCACAGCTCGCTATCCAGCGTCAGAAGCCAAGTACCCGGCCACCTACCTTTACTATTGAGGTTGGCGACCCGGTCATGAAGGCATTGACATACGCAGCCATGGATACACAGGCGAGCGAAGCGGTTGGTGGCCCCAGAGTGCGTATTCCCTTTATCTGTGCCGCCAATGAGCGAAGACCTGGGGGAGATTGGGAGACTGGCTGTGTTGGTTATGAGGAGAAGCTCTGCCGACGAAGTAACCTCTCAGCCACACTGAACTCGCCATGGCCCAACTCACCCGAACCAAGCAACTACCCCATCCCCTCCCAGGGCGGCATCCTGTCTGACGCCGTCGTGGTCTGCCGTGGACCTCATGACCGCTACGATCGGTTGGACAGCTGGTTTGACCTGCCCGTTGTGTCGGTACCACCAACGCGATGGCCGAAACTCAAGGACAACGGCACCAAGTATTCGTTTGCGGAGGAACGCGAGATGACTCGCGATAAGCTGCGTGGCGCCCTCCGCATCTGCCTCTACAACGGCTACGACCGCGTGGTGATTGGCGACTTTGGCCTTGGCAATGGCTACCGCAACCCTCCCCAGGAGCTGGCAGAGCTCTGGCGGGATGTGTTCCTCTTCGACCCGGATCTACGTGGGCAGTTTTCCTACGTTGTTTTCGTATTCGAGGATCCTCTTCAGAGCACGGCGCGGCACATCCTAGACGAGATTGTCAAGAAGGAGAATGGCTCCAAGGGCAAGTCTCGGGCTGGATCTTCGAGCTCGTCAGGGTCAAGCAAGAGCCATAGCAGCAGCAGCAGCCATGGCAGTTCCCCGACTGATTGCCACATCTTTGAGCACGTCTTCAGCCCCGCAGAGGTTGACCGAGTGCTTCGGCAACCCGATCCGCGATATGGACTCGGCATGATCACAACGTGATCTGGTTCCATGACAGGCAGACCAGGCCAGGCTGCCTGTAGCCTTGAGCAGGGGTCCAAGACAGGACACAGAGCTTCTGCGAGGACTCGAGAGGATTCCCCGAGTTGGAAGGTAGCCAGGAGGGCCCGGCCCCAGAAGGCAACCGGGTTATGGGAGCCCTGGCGGTTATCCATTTTGAGGCCGACCGGACTGACGGGACCCTTGTGCGACGTTTCTTTTTCGACTCTGCTGCAGTTGTCCGCATTCTGGCGGTCAGCCAACGAACAAGGGAGGTTGTTGGGCGCTTAGAGGATGGCAGGCCCGGGGCCCCAGGTATCTGGAGCCGCGAGGGAGCTGATGTGATGCTGATGGAGGATTGTCTGGTTACATGAATGGGGGTGCCGCTGGCGGTTTAGTTGGTCAAGGTTGGGTTGCTGTTGGTTGTCATGAGGCTTACGACATGTTTCTTTTTTCTTTTGTTGGTGTTCTGGGGGGGTAACTTTTGGCGTCTTACTGAATGGCAAGCGGCCCTACCAGGCTGCCCTGGTCTGCACTACGACATGATGACTGCTGGGAAGGGTTGGCTGGGCTGGGCTGGGCTGGGCTGGACTGGGAAGGGCTGGGTAGGGTATCGGTGTTGGGTGTATCACATTCACATATCTCTAGCTCAAGTATCCAACGAGTTTTGTTCCCTTTACCTCGTGTCACACCCTGGTTCACCGTGTGAAGTCCCACAGACCGGGGGAAGAAGCTGAAGCTGGTGGATCTCATGTACGGATCGCCGGGGCTGAACTCGGCCGAGACGACCCCAATTGGGATGAGATTGCCGGTGATATCGCCATGTTGGTTTGACTCCAGGAGTTGCTAACAGGCGAGGCAGAAGAGAGGTTGCTAGACGACCAACATAAGCAACCATTGACAGTACATTCAGACATGCTGAGGCCTTCTACTCACTACCAACAACCACACTGTCTACCTCTGTTCGCTTGACCCACCCATCAGCTCTTGCCGACCAGGGCCAAGACGTGCTAGCCTCGGTCACAACGTGCACATGCGGGTATCCATGATCATGGCTTGAGGGGAGGGAGGAGGTTCCAGGACGTGGGATATTATAGCTCAAACCATCCCACCACATCTGCACGCACGCGTTTATGCGCTGGGGAGAAGAATTGCCTGCCCTCTCGATGAATCGAACGGCTGACCGCCTCCCGAGAGAGAGTTTGGGGGTGGTCTGATGGAGAAGGGGTCGCAGGGGGTGTGAGAGCTCAGCTTGACAGGGCCAAGGGAATAGAGAGAAGGCGAAAGTCAAGATATGGATTATGTTGGTGATGTTTGTAGAAGGATGGATGCTTATAGGTCATGGAACGATGAATCTGACAAGCCCGACTATCGACCAACAACCACGACACCCTCATGAGAAAAAAAGTCTAGACTGCTACTGTACCTACGTGATGTTTCCCCTCTCCGTTCTTCCCCGGTCACCACTACCAATGCAAGATAACGCATCCCCCCGGGGAGAAAGGAGGGGGGAAAGATGATGGGGCAGACACACACACACACACACACATTCACTCACTCACTCACATAAATACAACCACACTACTGCTGTACAAGGCCAAGGTCGCAGCGCTTCGATCTAACCCCCTGTTCTATGTAACTTACATACATACTCTTGGGATCCTTTCGCGTGTAACCCCAAATATTTCGGGCGCGTCTTTAGCCGCGGCTGACCGCATGAGAAAAAAAGCTACCTCTTACTTTACTGTGTGTTCTCTCTCTGAAGAAGATGGGATGAAAAGATCACAGAGTGGAAAAAAAAGGAATGCGTTCTTTTAACACGTGTGATATAGAACAAACCCCCGGTTTTCTTGTACCTAGTTTCAACGCCAAGAAGCGAGATTTATGCCAACTTGACCTTAACACTCATGCTATAAGACTCTCTTCACGTCTACCTCTTGAAGAAATCTCCCCACCGCTAGCTAGACGAGAATGTAGAACACCGAACACCGATCACCATCGCCCCCATCCCATAGCAAGGATGTACAAATCTCGATTGCACTACCCTGACACGGCAGGTTGCATCCGCGCCGTCTCCCGTCCTGCCACGGACACTGTTAGGATGGCGGCGTAAAGACGGTGAGAGAGAAACAAAAAGAACAAGAATATAGAGAGATAGTTAGAGGTCGGGAGAGTTATGAGGGCTGGGTATTGTTTCAGGCGTGGTCATGCCGACAGGCGAGGTGCAGATGGACAAGAGATGCTCTGACCGCCTGAAGACATCGAGACAGACTGAAGACTGGGGACGGAAATAGTGCAGAGATCGACTCCTGTGGTCACTGGACCATGTTTGCTGTCGTGGATAGTCAGTCATGCCAGAGGCCACACGGATAGACACAGACACGGGTGGCACCATGACGAGTCATGGGCAACGAGACGAACGAGAACCAGGGGTGGAAAAGAGGCATTTTTCTCGTCAAAACAGACATTGACAGGGTCTTTTTCAGATATCCATGGATGGGATGGACAAGTCATCGTCTCTTTGTTGTTCGCTAACCAAGATCTGTTCTTCCCCTGACTTTTGTGTGGGTTTTCGTCTGTTGCATCCCATGCCATGACACCAGAATACACAACCGCTGCTCTCAGTATCAAATTCTATTACACTACACGTAAGCTTTTTCAACTACCAGTAAGCTGGTCTCAATCCTGCAAAGTTGGACAAGGCTGCTGCATTCGAGTGCTCGTCGCCCTCCTTCTTGCGCTGTCCGCTCAACTATGCATCTCGTCAGTATTCACTCAGCTTGATCAGTTGGATATGCCATGACTAACCTCGAGCTGCACGCCCTTGTGAATGTGCACCAGCCAGTCCACGTAGCTCTGTGCCTCGTTGTTCCGATCCTCCACAAGCATACGAGCAAAGTCAAACTCGGCTCCGTCGATGCCCTGTCGCGCTAGCTGGATGGTCAAGCCCTTGGAACCACGCATCGTGCGGAGGAACTCGATGATGTTGCGCACTTGCGCGTTGAGATGCGTCTCGAGCACTGGCAGAGCCGACGTGTATGGGTCGAGGCTCTTGAGGGAATCCTTGTCCTCGCCAAAGAGATCAGCGATCAGGTTGGGCGAGGTTTGTGCGTGAAGCCAAAGGAGGCATTGCTGGCCGTTATCAACCAGGTAAACACCACCAGGCTCGACGCGTGAGAAGGATGTGCGGATCGAAGGTGGCACCTTCAGATGGCCAGTTTCAGGGTCGGCAAAACCCTCTTCAGGCTGAAGGTTGTGGACGGGGATCATGCGAGGATAAAGGTACAGGCTCAGCTCCAGAGCACCCATTGACTGGAGCATACGGAGTTCGTGTACTCTGCGGTCAGAATTCTCAACGCCACCCTTGAGGGCACGGCACTTGAGGAGACCGAGCAGGTACATACAGAACTCCTTCAATCGCTCCGGCATGACAAGCTGGCCAGGCGGGTGCTGTTGAGCTGCATGCTTCCTGTAGCAGGCAAGAACATCAATCGCCTTCTCACCCAGCCAGTGTCGGATATCCTTAAGGTTGCTGGAAGTCGTTGCCAACTTGGTGCCAGCCTCCTTGGCCAACACCGAGATGACGGCGTCCTGGTCCACAAACTTGAGGCACTCACGAATGCCCTGCTCACGCGCACCAGATTCCTTAGAAGTTTCCGTCACGCTGGCAATGACATTGGAGCACCGCACACGACGCTGACCCGAGGCAGTGGTGTAGAGGAGAGCTGACTGGAAGTGGGCATCGAGCTTGGCATCCAACTTGCCGTCGTAGCTGAACGTGACACCCATCGCCTTGTCTGCATCGATGACACCAATCTCAAGATCCGCGCCAAATGTGTGCTGAATAAAGTTGCCATGATAGGCAGAGACCTGGAGTCCATTGGAGCAACGGACCTTCATAAGAGCTTGGAAGCCAGTCTCTCGTGTCACTGCATGAGCAATCTCAAGAGACAATTTCCGGCTGTCTCGTGCGGCGATGAAATTAGGGTAGTAGAATGTTTCGCCGCCCGTCGTAGAAGCAACATGGCCTAGAAACAAGTCAGTTCTTTTGCTCTATATTCCAAAGGAGCTGGCTTACCAATTGTAGCAATGTCGAGGTAACCTCCTGAAGGAGCAGCGAGGAAGAAATCAGCACCAACGCCAGCGGCTGCCATCTTCTCGGCCACCTTCTTCCACGCTGGATGCTCCGTCGTATAGAGCTTCTTGTCGATCTCGCCGCCTGGATGGTTTCCGTTGTCTCGCATGAAGAGTCGTCCGGGACCCCAAGTTGGCAGGGCAGAGCACGAGGCTACCACCTTACCTCCCGTCTTCTCGAGGGCAGCGAGTGCCGAGTTGAGGGCAGCAAGGAGAGCAGGCTCGGGATTCTTGACGACTGAGAACATATCCGGCAAGCGAGTCAAGAGAGAACTGATGACATCCTTGGATTCATATGGATCAACAAAGAGACCCTCGCTGAGAGGTACGAAGGGGTCTTCGAGATCAGGCATGATCATCATCTGAGCTTGGTCCAAGGCGGGCTGGCTGATGTTAGTACAGCTACCTCGGCATAGTATTGGTTCACTCACGTTGACGTTGTAGAAATGGATATCCTTGTCGTATGTTACAAAGCCAACCTTGGCTCCCTCGGGTATCCTCCGCTTTGCCTCTCCGTTCTCATCCTTCTCCTGATCCTCGCCACCGTATAGGGCAACGAGAATACCTTCACAGAAGGCCTCTACGTAGCCCTTATTATAGGCCTCCTGGGTCACGTCGATCAAGAACAGCCATCGCAAGCCGACTGGCTCCCGCGTCCAGTACTCCTTGGGCACCACAAACTCAACCGTTCCTCGGTGAAGCTCGGGTCGGGTATCTCGATCGACTCGCACGCCTTGAGGGCTGGTCGCGCAAAAGTACTCTGGCGGGGTATCGTTGGGATATGAGCAAAGGTTGCACACAAACTTGTTTCCACCCGAACGGAACATCATGAAGGGGTTCATATAAGCTCGACATCGTCTGCATCGTGGAGGACCGGCTTCGCCAAAGTCGAGAATTGGAATGTCGGTTTCTCCAGCCTGGAGGGGAGCCAGCGGCTGAAGAAGCATTCCGAGTGTGAGGCCTGTGGCTTGAAGGGCTTCGGAGGTCGCAGGGATGTTGTTGAGTGTAAGTCGGGTGTATTTCGGAGAAGAATTGCCCTGATCGTAGGCGACGAACGAGACAGTTGCAGGCGGAGGGACATGTCGTTCGAAGGTAGGGTAGACGTTCTTCAGATAATGTTGTTGGATAACATCTCGTGAAGCCGGTACGCTAGGCATGTCGTCGGGGGAAACCTTGGGCCCGCTGGTCGAGACAGATGCGGTGTCGACGAAGCCCTCGCCAGCATTGGGAGAGATTGCTGGAACAGCAGGGCTGAAAGCAGGATTCGGAGGCGCCCCGTATAGGTTTGGGCTCATCATTTGAGGTGTGCCCATGGGGCTTGCACCTTGTCCGAAGGCAGGGGCACCTGGGACGTTGTTGTCGAGGAATTGCGAAGCCGGAGTTCCCTGCGCAGGCATGCCATTGAAGGCTTGCGAGGAACCTGTAGCCTCAACAGTATGGTATGCATGTCGGTCCTTCTTCTTTCTTCGTGCTGTGTGGTGTCCATCTCCCAAGTTCATTCCTCCCAGTTGCGCGGCCAGCGTAGCATCTTGAGACGGGGGAGCTTGGCCTGGTGGAGGAGGTCCTTGAGCCTGAGGAGGACCGTAACCGTATCCAGGAGCTGGGGCAGGCGATCCAGTCATCGGGGGAGGAGCTTGTTGACCTCCATAGTACGGCGGCACTCCGCCATAACCTGGCTGCGGTGTCGCTTGTTGCTGGTAAGGAGACGGGGCGACAGGCGGCTGGAATTGTTGGGCGGTGGGTTGCGAGGTTCGATTAGGGTCATTTGGGTCGATGACCTCGCCCTGACCAAGGGCGTGGTACTGAGCATAATCGGCCATGGTGACGATGTAGTGTCGAGGTGGAATCGGAGAGAGGATCGAGGACGTCTAGCTGTCTATCGGACGAGCATGCGCCCAGTAAAGGAGACGTGGGGCAACAACGGCGGACGGCACGAGCTCCGTGAGTGAGCAGAAAGGGAAAATCCGAGAAGTATTAGATGCAAAAAAGGGCAAACATGATCCCGTGTTCGCTTCGAAGCTGGCGGAATTCGATCGCCGAAGAAATCAAGAGTAGAAACGAAGTGTAGCTGGTGATGATCTCCTGCCTCGCTGGCCTTTTCTGGCGTTGGTGTCGGTGTCCTTACGACCTTCTAGGAACGATGGTGTTCCGGGTCCCGCATTACTCTGATTGGTAAAGCGTTAGGTGTCAACAGGCGATAAGCACTGTACTGTCGACTGTGTTCTATCGGCATGGTCATGTGATTGTTCACATGCGTCGCTAAAATGGACAACAGGTTTCAGGTTCGCCGTTCCAGATGAGATTGATCGCCCTGACGGTTGTTAGCGAGGACGAATAGATCATTGCATGGGTAGACAAGCGATAATAAAGCTTATCTTTATCGTTTACCCATCAGGAAATTCGCAAATTTGGTGCCTTGTTGACCCTGGTAGACAGTCATCCATCCTTATGTCAGCGAATAGTCTACCTGCCTACCTATGTAGGTAGGTAGAAGGTGAATCTGTATGCATCCCTTTTTTATACATGATTGAAGTATAGATGAAGGGGACGATACAGCTTCACATGTTATGTTATCGTGGGGAAGGAGAGAGAATCTCGGAACCTAACCAATATGAGAGGGGTACTGGTGTCTTGCTTCTCTCTGGATACCGCGACAGGAATGCTACCGACTCAGCTGCGCCTACAGACTTTAACCGAGTATGAGAAATGAGAATCTGGAATGATGAAGCATTGCAACGCTAGGCTGAAGCCGTGCCTGGTTTCTGGTAATGTGTACTAAATCTATCTCTTAACTCAGAAAGCATGTGGTAGGAGTAGGGTAGCAAGGCGGCCAGGACAAGGTTGGTGGGTGCGTAGAACAAAGACCGCCAGGCTACGATGAGTGGTGAACAAATGCGAAATCGATGTAATAAATTAAAGCAAGATGTGTGTAAATGAATATCTGGTGCGATTTTCAACCTGTTTTGTCTGTCTGAAAGCCGTGGTGTTGGTTAACTCGCTGATCGCACGCTTCACGATGCCACGCCATGCCCCTCACCTGACGTAGCCATCCGGTCGGGCGAGAGTAGAATGGTGAAGTCCCATATTGACAATAACGACACAAATTGCCATCGACAACAAAGAAAATCGGACACTCGGGTCATGCGACCGAGATATTACCTGAACCAACTATGCTGGAGCATGTTGGTGTTGAAACGAGGGCTGACCTGAACATCTGTACGCGCGGCGCGTCTGCTCGACAACATTGTTGATGAGTTTGCGTGCTTATAGACGTGATGGATGCGCAATTTTACGAAAGCAATGAGAAATAGATAGATCATTCAAGTGAGCTCCATTCTCGCAAAGATCTATGAAGTGGAGTTGCAGGTGGTGGTGAGGGCAATCTTCTGTCGTGCTTGTTTGACGCCTCCGACCGTGTAAGTCGTGATGCTACATCTATGCGCTCTCAGGAGGCAACGGAGCGCTTCTGATTAACAAAAAAATTGCAAAATGTCTTCAAGTTGCATCCGCATAGTCCAAGACCCCCAAGCGAACTAAAATGACTCAATGGCGTGATGTGCGGCGGGTTGACGACCAGGCAGTCGTAGGATGCGGATAGCTTCAGGTGCCGGCGCGCGATGTCGCGATTCAACACAAAAAGTGACTTTGGACGATAAGGTCGATATCACGGTCAAATCAACACGGGACAACTCTAAAACTCGAAAACAAACGTCGCCGAGTCCTCTGAAGACACTGACGAGCTCCTCAGGGAGACAGAAACTGGTGTACATGTCGCAATTCGGAATGCGACAACGAGCATGGCTCATTCAAACGTGCCGTGACGGCCATTCGACGGCCGCCGTGCTTCAACTATCACGCGCAAGAAACCGGTGAATCCTGCCCCTCATTTCAGACGCGGAAACTCGCCGCAAACTCGCAAGAACACGATAAGAATGACTCATTTGGATCGTAAAGGAGGGTGCGTGAAGAAACGAGAGAATCGAGGGAAATGGATGCTCGGGGGCATGAGTTGCTCTCGCATTCTGCCAGACTCTAGATCACACAGAGGTACACCTCACCCGAGGTGATGTCTGGACCGACCAATCAAAAAAATGGTCACAGGCCCAGGCATTATTTTGGCATTTTTTGAGCGCCCCGATTTTTACAAGGTGGCATATCGCGGTCTGAGGAGCTAGGGGCCTTCTTGGCATCGCCCACCTGGTGTGGCTGAAGCTCATTTGTGCAGGAGACTGATGATGCATGAGAGTTGTGCAAGACCAACAGGCCAATCCGAGGGCTCAAAGCCTCCCTTGTGCAGGGCTGATGCATCTTGTGCAGACACGGGTGCAAAGCGTGCATTGGCCTTTCGTGTGGCGCTAGATGCCCCTCTTCCCAATCGAGGAAGGTGGGTCTGTGGCAGGTGAGCACGGGCGGGTAAAGAGGTTGCAAAGTTGTAAGAGAAGGAGCAGAAGTCTAGAGCCCAGAGAAAGAGCTACTGATTGCGGTCCTGCCCCCGCCCGATATATAAACATGCCCCGTCCCCTCCACGCGCCCGACGAGATCGTTCTGTTCGACTCTTGTTCTTCAGTTCATCATACGCATATCAAATCTCTCGCCGAGTCTTGCATCTCCGTCGCCTCTCTGCCCATATTCAGACGCATTATCTGCCTTCCTTCTTCAACCAACACCACTTACAAACCTTCACCATGCCTCCCAAGACCGCCGCCGCGAAGAAGTCTGGCCACGCCAGCTACCAGGTGAGCCCATTTCCCTTCTGAGCGCGATATTTTCTCTTGGATAACTTGCTGACTTTTTCAATCAAGGACATGATCACTGATGCCATTGTCAACGTATGTGGATTTTGAAATTCTCTGTTCCTCGGCGCGTCTCCCGTTGCGCGCCCACCACGTCGCTCGGTCGCGGCTTGAAGCCATCGCCATGCGCGCCCGCCCGACCTTCTGTGTCACGCTCTTTGTCTTTCGCAATGACTTTTTTCTTCTTACTGACTTGTCTTTTTCCCATTCAATAGCTCAAAGACCGAAAGGGCTCCAGGTACGTTTCTATCTTTCTTTTCTCTTCTCTGGCAATGCAATCCAGCTGTCGCCTCTCCCTCCCCTCTCCCACATTCGGTCGCTGACTCGTCCCACAGCCGTCAGTCCCTGAAGAAGTATGTCAAGGCAAACAACACTCTCAATGTCACGGACAACATGTTCGACTCGCTCTTCAACAAGGCCCTGAAGGCTGGCGTTGACAAGGGCATCTTTGAGCAACCCAAGGGCCCTTCCGGTGGCACCAAGCTCGCCAAGAAGCAGCCTGAGCCCAAGAAGGCTGCCGCTGAGAAGAAGCCTGCTCCCAAGAAGGAGGCTGCTGAGAAGGCTCCCGCCAAGAAGCCCGCCGCCAAGAAGGCCGCTGCCCCCAAGAAGGCTGCCGTTGAGAAGAAGCCTGCTGCCGAGAAGAAGGCTGCCGCTGAAAAGCCCGCTCCCGCAAAGAAGGCTGCTCCTAAGAAGGCTGCCGCCGCTGCCACCGAGAAGAAGGCTCCTGCTGAGAAGAAGGCCGCCGCCCCCAAGAAGGCTGCTGCTCCCAAGAAGGTGTGTTTCCTTGATACCATTTGACCTCGATCTGTACTGACTCGACACAGGCCGAGAAGGCTGAGAAGGCCGCTGATGCCCCTCTCACCAAGACCAAGACTGGTCGCGTCACAAAGCCTGCCAAGGCCGCACCCACAAAGAAGGCTGCCGTGTCGAAGAGAGCAGCAGCGCCCAAGAAGGCTGCTGCCTCCAAGGCATAGACGCATGCCTCTGGCACCATTGATCTTTGTTAATGACGGTCATGGCGTTTACGGTTTTGTTTATGGTTCGGATAAGGAGAGCAAGGCTACTGGGTTTCTACTGGGTTTTGAACGAGAGCGCGGGTCTGTTGATTGTTTGATTGCACGCGTGCACAGAGACACCATTCACATCCTCGGTCGTCTTCGTGCAAGGAGCGAATGACGCGCTGAAGTGGAAGGTCATTCTCTCCAACGCGATTATGGCACTTGTATTATATCACACATGACATGACACATTTCATGGCGTGTCGGTTATGACGGTAACGCGAGAATCATGGTCGGTTGGCGCGTTTTGGAGGGGCGGAAAATCCTGAGGAAGGGCTGCGAGGGAAGTGATTCGGAATACCACTGCCTGTTTATAGTTCATGATTTAAATACGAAGCGACACGTATATTTCATCTCTTGTCTACGATTTTTGATGTGAAGCCTTTGAAGTTTGTGTGCGTGTGTATACCTGACGCGTCCTGTTAGGGTTTTGTTTACGTGACAGTCAGGCTGAGTTGCGACAAAACGTGTCTTGACTCTTGTCAGGGCCATCACGTGGGCCTAGCGCTCAATTGCCGCCATAGGTTTGGAATATGAGTTTATCAAGCCTAGAAGGAATCAGGGGCTGTTAAATTGGAATGCAACAGTAGTTGATCCCTCAGTGTCTTGGCGATTACGCGTGTGGTAAGCTGTTCAGATGAAGGAGCTGCTGATACTTGATGGAGGTGGGAGGATGGGATCAAGAACTGCGTGTAAGTGAACAGCACCATTTCAGTGATTGATTGAGCTAATCAACTCTAGTGAAGCTATGAAAGTCATGGGATGTGAAATATCTCCCGGGTGAGCTCGTCAGCCTTGAGCTCAGGTGTCCTTGGCCTTGGGTGAGCTGTTGGACATTGCTGTGATCCCGTGGCCGAGTGTGTCGCTGACCGGCGCTGAGAGGAGCGAGTTGTTGTCGGCTGGGTGGGGCTACTAGTTGGAATTGAGATTACAATGCACACCCGTGGCGTGTGAATATGGGCATGAGCTATCAGCCCACTTACACAATAAGATGTTCACAGTTGGCAGACAAGGCATTGGAACTTATTCAAGAGCCGGAAGAGATGTCGGTAAACTTGCTCATCAACTAAGCTTTGATCGACAGCTTCCCGTCACATCAGAAGCTGCCACGCATTGTCAGCAGAGACAGCGCCAACTGGCCAGTGTCATGGCTGAGAGCTGAAGGGGTGGGTGTGAGAAGATGAGGGGATGTTGAAACGCTGTTCGTCATCTAGCTCACGTGCCTAACCTCCCTAGCCCAAGATCAAAGTACCTTTTACTTCTTCCTCGTCCAGATCCCCATTGTGGAAGCTTGACAGGTACGTACCTTCCTTGGAGGGAAGACCCAACGTCAGCGCTGCCAGCAAGCACCGTGAAGTGCCCCTCCTTCCACCTTGAAGCTCCCGGATGGCCCGTGCTCTCCGTGCCTACGAGGCAGGTACCTACAGCCAACCAACCGCCAACCTCTACTGCGTAATGTATCCTCTCCCATCCCGTCGCCGTTGTTCAAACTCCGTTGTGGCCCCCCTGGTCGGGCTTCTATTCTTCCCCGTTTTCCCAGTCGTGCCACGGCCCCCTGACGGTGACCCGATCCCGCGCTGACAGAAGAGGCACGGCTAGCAAGTGTGCTGCACGCAAAAGCCCCAAGGCGCTGACGGCCCAAGCCCACTTTTGGTTCCTAGGTGCATCATCAGCGGCATCGCCAGATCCCCCCCGACTTTTACGAGCCTTGGGCCTTGACCGATCGTTCCGGGGGCACGTTCTGCGCTACAGATTCTGGCAGCCTGCAGCACCGCGACTCAGCCTACAACATCTACGCAATCAATCACCGGCCTCGTCATTTTCACACTTCTTTCCCATTCCTGCTTATTCCATCACCGCCTCACCTCCGCTCTCATTTCCTCTCTTGGCCGCCCAACGAGCTTCCTGCCCGGCTGTGCCGAAGATGGCAGGCAGTCTTCGTTCGCAAACGTCTTGACCTACCACCACATCAGAGCCCCTCTCCGACATTCCCGCGAGGCAAGTGATAAGCTTGAATAGCGCAAAGAAAAACGAAAAAGGACGACCGCAAAACCCGAGGCGCCGCGCCAGTGCTCATCATGGCTTCGTCCAACCCATTCCGCAAGTCCGTCGTTGCGGCAGACACGGCTACATTACAGGGCATAGCCTCGCCTACTTCAACCCGCTTTCCCCCCCTCCATTCGATAGAAACCTCATCGAGCCGACCACCTCCAACGAGTTTCCAGGTTGACATTTCGACGTCTGACTCACAACCGAAAACCTCCAAACAGGTCCGCATCGTCTCTCCTCCACCGCTCTCCCCCGATTCGCCAGAATGGGCCTTTTCGAGGCCGTCTTTCGAGGAGCATGGCTCCATGCAGCAAAAGAGCGATGACCCGTTCGACGCGACCTCTACCGACGACAGCGATCGCGAGATGGTATCGGCGTTTACCCGGGATCAAGACCGTAGTGGCGGTCAAGCTCCAGGCAACCCTTTCAGCAAGACGTTACGAGATTTGGAGTCGCCGGCAGCAGAGCGAAAGCTTGAGCAGGAGCGGAAGGAGGAAGGCCATGCGCTCAAAGCTGCCAACACGGCTCGGCGGTCCCTGGATGTGAATTCATTTAAGAGATTGCTCATGACGGGCAACTCGGGCTCAGAGAAGGCACCGTCACCACTCAGGATGCGCCAATCGATGCCTCCGCCGGCAAGAAATATGGCCGACTCCTCTTCTGTTTCCCTGGCATCGACGCAGGATAGCCTCAAAGACGCACTTACACCGGGTAGCGAGATGCAGGAGGTGTCGCTCATCGCCCGAGATGCTTCGGATACCCCGGAAGACGATGTCGAGCGCAGTAGCTTCTCTGACTCGAGCACATCGCTTCAGATTGGCAGAGGCAAGAAGCCACCACCACCACCCAGCTCTCGACATGGCAAATCGATCAAGCTGGATTTTATCGGAGGCCAGTCAGCTCCGGAAGCATTGGCATCCATGTCACAGTCTGACATGAACAAACCCCTGCCACCGGCGCCTGTTCGAAAGAGCTTCGAAGATGGCCACGAGTCACCATTTGATCAGGAAGCAGCGGGCAAGGTACCCGATATCAACATCGAGAACAACCCCACGTCTCCCAATGCATCTAGGAACAACCAGAAAGCGGTCCCAGCGCCACCGCCACGAAGGGGACATGCCAGGGGGGAGAGCAAGGCATTTGGTCCTGGTGGCTCTAGTTTAGGACAGCAGGCGCTCAAAAACCATACCGAGAATCTATCACGGTCGTCGTCGATGAGATCCCAGAGCAACCATGCTCGTCATGACTCTCACGCCCCAGCTCCTCCACCACCGCCACGAAGGTCGCACCACGGCTCGAGGCAGTCAACTCAGATACCAGCGGGAGTGGCATCCAATCTCACTAGAAACGCAAGTCAATCATCGTCATCTCCAGCTTTGTCACCAGAAATCGACACAATTTCGACGCCGACACACCAACCGTCAGTGGAGCCAACACCTCCTCGGGAGGCACAGCTTGGAAGTCATCAGGCTGGAGTTACCAAGTCTTGGGCTCCTCCCCCGCCTCCGGCACGCAACGCTTCGGTACGACGACCTGCTAGCATTCGGAGCATTGATAGCACGAGCCGACGAATTTCGTTTGAAGCCAAACCTCACGGTGGCATAGCGCCGCCTCCCCCACCTCGGAGGCAGAGGGGAAGCAGTCGCGGCAGCATAGAAGAACCGCCGAGGAGAACAAGCATGGAAGGAGTTGCCAAGGCCCGGTCTAGTCAAGTTCCTGAAGAGGAACCTTATGATGCGGCGGCAACCCTCAACGCCGGTCCCACATCTCCGCAATCGGCAACTGATGCAGGGAAAGGCGCCAACATCCTAGCTGACCTTGATGCCCTGCAGAGAGAGGTGGACGCACTGCGGGGGAAGCTAGGATGACGAGACACGAAGTAAGGGGATGCAAGCTGTTGTGGACATGCAGATGACGCTGTACGTTGCAGCGCTGAGAGAGAGTGGGTGCCGGCTTTGGAAGCGAGGTACGGTAATGGAGGGAGGCAGCCGACGACGATAACTTGACAGGCGGGCTGGCAGGCGTTCTCATGGAAGGGATTCTGACACTTATAGAGATATTCGATCCAGGTATGATGTTGAAGGGTGGCGTCTCACAGGGCTTGTATGAAGTATTGAAGATGATTATGTGATGACGTCTGCCCTGAGGGTGTTGGGTCGTCAGGAAAGACAGCTCAACCTTGTACACACTTGTCCATGGACGATGACGGTGACGGTGATGGTGGTGATGGTGGTGAGGTTGACCCTGAAGATGGGCGATCTATCATTGCTCCCGTGTCCCCCTTCTGCCCCTCCCCCACTCAGCCAGCCAGCCATCCACACCAAAGGGCCCTGACTCTTCAGTCGTCAGGGCCCATCTTTTGGCTGCATGTGGTGACCCGAAGGATCCGTGACAGCCGTGACCGAGAGCGGCGGCGCAGAACGGGCAGATGACCCGCGCAAAGCCCATCTAACGGTCCGACGGGCGGTTGGGATTGGGGGGAAACGGTTTCTAGCTGTGTTCCTCGGCCAAATGAATCCCAAGGTTACGGGTCAGCAACTGCGGATACATGTACCTTTTTTTCCCTGCTGCCCTGTGCTGTGCATTGCGGCACGATAAACAAAATTCCACTTTTTTGCGGTACATATTACTATGCGTGAAAATGCGTGATGTTGCATTGGGGCGGCCAATATACTAGATGTGACTTGTTCGGATGGAGGGGAGGCAAGACTATCGAAGCACAGGACAGCCCCAGCACCCTTACAGGGTATGATCTTCCCTGCGCCTAGGGGAATTTCCAGTATGATTTCCGGGACGTGGGATCTTCTTTTCTTTCGAGAAGCTCTTGTTGGAGGGGGGCCAGGGAGCACAGAGGGGAGAACAAGAATGGCGAACAAGGATTCGTGATGGAGGGGGGGCGCGGCGGCGCAATACAGAGTTGGTGTCCCACCTTTTTGATCAAAACTGGTCTCCTCCCTTTCTCCTCTCCGCTTTGTTTCCATCCAGGCGAAGCGAGGCGAAGCGGGCGGATGTGTCGGTGAAGGAGGCACTTGGAGGTTGAGTCGTTTTGGGCATGTCTCTGCTCGTCTCTAGTGGGTGTTGGCCATTTGCCGAGACATGTAGAGTCTGTTTTAGAAAAAAGAGAAACGTCCCGGCATGTGATGAGTGGTGATTGATTGTGTAAGACGCCCTTCCTGACTAATAAACCGTTAGCTACACACTTCCAAAAAAGTGAGGCCCGGTGTCAGGGCTGAGAGGATGGGATTCCTATCTACGCTGTACCTACCTATAACAGAGCCAATGGACCCCCTCTTTACCTCTCTCTTGCCTTCCCGGGATCATGAGGAGGGGGGGATCAAAGCCGAGAGGGCGAGAGAAGTAAAAGCGCAGCACAGCTCAGCGCAACGCAGAAGCGCAGCACAGGCAGTGAAACGGAATCGTCCCACTCGGGCCCAAGTGGGTTCGTTCCCCTTCCTCTTTGTTTCCCAAGGAGGATTGAGCGAGAGAGAGAGGGAAGAAGGGAAGGTCTTCCATCACCGAGCGACCCCATCACGACAGTCCCCCGGGTCGGGTCGCACTTGCTCTTTACACACACGCTCACTCACCTACCTTGCCTTGCCTTGTCTTCCCTACCTTACCTTACCTATCGTACCTGCCTTACTCTATCCCATACTCATCCCATACTTCTTCCTTCCTCTCTCGAAATAACCCTTGCTCCCTGCAAGTACAACAAAGTTGGCTCCAGCTTCTTCCTCCCTCCGTCATCTTATCCTCTCTTGTTCACCCATTTTATTCATCGACGCTTCTTCTTCTTCATCTTACCTTTCCTTCCATGCCAAACAAATCTCGTTTAATCAGTTCGCCTTTGTTCCTGTTGACCACTTCGGTGTCCCCGTTTGTCTGTATTTAAAGCTTCCGCTGGGACGTCCAAGTTCCCAAGTGCCCTTGTCTACTACATATCTCTCTCGTCTTTCACATCCACCCTGGTCTTATTCTTGATCGTGTCTCTTTTCCCTTTTTCGGATCAGCAGCAATCTATCAGCCCAAGAAAAAAAAAAGAAAAGAAAACAATGTGCTACGCAAACCTCGGAACCCTCATCTGCCAGGCCTGTGGCCGCCGCGTCGGAGAACAGCCCGTGGGAACTACGCCCTGCCTCGCCGGCTGCGGCAAGTACGTCTCGAGGGTCACGGGTGCCGTCGTCAGGGGCGAGTGCGGCGTCTGTAGCCAGGCAAAGGAGCAGAGGAGCCAGTTGACCATGAGGCTGAACAGGGCGTTTGGCAAGTAGGGTGCGGCTTGGAGGTGATGCAGATGGTAAGTGGACTAGTGGTACTTGACTTTGGAGGTCCGAGCTGACATTGATCACGAAAAGGTCCTTTGGAGTCGAAAAGAGAAGAAATGTCTCTTGATACTCCTTCTAAGGTCGCCATCATCGTCAATTCTACAAATTGACGTGCAAAAGGGGGGTAGAAATACCTCTCCTCACCAATCCTCTCGAGTTACAACCAACCCACCTACATTTCACGCTTTAACGACACTCATGGCTTCACGAATCACGGCGGCGTTCGGGGCATCGCATCTTCCATCACCCCTCAGCCTTTCTTTAAACAGGGATACGATACCAACGGGCGAAAGGGGAAAGTCTGATGGAAACACGGAGGGCGGCATTTTGTGCATTTCATTCCGGCAGCAAGCATGCATTTTTACATTTCCAACCATGTTCATATTCTTCTTCTTCTTCCTTTCTCAGACCTCTTCTTCCATACATACCCTTGTCTGTTACATCAATCGAGAGACTCGACGATACAAGCTTCTGGTTGCAGCTCCCCCGTGTACGACGGTGTGGAGTTGTGCCCATCGTGAGACAATGTGCAAACTGACGGTGTATGTCAGACTAACGTGACGTCGATATCCCAGACAAGTTTGACCTGGCCCATGCCACGAGGCACAGATATACAAGGGGCTTGGTTGGACCAGGTATCAAGGAGAAAGTAAGATACAAGACTAGCGCTCATGACTGAACTTAACATGATCATTATTTACTGGGTCTATCAGGTCTATTCGCAAAATCTCGGTAGTCGTAAATTACATCCCACTCGTGCCCCCAAATTCCGGAACGACATACCCGGGTTCAAGGGGCCGGTTTTTATATCTTTTTTGTCCTTGCTCCCAAGCACGGAGCACCAAGCAAGCAAGCTTCCTCATTCATCATAGCCCTACGAGTGTCCTCACAAACGTCGCGGCCGGCGGTATAGAGGTGAAGAGCACGGTTATGGTGCCAAAGAGACTCATGGACAGACTTGACAGGGCTGCGGCTCGAGGATCGGTCCGCAAAAGCACCGCCGTGCCAATGGCACTCGAGTTGATGCCTTGGGTCACGCCGCGCGTCACGTAATCGTCCTCTGGGACACGCAGCCAACGCAGGATGCGGGCGCCGAGCACAACACCAAGGATACCGCTGATGATGGCCAGGGCGGCTACTGTGTTTGTGTCGCCTCCCAGGTTGACGGTCGCGGGGACGGCCAAAGCGAGGGTCAGGCTGCGCGACGCAAATGCCAGACTACGGGCTGCCGAGATGCCGCAGGCGTAGCACAACGGCGGGTAAGCGAGCAAGGAGCCAACGCTGATGGCGACGTTTGGGATGACGATGGAGACAAAGTGGGTGCGTAGCTCACGGCGGTACTGAAACATGGGGAGGGCGAGTGCCACGATACTGGCGTCGAGCAGCGTGCCAAAGAAGTCACCCGCGCCGGGGAGGACGTGCCGCTCCTGCGTCGTATTCCTCCATAGCTCAATGTACTTTGCCCCTGTGCGATATGCGTGGAGGGCCGTCGACAAGCTGTCGCTACGTATCTCGGCGAGTGCCCATATCACGAGCACAGTAGCAAGGGACGACACGAGAACAGGGTGGAGGTACTGCTTGATATTCGCTGGGATGGCCATGGCGGCGAACCACGCGAGGATGTTGACCGCCATATGGATTGGCATGGCATATCCTGTCGAATAGTAGAGCGGGACGCCGACAAAGAGGAACAGCCCTATGAAGGTTGACAAGTCAAGGTTCCCCGATATCTGAGCCGCCCATATCTCGGCCTTGGGTGGTGGCAAAGGGACCTGGGTCGGGTAACTCGGCGGGTTGAGCGCCTCGACAGCGTTCTCTGGGGCGTGGCCATTGGCATAGTGGTGATCCTGGAGGCGCAGCTGAGGTGGGCTCTGCGGCCGGGATGGTGGTGTGGATGACGGCGCCGAGTCCGATCCTGACACGGGGACTAGCGGGATCTGGGACGGAGCTTGGGACGGAGCCAGGGAGAAGCTCGTCCGGCGGGAGATGCCCGGTGTGGTGTTCTCGCTTATGGGAATGTCCGGCGTCCGGCGGCCGAGTTCTTCGGCGCGCTGGGATTCAGAGCGCTTGGAGATGCCGAGAGCGAACTGGACGCTCCGGGTGATCCAGGCCGCAAGGGCCATCATGATGAAGAAGCCGATAACTCCGCTCGGTCAGCTAGATGATCACTTTTTGGGGTAAGCAACTTACCAAAGATGGCAATGATCTTGAAGACTTCGATAACACCGACTGCCGGACTCAGGGGGAGGAGAACGAATGAGGGTGTAAAGAAGACACCCATCCATCGAAGCGACCAACCAGCCTATCAACGCATTAGAGTCGACTTGGCTAATGTTATCGAGCATCACTTCAACTTACAGAAATATCGATAAAACTAACCACCTTTCTCGTCCGATGGCTCCCTAGTAACGACTCACACGCGATGAGGGCAAAGAAGAGCAGCATCATACACGTGACAGAAGCTGGAAACGAAACATTGAACCGGTGGAATATAGAATCGACACCGAAGCATACGGCGAGAGTTATCGTGAGGCCCAAGGGCACGTAAAACCATTCACGAATGAGTTTACTCTTGTTGTTTTGGGCAGCCTACGTCATCATTAGACAACAGCTTGGTGGATATGGACGAGAGAGCGTCACTCGTAAAGAGTCTCACCAATTTAATGGCTCGCGCCAATGTCTGAACGTCTTTGGTCTGCACCATTGTGTATCATGGGTGAGGAGAAGTGTGGAAGCAAGTGAAGCAGTGGGCTCTCGGCCCGTATTAAAGAGAAGAGTCCGAGTCGACGGACTTGAGGCTCCGGAAGGTGATTCAGAGTATCGAGACGGAGGAAGGCCGAGAACGTTGGTGTAGGCGGTGCTCCGCCTGTCCGTTGATCCGCACTAGAGATGATTAGCCTGGGGAGACTTGAAGTTGGCTGGGACAACGAGAGCATACCTGCACCCAACAGGTGAGAGGCCTCAAACGCGAGCCTAAATATATCCCTGTGAAAACTCTTTCAGTTCCAAAGCATGAGATTGCAAAAGAAAATCACAGGGAGGCAAACGAGATCCCCTGTTTTGGTCGGATTTTGGCTCCGGGACGGAGTGGATACGGACACCTCCGGGATCGGCGGCAGGCCGAATTCATGTTTGATTTCCACTTTAACCGCCTGTTTAGGAGTGCAACTCAGGAACAAAGATAAGAAATGAGGTTAAAGTCCCTGCTGAAGGAGGCACAAGAGGTGAAAAATACAGGGTCTTGGGCCAAAGACAAGGGGCTCGAGCCTGACCTCAGGGTGTGCAATCCACTGGAAAAAGCACTGATACAGTCCAATGACTTGAAATCGTGCCTGCCAAGGCGGTTCTTGGTGGCAGAGATGGGCTCGAACATCATGAGGCTCTCCGGCATCCAAGGTTCCGAGATTTCATAGATCCAGGGTCATGGATTAAAACGAATGCGGCTCCTCTGAGGCCCCCTTGTCTGCCGGGGGGCCACGACCTCCCAATCACTCGATTAGGCCAGGAACATGGTCAGATGGCCAGGTACGAATACCGCGACTCAGCGATAAACTCAGTTTGCCAAGCCGCGTGTTGCTGCTCTACTGCCGTCTACGCCTGTCACTTGGCCCCTTGGGCGCCGCCGTTGGGCACGGCAGACGAAGTAGTCAACAGATGTTGAGATCTGAGGTTCTCGAAGGTGTGTGGATGGCACGCTGTGGCGTCCGTCGTATGTCATCATGCAGGGTAGGGCGACTTCTCGGAGAGTCGGAGATCGAGTTCATCGTGGACTGACGCTGGTAGCCATAGTCTCGAACGCTTTAACACCACTCTAGAAGACCGTCTCTAGCTCAGATGATATTGTCGGGAGTTGTTGGGACAGTGAGAGTGAGATGTATGATCTGAATTTGGCAGGGGTGACAAGCGAAATGGAAGAAGCAATTTGTAAATATTTTGTGACCATGTAAGCACGAGGGGATGAAGAGGCAAGTTACGCTGCGTGTTCTGCTCCTTCCAACGAACGTAACCTGCTTCAACACCATGAAGGAGGAGCGAGTTGCATTGGGTGTCATGCGCTTTATCAAGATGTCGCAAAGAGTCTTGATCATGTCTTTCGCTTCGCAAGTCCTCTTCACAGGCCGTTATTGGCCTTGATAAGTTATCGTTAGCCTTCCTCTCATCGTCAGTCTTTTGCCCTCAAAGGTCGACACCCAAACCTTACCATGTCCTCAGAAACAAGCTCCCCTCACTCTGTTGAGATACATGTAACGCCACCTCACGAATCTTCGACTCCCGCTAGTTCTGATGCGCGGTCTGGCATTCTTCGCGAGTCGGTTGAGATACGACGGAGGAGGGATGGCGACGCCTCGAGTCTATTGCAGCAGAACTTGGTGTACGGATCTGAAATGGATGCCCTGTTGCGCGCTCCAGAATTCGAGCATGAAGGAATGAGCTCTTGTCCAGAACTCAGTCGAAGGGCTTTGGGCTCCTCAGTAAGAGTTTCTTTGGCTTTACAGAGAAAACAATGAGTGTCTTTTATTGATCACTTGCAGAAATCAACCCCTCCTTCAATAGGGTCGCCCAGTAGCGCCCGCCGCCGTCGCAGCCATATCTCTCATTCTCATCCAGTAACACCAAAGACCTTCCGTAGCCTGCTGGGAGGCCGGTTTAGACGGGTGCGTCCGTGGAGGAGGTCACCGGTGGGATCGAGCCGGTCCATTTCTCCAAATCAACCACCGGAGCCGAAAGATGAATTCAAGCTCCAGACCGGCAAGGAACGGAGACGAAGAGCGCGCGACTCGGGGGAGGAACGGGGCTCAAAGTCCTCGGACGAGCCGGTGCCGATGATCTCGGCTCCGACAGAACTGGAGGGGACTCGCCAGTTGGCCGTGGCGGGGGTTATCTTGGCGACATCGGACCTAGATCGTTTGAGCATCATGGCAAGACGGCGTCAAGAGAAAAGAGAGTCTCGAGCAGAAAAGACACAGAGTGTCTAGACAATGGGATATTCAACATGGTTTCCTATCCGAGGCAGCTGGTCTGCGACTTGGATCGGTGATTGGATGTGCAGCAGTTGTTAACATTAGCATTGATAGGCTGGTAGATCCCATCGGCATACCTTTGAATACACCGAGCATAGTTATCGGGAACAAGCTGACGCCGCCGATGTTTAAGGAATTTGATCAAGCGAATCTGGGCAATACGCTTCATTTTACAGTCACGCGGGCATCATGTTCGGAATTGGTAGCCGGAATTCCCATGTATTGGCGTGCCTCGGTTCCGGGGTAAAGCTGGGGATTGGAGATTGACGGCTCCGGGTTACGTCGGATGACTTCATTGGGGGACTTGAATTGCCGACGCCCTTTCCTCTGTCACAACTTCGCAGCTGTTTTAAACTTGTTGATCTCCCTCGACCTTTTTGAGACTTGCTTCAGCATCATCCCTGTCCTCTCTCAGTTGAAGCTTCACACAATGTTCCGTCCTATCCTCAGACAATGCGCCCGAAGAGCAAGTGCCGCTCCTCTGCGGCCCCTCGCTGCTCGGAGCTTCGCCTCTGCGACAGGGCCGAGCTTCAATTGGGAGGATCCCTTGAACTCCAATAACCTTTTGACTGAGGAGGAGCGAGCCATTGGCGAGACTGCGGAGCGATACTGCCAAGAGCATCTTCTCCCCCGAGTACTACGCAAGTTACTTTCCATCCCAGCTTCTCCAATTGCTGCTAACGTGTGTCAACAGAGGCCTACCGCGACGAGAACTATGATGCCAAGATGCTCGAGGAGATGGGCGAGCTCGGTCTCTTGGGCGCTACGATCGATGGCTATGGCTGCGCAGGTGTCTCATCCGTTGCTGGCGGTTTGATCACACGAGCTGTTGAGCGGGTCGATAGCGGTTACCGATCCGGTATGTCGGTTCAGTCCTCGCTGGTCATGGGCGGCATCTACGAGCATGGCACAGCCGAGCAGAAGGAGAGATTCCTCCCCGAGATGGCCAAGGGAAAGCTCCTCGGCGCCTTTGGTCTTACAGAGCCCAACCACGGCAGCGACCCAGGTAGCATGGAGACAGTAGCGAGACCGCATCCCACAAAGAAGGGCTACTACTTGCTGAGTGGCGCCAAGACCTGGATCACCAACAGTCCTATTGCCGACGTTCTGATGATTTGGGCCAAGCTGCAAGAGACGGGCAAGATCCGAGGTTTTCTGGTTGAGCGCAAGGACTGCCCGGCTGGTACGCTCGAGACACCTGCCATCAAGGACAAGAACGGTCTTCGGGCCTCCATCACGGGTATGATCCAGCTCGACGACTGCCCCGTGCCAGAGGAGAACATGTTCCCCACCATTGAAGGTCTCAAGGGACCCTTCAGCTGCCTTAACAATGCCCGATATGGTATTGCTCTAGGTGTCATGGGTGCCCTGGAGGACTGCATCGACCGAGCCCGAACCTACTCTCTTGAGCGCAAGCAGTTCAAGGGTAACCCTCTCGCCAAGTACCAACTCATCCAGAAGAAGCTCGCAGATGCTTCAACAGACGCGGCATACGGCACACTGGCGGCCATCCAGGTCGGCCGACTAAAGGACGAGGGTAAGGCGACACCCGAGATGATCAGCATGGTGAAGAGGCAAAACTGCGACGCTGCACTCAGGAACGCTCGCATCCTTCAGGAGATTTTCGGAGGCAACGCCGTGAGCGATGAGTACATGATCGGTAGACATGTGGCAAATCTCTTTGTGACGCAGACATATGAGGGCCAGAGTGACATTCACAGTAAGTTTCTTTTTGTTCCTGCGTTTTATGACGTGTAGTAACTGACAATGCTCTAGGTCTCATCTTGGGACGAGCCATTACCGGTGTCCAGGCGTTTGTGTAAAGAGCAAAGGGCTGGTTGTTTGATTGGTAAGGAGGCGATTGATAAAAAAGAGTCATGGCGATTGCGTGCATACCCGGGTTAGAGATGATTTGAAATCAAACATCACGGCATATAACGGCCCCCTCAAGTGAATGCAGAAATCCATAGTAAAGTAAAACGAATAAAGAGAATCACATATTCTGGATTTGTCGATGCTAGGTAATCTGTTATTAACAGGACAGCCCCCTAACGTGGCTGAGGATGCCCCAGTGACGCTGCTGAGACAAGCCCTTGAAGGTTGCCAATGCTGGCCAATGCATTCATCGATTGACATGAATGACCCGGCGATGCCGTCCAAGCAGATGCTTTGCTTGCTTGACCGCAGCCGGTATTCCCGAGGAATGATGCAAGATAGGCTTTGGTTTGGCTATCGTTAGTAAACAAACACAATCAGCGTTCATGAATCGTGCTGCTGCAGGTCAATCAATAGAAAGGGCGGAATGATCTGGAAACCGAACCGAACCAGACCAAAAGGCCAAGGAGACGAGCAGAATCTAGACCCAGAATCCGCCCTGGCCACCGCCATCCATTCCCATGTTTGTGCTACTCACCGCCGCCCACCCACTGGCCTGGCCTGTCGTATTGTCAAGGAAAATAAGCATCTGATGGCGCGGAGCCCATCGAAGTCAAGCGAAGGACATGGGCAGAATGGATACTGTCCTGTACCTCGATCAAGAAATTCACTCGCCCCTTAGCAATGCCCAATGTAGATTCTCGTGGTGACCTGTTAGTGCGTGGATACCGCTGATTCGCTTGTGGCGGTGTCTCCTGTGGCCCAGCGAACGATGGAGCTGTGGCCCAGTGCGTACAGTGCCTACTAGGGGGGCAGGCAGCGATGGAGTGGCCCCAGTGCAGGCGCAGTGAGGTGCCCAGTGCCCGCCCAGTCAGCCATGGGGCGCCCATGGAAAGGGCCCGGGCCTAAAAAAACCTGACTTTTCGGGCTGCCAGACGGTCCTGAATGGATGGATTTGCCATGCCAGCGCAGCGCAGCGTGGACCTCAGCCACTCACAATCACTGAAGCCACTAAGGTACCTCTTGTAGGTGCCTTAGGTCAGTCAGGTTCCGCTTTCCCTCACCTCTTTGTTGACCTGACCCTCCTTCCCGCTTCTCTTTCTTCTAGGCCCGACCGACCTGACCTCTTTTACTCCATCCGAACGAACCATCTCCTCCAAATCCCGCCTCTTCTCCCTTTTCAGCCTCGACTGAATTTCTTCCTCTCGCCTGCCTGCATAACACAACCATCAACACCAACACTACCGATACTCTTCTACACATCACCGTGGTCTCTTACACCTCGGACCGAACCTTGACGTGCGTTCTTTCGAAGCCTTTTCCCCCCTCCTCGACCGCTCGTTGTCGTCGTCGATGTGCAACCCCTCGACTAACTTTCTTCTCCAACATAGAGCGATCGCGAACTCCTCGCACCACACCTCTTAGATACCCCCTCCCCAAATCACAAAATGGCTCTCAAGCGCATCAACAAGGAGCTCACTGATCTCGGCCGGTAAGTCGCACCACGAACGATGTCTTCACCCCAAGCCCGAGGGGTCAAGTTGGACGCCCAAGACGTCAGGTGGGGCGCTGGTAAGCGGGGTCCTTCGATGACCGACGATACCAGCGCCTGTCACGACTCCAAAAGTTTTCTTGAGGGCATCGCCTCTTTTGCCGGAATAACAATGCTGACTTTTCCTTTGCAGAGACCCTCCCTCTTCCTGCTCCGCCGGCCCCGTTGGCGAGGATCTGGTAGGCATCACCTCCCCCGCTCTGATGGACGCACGTGGCTGGCACACATGTCATGGCTGTGTTGGAACGAATGCCTCTGTGTAGAGAGCGATCATGACTATTGAGCACGCGACTAACGGATGTGAATAGTTCCACTGGCAAGCTACGATTATGGGTCCTGTGAGTATTTCCCCCAGATTCTAGACACAAATGAGATGTTGGCAAGATGCGCCGGCATCGTGGCGAAGCGCTCACCCGCTTACTCGCCCAGAACCGCGCCTCGCTGCGTCTAGTCCTTAGACTCGCAAGAGCCTGGCTGACCATGATGAACAGAGCGAGTCCCCATACTCCGGCGGTGTCTTCTTCCTCGCCATCCACTTCCCTACCGACTACCCCTTCAAGCCTCCCAAGGTCAACTTTACCACCCGTATCTACCACCCCAACATCAACTCCAACGGCAGCATCTGCCTGGACATTCTGCGCGACCAGTGGAGCCCCGCGTTGACCATTAGCAAAGGTATGCATGATTGAGAACCCCTATGGCCCGTTGTCATGATCTAACTTTTACAGTTCTTCTGTCTATCTGCTCGATGCTGACGGACCCCAACCCTGACGATCCTTTGGTGCCCGAGATCGCCCACGTCTACAAGACCGACCGGCCCCGATACGAGGCCACTGCCCGGGAGTGGACTCGGAAGTATGCGATTTAACGCGAGCAAGGAGAACCGGGGCGGTTAGACCTGGGATGGATTGCCCTCCCTGTCATGAAGGCAATGTGCAACGATCGAATGAAAGCTTCGCATGCGGTTGCGACATGTCCTTGGTCCGTGGTATCCTGGCGGGTGCTGTGCCCTGAATCAGCGCCCAGGTCACGATTGGCGAGGCAGAGAGCGACGATGAGGAGTGAGTTAGTGACGATTGAGGGGAGGAAAGACAAACCAGACAAACAGATCAGCTAGTAAGGGATATCATGCGGCTGGATTTTGGGTTTGCATTGACGACGTGTTTTTGACATCCAGAAATAGGCAGCGTGTACACTTTGTCTCTAGATGTGGATTTCTCTGTGATGTGTGTGATGTTTGCAACTATTTCTTGACTTAAGGATGTGCTTATTCGGGAGCCTTGTGAGTATGCCAATGGGAGTGAGACACGGCGATGAACATCCCCGTGATGATCGAAGTGTAGTGTCAACTTGACCAAGGCAAATGACTGGCCAAGAATGACCAAGAATGGCGATTTGAAGCGCCGGGGCAAGATTATTGAGATAGATCTACGTCATGACATGAGATGTGGTGGTCTAAGTATTGGATGTCTGGTTACGATAGGCGCTGACAGGGACGAGGTTGGTGACGGGAAGGACAGCGAGATGCGCGCTAATGCTGGAAACGTCCCAACTGGCTATCTGTCTGGCAACGGGTGAGATTGTGGGGATGGGGTCGATGTGGGATGATTCAGCACAGGAAGATGCATGTCGTGCTTGGGTATGATGGATTACAAACTACAGTAGGGTCGTATGTCAAGAGATGTCGAGCGAGTGTGTGTGACTGTTGCGATTTGCCCAGCAAACAAGGAGTGGTTTCGAGTGATGGGCGGTACTTGACACGAGTGCCGATAGATGGCAGGAGTGAAGGTAAAGGATTCTGAGATGATGCATGTGTCGGATGAGGTTGTTTGAAACGGAGAGAAGACGTAGGTGTGACGGGTGGTGATCCTGTTGTATAAGTGATGGGTTGGTTTGATATGATAGTTGATGTTGTAAGCGGAAGATTGAGGTGTATGGATGACAGCACGTGGGCGGGAATGGAAACCAAAAGCCACAATGTTGAAACCATTCAAAGGCCGTATATCCGTGATAAATGGATTCTCGTCTGGCTGGAACGGTGACAATGAAGCTATTCGCTGTGCCATGCATTGCAACATGGAGACAAGGGGGCTGCGTTGCCCACGAGTCGTGAAGCGGGGACCCGCCTTCGGTACGACGTGCCCGGACAGGCCAAGTCTTGTTGAACCTGTAACAACGGGGTTTCAGACCAAAAGGCGCGAACAGCGACCAATCGTTGGCCTGTGGTTTGGAGATGGTACTGCGGCTCAGCATCTTTGATCGGACGATTTTAATCGCTGGGGAGTTGAAGGTGAGGAGAGGTTGGATAGATTGAGGAAAAGAGTATTGGCTGAAGATGCTTTTGAGTCTCTTCTACAGTATCTTCTTTGCTGGTGGTAGAGGAGTGTTGCATTGGACTGGCCACATCCCGACAGATAACTCCTGAGTGTTTGAGCCGCGTCTCGCCCGTCTCGAGACGGAGGCTTGCTAGTTCTCTGAACACCTCCCTCTGCCTTTTGCTTTTCGCCTGTCTTTGCGCCTCCTGCTCTCGCTAGAAGGCTCTAGGCGCATGCCAAGCGCGAACCCCGGACACTCGCCGTCTGTGCCTGGTATCATCTCCGTTGTCCAACGACTCCGTTTTTTTTTCCACCACCCATCAGGAGAAGAGAAGCGACAGTCACAAGCAGCATCAGCTCATGTTTCTTGTTCTCTTTCCGCACCCCCTGGAGGAGTGAAGTAGCAGTTTTTTTGACACTTGACGCCAGCCGCCGATGACAAAGGAGTTGCTGCCCTAGGCTGAGAAACCCTGGTTGATTCTTTTCTCTCACACCTTTGCCTACTACACCTCTCCCCTTTCCCCCTCCTTCGTTGTCTTTTTGAGGCTCTCGTCGCTTCTTTTGGCCTTTGCGGTGACAATTACATGACTGGTTTAATCTTCACGCTCTAGACAGCACTCTTTTATTATTTTTCTTGTGTATAGTCTTGCCGATCACTTTCGCTTCTCGAAATAATTCTTCCGGTTCAGCTGGTTCTGAATATCGACGACAACTACACTCGCTCGCAACAACAAGACGCACACAAGCAACAAACATTGCGCTCACAATTTATCTGAATTACGAGGAGGATACCGGAATTTGCCTGGTTTTTGGAAAGACAATTAGGGCCAGTCGCCCTCGCATCTGCGAATTCCAACTTGATCTTTTGACAAGATGAGCTACCAACTCGATACCTGGAGCGAGAAGCCCTCGGAGCGTTCACGATGGTCTCCCCTTACGCGGATGCTCCTCTCGGGAGAGATGACGCAGGAGAAGCAGCAGGAGCTGTCGACGAGGGAAAAGTTTGATCGCTGGATGATCAACGAAGGTTACCGAAGATTGTACGTCGACAACCCCAACACACTTTGGATGGTAAAACTGACCATGTAGTTTCGTCTTCGTCTTTATGCTCACACACGCCCTCATCTTCTCCTTCGCCTGCGTTCACTACTCGATGAAGGAGAGTCTTCAATCTTCCCGCGACAACTTTGGCTTCACCTTTGTCATTGCCCGTTCTGCGGCCCTGGTTCTGCACGTCGACGTGGCCATCATTTTGTTCCCCGTGTGCCGCACCCTCATCTCGCTGCTGCGCCAGACGCCCCTCAACGGTATTATCCAGTTCGACAAGAACATCAGCTTCCACATCGTCACCGCCTGGTCCATCGTCTTTTGGTCCTGGGTTCACACCATTGCTCATTGGAACAACTTTGCGCAGGCCGCTATCAAGAACAACTTGGGTGTCTATGGATGGCTGCTCGCCAACTTTGTCTCGGGACCTGGATGGACTGGATATGTGATGCTGATTGCCCTTATGGGTATGGTGATCACGTCGGTGGAGAAGCCCAGGAGAGCAAACTATGAGCGTTTCTGGTACACTCACCACATGTTCATTGTTTTCTTCTTCTTCTGGTCCATCCACGGCGCTTTCTGCATGATTCAGCCCGATGTTGCGCCTTTCTGTACCAGCGTGGGTGCCTCAGCCGTCGGTGTCTTCTGGCAGTACTGGATGTACAGCGGTTTCATCTACCTGGCTGAGAGAATCGCCCGTGAGGTGCGTGGCCGTCACAGGACTTATATCACCAAGGTCATCCAGCATCCCAGCAACGTTTGCGAGATCCAGATGAAGAAGGAGCACACAAAGACACGAGCTGGCCAGTACATCTTCTTCTGCTGCCCTGCTGTGTCACTGTGGCAGTACCACCCCTTCACCCTGACCAGCGCCCCCGAGGAGGACTACATCTCGATTCACATGCGCTGTGTTGGTGACTTTACCAAGGCTGTTTCTACAACTCTGGGCTGCGAGTGGGGCAAGAAGAAGGGAGACGCGAGCCAGGTTGTTGGTGTTAACGGCAACAACGGAGAGGTTGACCCGGCTCTTCGTCGAGTTCTCCCCCGAGTCTACGTCGATGGTCCATTTGGCTCTGCTTCGGAGGACGTTTTCAAGTATGAGGTTTCGGTTCTCGTCGGTGCTGGTATCGGCGTGACACCGTTTGCCTCTATCCTCAAGTCCATCTGGTACCGGATGAACTACCCCCAGAAGAAGACGAGACTCTCCAAGGTCTACTTCTTCTGGATCTGCCGTGACTTTGAATCTTTCGAATGGTTCCGTTCCCTGCTGCTGGCTGTCGAGGCGCAGGATCTGGACCACCGAATCGAGATTCACACGTACCTGACGGCCAAGATCAAGGCCGATGACGCTACAAACATCATGATCAACGACGCCAACGCCGACAAGGACACCATCACGGGCCTACGCAGCCCGACCAACTTTGGCCGACCCAACTGGGACATGATCTTCCGAGGCATCAGGAAGCTGCACAGCCCTGCCGAGGCCGGAGTCTTTTTCTGCGGACCCAAGGGACTGGGCAGCGCTCTGCACGTGTATTGCAACAAGTACACCGAGCCTGGGTGAGTTTTTCTTAATACTGAGTGATAGGTGACATGTTGGCTGACCGAGATTACAGATTCTCTTTTGTCTGGGGCAAGGAGAACTTCTAAGCCCACCCATTGTCTTACTGTGTAAGAGGACGGAATTGGAAAGAGTTTGTAACATCAGAAGCCATCTTGGTTGGGGGGGTTTATTAGATAAAGAGACCACGGTCTTGAAGAGCTTGGAGTTAACATTTTAATACGGATGCCGTACAAGCCAACATTTCTTCGTCACAGGCAAAATTTCGATGCTTTCAGATTTTCAATAAAGTTGCTATACCCGCCATATTATTACGCATGGGATGCCTCCTTGGGGTATCGGAACAGGGGAACTAAGCGAGAGTAGTCGTCCAGAGCCAAGTTCATGCATCTTGTCTATATTCACCGTGAGATAATCCGAACCTGAGGCGCAGGCGAAGGGTCTCGATCTCACGGGTTTGAGTTATCTCGATTGGTCCTGAGGCGTTCTGAAACGTTTCATAGCCAATGATGTACGAGGAGGCCAATGATGACGACGTCTGGTGGAGAGAGCAAAAGGCAAGTCTTGTCAGAGACGATGTGTCCCTGTTGATCACCCGGGTCCGTCGGACGCGGCATGTCCGTGGGATAGTTTGAGCCTACGGCGGTCAGCCGGGGAGAATGATAAACTCGGTGAACATGCAGACATGTCAGAGAAGGAAGATACGGGGTCTAGAATCTGGGGAAAGTCAATTGATCAGAGACGTGGCATGCTTGGTGTAGAGATTACGGCGACCGGCATGTACAAGTCACGAGCCTATCCAAGTCGCGCCGAGTCACCAACCATCTAGGCCATCAACGTGGCTGAGAAAGGTGGGAAGACGACCTTTTTCCAAAGTAGTCAAGGTTGCGGTCGGTCCTCGGATGCAACCATCCAACGAGGCTTGTTCTAACTAGCGAAAAAGAAAAGGGTCCATGAGCGAGAGAGAAGAACGACGCATGGCCCTCGAAGTGATGCCATTTCGACCTGGCCCAACGGAAATCGAAACGGATCCCGGACCGTGCTCCTATTTGGGGCATGGGGCTAGACCACATATGGACCAAGTCGCCCCTGGCTCGACCAGCGTGACCCGTCAAATACGAACGGGGAGGGAGATTGATGTCATTCGTTGGGAGGCCTACCTATGAGAGGATGCATGTGTGTCTGTCTGGCTGTCAAGAGAGTTAGAACCAGTTGATGGCTCTAGAAGAGGATCAAGATGTAACCACCCCGTTGGGAAAAAAAAAAAAAAGACGGTATGAAAAGTCTAGGCGACGGTTTACTCTCGGCGAACGCCACGGTTGAACAAAATAACCAAAATGGTCTTGCTCGATTCATAGAATTGGCTTGTAGCAGCCGAAATCACCGACGTAAATCATCTTGGCATTCAAGTCACGTTTTTTTCTCTTCTGAGCAGAGGAAAAAAGATCCAGACGACGATCAACATGCAATGGCAAAAAGGGCATTGCGTCAGGTCCCAGAGACATGCAGCTCAAGTCCACTTGGTGTAATTTAGTCGGCGACCAGTAGAAAAAAAAAAAACGTCCTAGGCCGAAAAGGGGGCATCCAACTCCAAGGGGTCATGCTTGTTGTAGACAGGATGTGCGCAGGTCCGGGCAAGCCAGAGCGCGTCGCGCTGTGACACATTGCAAAGGTGATGGGAGCATGCAGTTGCATTTGCAGATGCACGTCTTTAACCGCGGTCTATTTTCGAATGGAATAATCTTGGAACGAGTTTCGAGAAGTTGATGCTTCAATTGATTCATCGTCTTTTATTCGCAATGATCTTGCCCTTGGCTTCTTTTTCCCCTTCTACGGTAAACGTTGAAAAGAATTCCTCCAGACACCAAAATCCTGCAGGGGTACTTTGCCACAAAGTATCCGGTACCTTTTTAGTGTCCGTTCCTCGTACCTGTCCCCAACTGCAGGTGCACTTTTTTTTAGGCTCACCCACTCAAAGCCGCCCATCCCGACCGGGCATTCCTTTGGCTGTGCCCCCCCGACTCACTCAACCCATCCTCTCCCCCCTCTGGGTGGCCACGCCTCTTTCTCAATCCTTCGTTCTGCGCACACCAAACCAACCACCACGGGCAGTTCTTTTTCTCAAGTCCTGCTTTGTATCTCCTACTGTTCCTTCCACTCGTTAACTGACCTATTTTGCTTACTCTTCTTTTTCTCTTTGCGCTGTTTTTTTCCTTTTAGCTCTCATAACCTCTGACTCGCCGTTGCTTGCTCAACTACCTCACCTCTTGACGACGCGCGTGCCATTCTCCCTTTTTACCCACCTCACACAAGCCAGAGCAGCCAACTGCCTGCTTGATCTGTCGCCCACGCCACGTACCCCCTCTCAATAACATCTTCGATCCGAGACGGGCCCTGTTTTTTATTTCCTGTGTCTTTCATCGAACTTGGCCCTCGTGGGTATCTCCAACACCCCCTTGACATCTATTGTCGTCATTCAATCATCGCCTTCTCGACTGGCCTTGATTGAACCCTCCGTCACACTTGCTATCGACAACTTCAGCAAGACTTGCCGAGATGCAGATTCGACGACTCTTATTCCTGGGCCTGCTCCTCGGAGCTGAAGCCTCCAAGCTCGCCATCCGCCAGAACACCTCGGGCTCCAACAGCCCCGCGACCACAGCTGAAGAGAGCGAGCCTACCCAGGCTGATCCTACAACCGCCGCAGAGGCTTCGCCCACCGAAGAAACTACCGAAGAACCCGCTGAGACCACCGCCAACGAGCCGACCACCGCAGCGGAGCCTACCGATGACAGCACAACCGAGCCGTCCGAAACGACGACAGACTCTGGGGATACTACCGTCACCCGAACTGTCACCGTCACCGATGCCGATGCCAAGACAGTGAGCCGACAGACGACTGTGATGCGGACCATCACTTCTACCGTCGTGGTTACTTCGACTGCGTTCGAGACCACCACTGTTACTAGCAGCGATGCCGAGACCGCGACTAAAACCGTATATTCCACTACTACTGTGTGGGCCAACGAGAAGCGTGCTTTGAACCTCGCTCCCCGAACTGTCGGCAGCTACGACGAGATTGTCTATGAGCAGCCCGCGCCCACTATTACTTCGGTTCCTGAGTCCTTCAACAATGAGCACTATGGCCTCCGCGCTTTCCGACGAGGCCTCGAGAAGCGTGCCACTATCACCAGGCTTGTTACTGTTACTGTTGGTGAAGACAGCGATACGACCGTTGTCAACACCATCGCTCGAACCGTCATTTCTACCGTGAGCAAGGAGACCGAAGTCACCAAGACCATCACCGAGACCGAGCAGGCCGGCGCCAAGACCACAGTTACCACGACCGGCATCCTCACTATTACCTCTACGAGAGTTACCACGGGTGTTGTTCAAACTGTGACTGTTGCGTCCTCGGGAGATTATGGCTCCGCCGGAACTGGTGTCCCTGAGTCCGACAACAACAACAGCAGCAGCAGCGGTGACGATGGTGGTCTATCCACTGGTGCCAAGGCTGGTATCGGTGCTGGTGCTGGTGTTGCCGGTCTTCTCATCATTGGTGCCCTGATCTGGTTCTGTGTCAAGAAGCGCCGCAACGACAAGCACAAGGCCGAGTACGACGATGTCTTTGGCTCGTCCGAGGTCCCCGTTGGCGGTCCCGTCAGCGGCGGTACTGCTCCCAACATGTCCCAGGTCACCCCCACCACTGCTTCCTCGACTCTGGCTCCCAGCCGCAACCCTACTAAGGGTTCTACCCCCGAAGGCTACCGTGGCACCGCTCTTGGTGATGGCCGTGCCGGATTCGCCAAGCCCCTGCCCTACGGACGTGCCTACCAGCCCGCCAGCCCCGAGACAAACTACTCGCGCACTACTGCCGGCGACAACATGGGAGGCGTGAGCCCGGAAACCAACTACTCTCGTGTCGCTGGAGCCGAGCAGGGCTCTCCCAACTTTGGTGCTGTCGAGATGCACAGCCCTGCCAACACAGCTGAGCTTGCCAGTGACAGCGCCGCCGCTCGATGGCACCAGAACGATGCCGCCGAGATCGACGGTAACCAGGTGACAAGTGCTCACGGATCATCGCCTCCAGCGAACGTGTATGAGATGCCGGCGCAACCTTATAGGTAAATTAGGGGTATGGCCATGTGTTGAGTGTAACGGCCATGGCAAAAAGGAAGGAAAAAGGAGGAAAGCGAGATTCTTGATTTGACCTTTTCGAAGATCTGATTGGGAAAGGGAATAATAATGTCAGATACTTGTACATACGTTGTAACACCCATTTTTTCCTTGCGTCTATCATGCATGAACCTGTACACAGCGGGATGAAGAGGAGGGATTTCCGCACCTCATACCCTTTATATTCTTTTGTTTGCTTGCCATTCATTTTAGGGATTCGTGATTTTCCATGTCTCTTACGGGGTGTTGTTGAAAGGTGTGATTGGAGTGAAATGATATATACGGGGATGGACAAGGTGACCCAGAGGGATCCTGTCACGTTAATTGAGTAACAGCGATGATCAATGTAGCCCATTTTCCGCCATGTTTCTGCGTATCTGGGCCTTGAGTGGTTGGGTATGGATCATGGGTGATTTGAAATCACTGCTCGCGTGCTGTGACTGGTTGTGGGTGGGACGAGTGACGATGTGGTACGGATAGTGGCACTTGATGATGTCGAGTAATTTTAATCTTGATTTTGCTCATTGCTTGCCTGGTTGTTGACTTGAATGGATAACCAAGCTTGTAAAAAGCAATATGACTTGTAGAGAGCATAGGTGATGACGAGATAGTATCTGACCCTCTACATGAAGTGGGTGATGGAGATGTCGGCCGCCTAGGAGTGGCCGTTATCGGTGGCGCGATGCCGTGCATGACTGGGAAGAAAGGATGCATGCAAAGAATAAATGCGCAACTACCACGGAAGTAAGGGTGGGTTTCACGAGAATTGTCGACCAGAGGAACCATCTCTTGGTTGGATTCTCACATGTTATGCAATCTGATACTCGCCTCTGATTCAATTGCCACGATAAACAAAAACTCCTTGGGGAAAGGATCACTCACCATATCTTGATTGTAGCGTTCCATCTGCCCGTGAAGTGTCTTGGCAAGAGACCCCAATCTCAAAATGTCTTTTTTACCTCCTCTCTTTCTTTTCCCCCACGATCAAGCAGAGCACGGCCTATGAGCAAGGACTAGATGGTCTGACAAAGAGCGGAGCTTTTGTCATAAAACGATACATATCTGATTTTTTTTTTCTCTCGTCTGGCGCCAAGACTAGTTTAGGTGGTTTTGGGTGTTACCCTTTGGCTCATGTGGCGCGGCCTTTTCTTCACGCCAACCCCATTCTTGACAGCTGCATCGTTCGTTTGGTTTCTTCCAGAAGGAAACCTTCTTTTAGAAGAGGAGAAGCGGTTTTGTACCATCGTGAGTTTTCTCTCTCTCTCTTTTTCTTTCTTTTTTATGTGTGAAAGTGTGTGAATACTCATCCTTGTGTAGATCTCGGCAAATCCAACCAAACTTTTTGAACCATGGCCAACAAGTCCGAGTTTGCGCCTGGTGAGGAAACCACCACGCCTCAAACCTTGGGCGATGATGAGGCTCAAGTTCAGACTCACACGGCCGAAGACGAAAGGAGGCTCGTGATGAAGTTGGACTTTTACATCATTCCCCTCGTCATGGTTCTTTACCTCTTTAGTTTCCTCGACAGGTTTGTTGTTGTTGCTTGACAATCTTGTTCTGGTGACTAATTCGAATTTGTAGAGTCAACATTGGTAATGCGAGGTTGTACGGTCTCGAAGAGGATCTGAACCTCTCTTCGGAGCAGTTTCAGGTTGCCGTGTCCATCCTGTTTGTCACGTATCTGCTCTTCGAGGTTCCTTCCAACCTCGTCTTGAAGCTCTTTACTCCTCGACGCTGGATCGCTTTCATTGCTGCCGCGTGGGGACTCATCGCCACTCTCATGGGTCTGGTCAACTCGTATGGCGCCCTCATTGCTTGCCGTCTTTTGCTCGGAGCTGTCGAGGCCGGCCTGTTCCCTGGGTTGACCGTTTACCTGACCTTCTTTTACACTAAGCAAGAACTTGCCCTGCGCGTGGGATACCTCTTTGTCAGTGCCGCCGTCGCGGGTGCCCTCGGTGGTCTATTGGCGTATGGAATCGGTCACATGGACGGTCTGCACGGTATGAGCGGATGGCGCTGGATCATGATCATTGAGGGAATCCCGAGTTTCCTCGTCGGCATCGTGACTTATTTTGCGCTGCCCAACGATGCTGACACGGCATACTTCCTCGATGACAAGGAGAGGAAGCTGATGCGGGTGAGACATGCGCGTGAGTACGGAAACACAGAGTCTAGCCGTGAGTTTAGCAAGGCGGATATGCTCTGCGCTTTCAAGGACTGGAAGGTATGGGCATTTTGTGTCGCGCAGTTTGGTGTTGATACCATGTTGTATGGTAAGTTTCCAATATTTGGCTTCGACCTTTCCGAGTCTGATTCGATTCTAACGGGTGATTACAGGCTTCTCGACTTTCCTCCCCACCATCATCAAGGACCTTGGTGACTGGACGGTTGCAGAGACTCAGCTTCTCACGGTGCCGTGCTACTTCCTTGGCGCGGCAGCATACATGACGACGGCCTATCTTTCAGACCGTATGCAGCGACGTGGACTGTTCTGCGTCATCTTTGGTCTCATCAGCGTCGTTGGATACGCAGTGTTGTTGGCGGATGTTGCCTCGGGTGTTCACTACTTTGGATGTTTCCTCGTTGCGGGTGGACTATATGTTGTTGTTGGTCTGCCGCTGGCCTGGGTAAGTTTGACATGAGATGCGTAAGATGAATGCGTGATTGACAAAGTTGTGTTTTAGTTGCCGACAAACTCGCCACGGTATGGAAAGCGTACGACTGGTACGGGTATGCAGTTGACCTGGGGCAATGCGGCGGGCATCATGTCTGCTTTTATCTAGTGAGTATGTCCCCTTAAGAGTAAAGCATCGTGCTAACAAGACCGAAAGCCCTGCCAAGGATAGTCCTCGTTACACTCGCGGTCACGCCGTGACGCTCAGCATGGTGGCTCTCGGAACCATCATCTACGGATTCCTCTGGTGGTGGTACAAGCGGGTGAACGAGCAGCGACAGGCTGGTGTTATGAAGGATAAGCATCGAAACATGCGTGAAGATGAGCTGGCAGAGCTTGGTGATGAGAGTCCACGCTACAGATATACCATTTGAAAGAGGTGGATGATGGAGTGTATGAGAGACATGAAGTCAAGACGGTAATGGACAGTGAGAATAGGGGTAAAAGGTGGAATAACTCGAGCTTTGGAATAGATGGACAGATAAAGGTGAAGAACATGGATGACGTCTCCCCTCGGAATCCGGCAAGCAGCATCATGGGCGGTAGCTCAGTTTATGTGTTAGCTCAATGACCATCTCGGCAGAAAGAAGCCGTAGAAGCAGAGCCTCATAAGAAAGACGCGCAAGACCCCGCACGGGCCTTTTTCATTCAAATTCCAGTGTTTGTGGCTTGAATTTGGGCCAGTAAACAGGTTGACAAAAAGCTGCTCAATGTCGTGTCAATGATGCAGGTCAACCCGTGGCCCTGTTGGAAGGGGAAAAAAAAAGTGGTGAGATCCCGGGCAAATGGGGAAGAAGCGGCATGTGGATTGGACATGCGTACGTCAGCTTTTGTGTTGTATGGAGGGAGGAGGGGGGGGCTTGTGCATATACGAAGTTTTTTGGGGGCTGGCTGGAATATGTGCATGTGCGTGGTGGAATGTGACGATGGACAACCAGAGATGAATCGTTTTGTTATTTGTTGTTGTGGCCTTTTTATTGTCTCTGTAATTGAACTGTTCAGCTTTGGTAGAGTAGAAATGGACGTGCCACTATTCAGTCACCCTTAATAAACTTGCCGATGCATGGATGCCGTGTTTATTTGCTTCTTTTTTACTCTCGGCCAGTCGGCACTGCTAACAAACCGCAGTAAGACTTGGGGACGGCTCACTCTTTCCGTTAGCTGAGAATTTATCACGAACACACTCTTTGCCACTGAAAAGCCCCCTATTACCGTGTCTTGTCTTGACCAGACCAACCAATACGTACACGTACCCCAGGAATAAAACGCGGTGGGCCGGAGGCTTTCTCAGCATTGGTTCCAAAATTAACACACACCCCCAGAGCCTGGTTACTTTTTTGCCTTGTCCAAGCAGGGTCCCTGTGTGGCAGTGGAGAAACAAGGTCTTTTTAAAGCATTTGACCTCCAGTCTCTCTTGTTCCCCTGGTTTCCTGCACTGCATTCCCATTTTTTCTTACTTCCTTTGACCTGGGTTCCTTCGTTTCACATTTTTTTTTTTGCCCAGCCTCGTCCTTCGCTTGACTTGCTTACTTTTCGTTGCTCCTTCCCCTGGAAGTTGGCTCTTGCTTCTATTTTCCATCGCTTCCGGCTTCGTCTCCCCTTTTCCTTCGAGTCGAGCTGTCAACCATCACTTGATCGAGCCATACAACGAACGAACATCTCACATCGTACAAGAATCATAATCACATCACCGAATTCATACACGATTTAATCACCCCATCTTTTACAACACCGACATCATGCGTTTCGCCAAGCACATTCTTCCTCTCGCCCTCGTCATCACCGGCGTCATCGCCGCTGATGACGAGTCCACCACCGAAGTAGCCAAGGCCAAGGCTACTGCCACCGACGACAAGGCCACCAAGACGACAAACGAGCCCGACGAGACCAAGGGGTCTGACAAGACTGAAGAGGCTGAGGCCACAGCTACCGGAGACGATGAGGACAAGGACAAGGACAGCACCGAAACGGGCAAGGAGACCGAGACTGAGAAGAATAGCAAGGCCAAGGCTACCTCTGCTACTGAGACGGAACAGTCGATTGTCTCGTGGGACCCTCCTCAGCCTACGACCATGGCCCCCGACATCAATGCTTCTTCCCGCTCTGTTCAGGCTTCGGGTTACTTGGCTGTGGCAATGGTGGGCATCGTTTCCATCGCCGCAGCTTTCCTATGAGAAACCCCAACAAAAGATTTGCTACTCACAGCTATTCCTTGTCGATATTCCATCAAGTCTGAAAACGACCTGAAAGCATGTCATTGTTGGCGTCCAACCTCTTGTATTTGCTTTTGCTTTTTTATTTATTTATTTATGGCGCTGCAACGGGTGGGAATTGGGATTGGCTTTTCTGGCGGGTTAATCAGCTTTTAGTTGGGAGTGGACGTGTCGTCCGTGTGTATGTGGCTGAGACAAGTCAATTTGTTTCACCGGAAAAGGCGGGAAATTGGATAAAGAGAGAGAAAGAAAGCTCTACTAGACCAGGCACTTGAGATAGAAGAGCATTTGTCTTGAGAATAATAATTGCCCATACAGATGACTATTCTGACAACTGAGAATGGTTTAAACATGTGTTCGAGGTCAAGCTTGTGATCAGCCGATGTGGTTGTGTTGGCTTCGGGGCTAGTGGACGGAATGCGGATTCAACACGGCCCCACTTTCGGAGTCCGGGGGTGGAAAGCCGGACTGGCATTATCAAAGAATGGGCAGCACCTGATGATCAAAATCAGCCCAACCATTCGATAAAGGACTTGAAACTCATTCGCTGGGCATTCATCTTTTGAAGCCAAGACCGTTTAGAGACAAGACAGCAGCTTCACCAAAAAAAGGCCACATGGAAATGGTCCAATCAAGTAACCGGCCGGCGACGTCATACTTAATCCACCCCTCTATCCGTCCAATCACTTGCTATTGCCCCGCCCCCTCATCGATGTGATGGGAAGCTTGGTTTTTGGTCCCAGTGTGTCACTCCCAGCGCGTGCTGCGGCTCGGGTCCCCCCCATTCTAGGTCAGGCCCGTCTCCTTCAGTGAGGCTTGCAGCGCTGCAGCGGCAAGGCGATGGGCTCTGGTCCAGTGAGGAAGGGGCGATGTGTGCCTTGCATCCTTCCAATCTCACTCCATGGGGCCCTGGGCATCATTCCAGTTTCTCTCGCCCAGCTGATCTTTTTTGCGACGACACACACACACTCACGCATTTCCCTTCTTCTTCTTCATCTCCCTCCTAACAATTCCATCTATTCTCTCCTCTTCTGACAGACAATCGCGGCTCTATCGACTTCCGAGTGCGCCTTCTGTCTGCCCATTGACATAACGTGCGCGCCCAAATTGCCTGAGCCGCTGTGGACGGCGGATCAACTCGTTTCCTGACGTCGCCTCACATTCACGCTCGCCTTTGTTCGCTAACTCCTCCCTCACCCATCACCTCTCTTGGCCAATCTACAGACACCATGGCGCAGACGCAACCCCCGACCTTTATCAACCTCCCGCCTCCGGGCTCCAGACCAGAGACACCCTCTGAGATGCCGTGGGTCCCTCTCGCTCCAACTAACCCCGTCGTGCAATGACGTCGGGTCGCATTGCTTGAACCTCGACATGGAACTGACCTCGCTCCTTGCTTCTTATCAGCGGTACTCCCACGAGCACCACTACCTCCCTCTCCGCCCTGTCTACTACAGCCATCAAGGACGGCCATCGCGGCCACTTCCCCCAGGGTCCCCTCGGTAGAGGCCACCAGCACAACCCTTCCACCACCAGCCTCGAGGCTGAGCGCGCCGACCGCATCTCCCGACTCGCCGGCCTCGAGCGCGTTGCTACTCTCCGAGCCCCGACCCATGCGCCTCCTCCCGGCGCATCCTCCGCTTCGCCGCAAACCACCCCAACCTCGACGACCGGCTTCCCTCCCAACTTTCCTGCGACCCAGCACCTGACTCCCGCCTACTTTGATAGCAATGGACAACCTGTTGCTGTCACCAAGATGAGCACTGTTGGCACAGCCAGCGCGACCGAGAGCCATATTGGTGAGGGTGATGATGCGCGCACCACGGGCGGCGACCACGATGAGGATATGCTGAGCACCGATACCAATTACCGTGAAGCCGATTCAGTCGCAAGCATGGGGGGTTATCCTGATGCCATGGATGAGGATCTTTATGGTGCCACAGCTCGATCCGTAGGCGGCTACGATGATCGAATGAGTGATGACGGTTCTGCATCTCTGGTGGGCTTTGGTGAAGGCGCTGGCAGCACTGTATCTGGGCCCATCTACCACCGTCGACCAGCCCCTCAGATCTGGGGTCTGGAGAGGACAAACTCGGGGCTCAGCGACGCCCGGCGCGAGCGCGATACTCATATGGGTGGTGATACGCCTGTGAGCATCTCTGCCCTCCAGGAGCGACGTGATGCCCGGATGGTGGATGGTGTGGCTACCGACCCTAACCCAGGACAAGGTGGTGAGAACGATTCCTTCGTTGACACAACTTTCCGAGGGCCCGTGCCGGCGCAGTCACAACCAAGTGCCGGCCACGAAACAGCCGAGAGGATCGTCCAGCAGCGGCTAGACAGAGGCGAAACCAGAGCACCAGCTTCGGGTCTAGTAGGGCCTGGTCGAGGTGGTGAGCCTCTGGGCAAATTCTACTTTGAGGGCGAGAAGCGTGATGATTGATGAAAAAGACCATGACGAAGAGAGGCTAGCTATTCGAGGGATCCAAGTCTGAAAATGTTATCTGGGGGCATTTCCTATGCTCAAACTGGGGCGACGCTACGGTCATGGATGTTGTTTTAAGGAAACCAAGTCTGTTAGAGGTGGGAAGAACGAATTGCCCTTTCATGTTGCTATATGCGTCTGAAGGTGTTTATGTATCGTGCTTAGGATCGCAAATGCATCCTGTCCTTTCGGCGATAGGTCGTTTCGCTGCGTATGATGTGACTGTTCAATCTGGCTCCCAGGTGTTGCTCTAGGTCATAATGAGCAGGCTCTTTTCTGCCTCGAACCTCTTCTAAGTGGCATGACATGAGCAGCCGATGTTGATGAATAGTTAGAAGGCTTGACCTCCACAAAGAAAAGACAGCTTGTAAGTTCATGCCAATGGTCATGTAAGACTGGGTAGTTGACCATATCACTCCAAATTAATATCCTTCTTTTTGACTCATCACCGGCGAGGAATAGCAAGTAGATAACTCTATAAGCATGTTGACAAGGCGCACAAGGGGCAGCGTATACATGGATATGTCCTCTACATATGCGTTGAAAAGGCAACATTTGTACCGGAAAATTCAGTACTGTCAAGGCCTCAGTATATGAGCAATCGAGAGTGAAGTGAGGCGAAAATGGCCATCAAATGAGTCCACCTGGCTCAGCATCTTGTTCTTGTTCTGGTTCGTCTTATATCATTGTAAAACTACCGGAATGAAAGCAAAAGCAGCATCATGGTATGCCTATAACATTTCGACATGTTTTCAACTCTGATTGTTTAGTTGTCCCAGCCTGACATTCTTAACGCCGGGTGCTTCATATCCCATCATCCCGTAAAATGGAACCAGATTGAAGTAATGATAAAACCAGTCGCAAATAAACAAGACATTGCCGTATCTCCTTCCGTTCAAAGGTTCTGGGTCGTCTCATCAGACGAGACACCATCCAGATCCAAAAACATGAACGCCTTGCTTCTCCTCAATAGAGCCTCCATGCCCTCAAGGGTAGGACCTCCAGTATATAAAGTCATGCTGTGCCACCCAAAGTACTTCAGTGGCGTGGTCGGAGGTTCGTTCAGATCAAAAACAATAAAAGAAAAGGCGTGGATCTCATAATCCCGCGGCCTACAGAAGAGTAGCCAAAACCTCCGTTCCTCATGATAGCCCTGATATTAACATCGTCGTAGTAAAGTGATCAAAGATGATTGCCTCCGTGTTGAAATGATCAAGGCATTTGTTGTTCTTCTCGAATCCTGTACTTGTGTATAGCCCTGCTGTGTCCAGATCTCTCAAAGCTCATCATGAGTAGAACCGTCATTGTGCTGGATCAAAATAATAATAATAACAATAATAGACTGGTATACCGTCTCGGCTGTTGACAGTGCTTGGTAGATATTATGAAACTTGGACACAAACTAGGGGCTCCATGGCCTCCAGCGCTCAGAGGTGGCGGATGAGTCTGCAGTTCTTCGTGTAAACGTATTAGGTTGTATAATGTCGTGATAATTCATGAGCAGGAGAAGTCGAGGCCCATCCGGCGAGCCACGCCCTGCCAGTCCCATACAGAGACCCAGTCGCCCTCTTCCATGCAGGACCAGACCTTTTCGAGAAGCTCGATCACGCGGTCGCAGTTTCGAAGACCAGTGTAGCCGCGGACTGCCTTGATTCCACCCCGGATGCGCTCGCGCTGGGTTGGTTCGAAGCATGCGGTGCCGATGACAAGACATGGGATGAGGAGGAGGGTCTGTGAAGGGTCTGAAGGTTTGAAAGACTCCAGGATGGCCAGTGACTCCTCAATCGCTAGAGTAATGCGGCGGTCATGATAAGCCGGCCGTCGACTCGGTGGTGGCGATGATGCTCTGTCGCAAGATGATGAAGTCGAGTCCTGCTCGTGCATCGAGCTTGTTCTGGATGGGTTCCTTGAAGTTGGGCAGCTGCTCGCCATGTGGACATCCGAAGGACCTTTACCCATCGACACCGTGGCCATCATCGAGGCTCGTCGTGCCGGCGCAGAGGGCATGGTTGGTCGGGGCGGTGGTAGGATAGGCAGCGTGCTAAAGGTCGAACGGCGCATCGGTGGCACTGAAGGCGGGTAGATGGACCTGAAGAGATACACCCACATCATCTGCTTGTATAGCAGCCCGACACGATCACGGCTGTCGCCCGGCGGCCATTGAGGCGTCCACTCCCGGATGGCAGCGTCAATTTCGGCAGCCCGGTATAAACTAGTGTAGTCAACGACGGGGTCAACAGAAGCTGCCATGTTGGCACGGACGGTGTTCCGGATGGTGGTGATCTGAGTTAGGTAGTGGAAGAAGCCGTCGGAAACGCCCAGCAGTCGAGGTGGATGAATTGGTTCGGATGGGGTCCAGTCCTCAGAGGACAAGCGCGCTGTGTTGTTTTCAGGATGCCAGAAGAGATCATCAGCGTAGATGTGGTACTGGAAGAACTCGGTGATGAAGGTGTGGAAGGCTGGGTCCTCAGGGGGTGAGTTGTGAATTAGAGTCTGGTACGCCTGGAGGTGCACTCGGTGTTCGCCCCTTGGGTTCCCATCGGCGCGGGTTTGAAGCAGCAGGCACAGCATCTGTCCATATCTTGCTGACAGAATCATCTTGTTCTCGGGGTCGTCCTTGTCCTCAGACCGGCCCATATCCGCGTAGAGCCGTTTCATCGATTCATCGTGGTGATAGTCTGCTCGCTGTTGCAGTGCCTCACGGCTTGACTGGGGGTTATCGGCCAGCAACTTGGCGCCGTAGGGAGTATCCCAATCAATGTGTTTGCCACTGAGGGCCAGGATGGAGTGCATGAGGCCTTGATGCTTGTTGGCGAGCTGAAGAATTATGTCCTTGAAGGCATTCTTGGCCTCGCCTTCTACTGTAAGGACGTTGCTCAGCTGCGTGATGTAGTGCTTCCAGAAAATCTTGTCCTCCGCTGTCTCGACACCATGAAAGATGGGCTGCATGGTGATCATGGGGAGACTTTCTCGCCGCATCCGCTCTGTTTATGGTTAGGGAGACTAAACCGTTGTCGTCTGGTAAAACGTACCCTCTTCAGCCTTCTCCTTGCCACTCTTCCAGATTTGCTTCTCGTGGTAGCCCTCGCAGACTACAGCGTTCTTCTCACAGTTCATGCCTAATAATTCCGTTAAAACCAATGGACAAGCAAGTTGGGTGAATTGGCTTGGGTCGTACATCGGGGCTTTGCTTCGTCGCACTTCTTCTTGCGCTTGCGGCATGTAATGCACCCTGTCTTTGATCGACCTTTGGTCACCTTGCTGGCACCCACTGCTGGTGTCAAAGGATGCTTCCTTGGTCTTCCTCGTGGTCGCTTCGGCTTAGGGTCGGTGCTTGATGGTTCTGCGGGAGCTGGTGCCAATGGCGCTGCCTTCAGATCGTCCATGTTCAAATCGTCCTCGACCGGCTCCAGCTTCGGAATCGTAAGAATGTCGTCGGATCCTTGCTCCCAGGTGTTGTCCATCTCCACATCGTCACGCTCGCCATAACCAGTACTCCAAGAGTCTACAGATGAGGCTGCAGAATGGATCATTGTTGGTGCAGACGACATGTCTATTCCTGCGCTCAGAGGCGATATCTGACCCGACTGCACCTGCGCTGCCGTCGAGTTCAGCCACAGGGGTTCCATCGTTGAAGGTGATTGCGGCATCATGGCGTCTTGGTCCTCGGAAGACATGCTATGGCTGTCGCACCAAGCCAGGTCTCTCTTACTCGAAGCAAAGTCAAAGGGGATTTCCGGGGCCATTCGGTACTGTCGGCGTGCCCCTGTGCAAGTGAGCGATGTTCGGGTGTTGAATTGAGAAACTCGGACACTTCGACAACGGTCCAGATGAGATGGCGGTTGATCAAATACGATTCCTTGAGCTTAGAGGGTGACGACTCGGCATGAAGCTGTGGAGACTGGCGTGTGGTGGTGTGGGTGTTGGGCTGGACTAGCCGTCGACACCAGCGCACAGCGGCTGATCGAAGCTCCTTTAGTCGCCTAGAACGGGCGACAGTTCAATCGTCGCAAGATGAAAGGGAGGGAAAGATGAGGGATGGAGGGGCCATGTGGGGGAGAGGTCTTATTTGGGAGGCAGGCTAAAGGGTGACAATGTGTGAAGGATTCTAAGATCCAGCACTGGAGACTTCTAATGCCCGTCGACGCCATCTCCCCACAACCATCATGGTTCAACGATGAGGTTGGCCTCATGGGCAAGGTGAAGAGTGCCACCTTCCAGGGACCCAGGAGCTTCAACCACCATGTGCCGTTGGTCCCGTCCAGGATCGTCCAGGCCCGCTGAACGATGCCATCAAAGTGTCTCCTCCAATCCCTGCCTGGGGCCACTAGCGGGCTAGGTCCCCTTAGCTCTCGACGATGGGTGCATGGGACGTGGAGGCCACTGAGCACACGTCTCCACCCAGCTGGATGGGGGGACCTTGGCCTCTCCACCCTCCAAAGACCTTAGCGTTTTCAGGGCCCTGACGAGAGACAGCCAGATACCTCGGGGTACTTGGAACCCTCCATGTACCAAGTGGGACGCAGCTTGTCTCGACTGCTCGCGGTCTTGGGCTGGACGGTGAGCGGCAGCGCTATCGATGCTGATGACCGAGAGATGAGGGAAGAGGCTGTTGCCTGTGAGCAGTTGTGTAGCCTGAGAGGGCTGCCTTGGGCATAAATGGTGCTGGCTAGCAAGTCACCTTTCTTGCGCGATGCTGGAAGTGATAGATTCTCAGAAGCCAGGCTGGCTATGCTTGGGTACGAGGCATGTGGAGCACATTGCCTAGCCGTGGTTCGACAATACGTTGATCCCTCTCCAAGAGTCGCACGACAATAATGTCCACCAGCTCGATGCAAGACTCGCGCTTGTGGCCTCCAGCGTTGCAGTGCTGCTGTAGCATGATATCATTGCAGCAAGTGCTGTGATTGGGAATGGTGATGATGTTGTCAATGGCATGGTTATTGGCGCTGGTTTCAGTTGGAGTGCCGACAGTGGTGACGGTGGCAGAGACACACTTGCGATACAGACAGACATGTAGGTAACGCGCTGACGTGCGGGAGGGGCCGGGCTTGTAAACCGCCAGTAGGCCTCAAAGGTGCTGTCATCGTCCTTTGTCCGTGTGATATCTCTTGCTCTACCAATCACAGCTGTCCAGTCTTGATGCTCGAGTAAAGACTGCAGGGTGCACGACAGTGAAGGAGGCATTGGGTGCGGACATGACGCTTCCGAGCCCTGTTCATTATTGTAGATATTGCATCTGGCCTCAGAATCAGGTTTGGACACCGGTGAGGAGGAGTGGAGGCGGGCATGCAGTCTTGCGTTTCTGCAGCCGGATAGGATACTCTGTAGATGGGGTCATTTCGTCAGAAATCAAATCTCTGGTTGGATACGGTTAATTGGAATCCTGACAGGTGATGGGCTCGGAAGGCATGTATGTATTCGTCTTGATGGTTTTTTTTTTGATGTTCCAGGTTGGTGGACAAGGTTGCCCAAACCTAATTCGAGGACAGTGCCCGCCCACCGTCGATGGAACCATGGAAATCACAGTGCATCAGAAATATGACACAGTACACCTTCCTATCCCATCAGCTTCCACTTCCATTAGGCTTATGGCAGACAATAGCTTCTTTCACAAATCTCTTGATCCATCTAGCCATCCTATTCATCTCATCAGCATCTTCAACTAGCATGATGCTTGTCAATGTCTGACTTTCTTCTGCACTATATGGCTCCAGCTATTTACTAGCGGAGACCCCGACTTTGAGCAGATCTAGACCACCCACCTGCCGAATCGCCTTGGACTTATGCTGCACCTCAGTGTCTGCAGCCAGCAACATCATGACGATCCTGACTCAGTGCGGAGGCTGCTCTCTGAAAGGCATTTCCGCATCTGCCTCGGATCTATGTACTCCGTACCATGCGAAGTCCAATCTCGCAGCTGTCCTTCCCCCCTTTTCTGCTCTAGAACCCAGGCTCTCTTGGTAATTCCAAGTTTCTATTACTAGTGCCCTGTTCTACTGTAGCGCACTACTGCACCGTGTTATTAGCGCTTGCATTACTCTGGGGCCTGGAAAGCGGCGGCCTAGGATCAATCGACGACTCTTTTGGGGCTCTGTCAGTGAGACTGCAGGAAGCATGTCATTCGAGGAAACGATTTTTCGCATTTGTGCCAGCTACAGCATCCATGGTAAGTTTCGAGGCTTATGAATAGCGCAGAAGACGGAACTAATAAAGCTACCTCGTACAGGATCTTGAATCAGGCCTATCATACTGGGTTAGGAAGCTTAGCTACCTTGTTTAACCTTGCTTTTTCTCAAGATCCCTACTCTAGGACATGCCCCGTATCTGGACGGGTACTTGTGGGAAGAAGCAACATTGCATCCTCCGCAGTCAACCGCCAGCCGCGCTCTCACGGGCCTCATGGTGGTCAGGGCTCGGTCCCTCCATGAGACAAGGCTTGGTCGGTCGATCATCACGACTACCTTTGCCAATCCGATTGACATCCAATGTCGATTGCATTCGGCAATGACAACGTGTTAGATACCGCTACGTGACAGTGCCATGAGGAGCTGTGGAATCCTTGACAATGGATGGCACCAACGTCACACACCAGGTATAACCCCCACGCAAACCTCAAGGCTCAGCCTGGGCTAATAACTTTCCCAGTGCTTCGTACTTCTGTCGTAAGGCAGCCCGTTGCGTGTGGTAACATCGTTGGAAGCTTTACCACCTTTCGAGAGGTGCGCCTCCTCGAGAACTGAGACGCTCGACCCTCACGTTTTGCTTTTTACAATGGCGGGGGACAGTAGCCCTGGCTAGAGATGCAGTCCCCTGACTTTTGCTAGGAACCCAAGACTTGCGTGCCTCCTTGACCGGCATGCTGGTCCTTGCCTTGGAACGCCCTGAGCGTGGTGTCGTCTGCCAGGGCCGTCGCATGCATTGGCTAAATTTACAGCGACGGTAATGCTTGGACTTCTTCCTAGGTGGCCAAGACGCTGATATACGGAGTTACGGATACTTTACACTGAATTGGAGGTTTGGTCTAGGTGTGCTAGTCTAACATCGGAATGGGATGCCTTCAGGATGAGCTCCTGTGCTGCCACGCTTCACCAATCGCCTCTTCCGAAGTACTTGTCTTTGAGTCGTCAACTTGGTCTGGCCTCATCTGTTCAAGTACTCTATTCAATGAGCACATGGATAAGGAACAAGAGACACACCTCATGCCTCGTCAAAGAATACTTCGTACATACGTATGCAAGCAAATTTGCCCGGGTTCCCTAAACGAGTAATCCTCGCTCATCACAACTCGCACTAACACATGGCAGGCTGAGCCTCTCCCCCTGTCCTGACCTCCATCTAGAAGCCACAACGGTTTCAAGGCCCCTCTCATGGCAAGTCAGCCAGCTACCGAACCAAAAGTTATTTGCCACGCGGTAACGACAACCAAACAGAGAGCGGGCGAATCTCGAGCTCAAGCTCACCATGACAAATGGCTTTCTTCCTGGCGACAGCTTGGGAAATGTGGCACGTTCCGCGTTGCAAAACTGCAAGGCCTACCGCTGAGAACTGAGCTCTCTCCACTACGGAGTACAAGACCCAACGTCCTGTACGAGCCCGAGAGAGCTCCCAAACGCTCCGAGGGCTAATACTGCGGATCATTCGACAAACTGATGCGCGCAGAGGCCTAGGAGCGACCCTGATATTGATGGCTTTTGGCCCCGTGGTCTATGGGAACCCAAATAGCGCAATGCCATCTCTATTCCTTTCTAGGCTTAGCAGACCTGCGGCTAAAGACCCACGACAATCTGTGTGGATTGCTGACACGCAGCGGTACCTCGAGGTACCTGGACGATGCTCGCGCGTTCGGTCTCGCCAAAGAATTGTCTTTCACCAGCCAGCCGCATTCTCACCTGCGCCTTTCTTCCCTGTTGTATCGAGAGCGAACATGGAGTGTAACGGGCGTTATGGCTGATTGCAGAGGACGCCATACGAGCTGATTGAGATGGCACACAAGGCTGAGTCTCCTGAAAGTTTGCGAGGTGTTTCGTGTTTCAAAGTCATGTTTGATTTGTGGTGTTAAGGCTATTCAGTAGTCTAGAGCCAAGGAGGCTCTCTCTACCTACTCTCTTTGGCAACGGCAACCAGTACTCATTACCAAACATCACCATCGATCACCCCGAGCCGTCCTCAGCTGCTCTTACACCGCTGGACGGTGTGGTCCGAGTGGTCGGTCTGGCGTTCAATAAACCCCGGGAACTGACTTCGACGGCGCGCCGGTCAAGGTGCGGTCCGTCGACTGACTCCCGTCTTTTCCCTAGTCTGGAGACTGGGCGGGTGAATGGATCCAACCAAATCGATGGCGTCCAGACCCTCCCGAGGGAAACGTGCGCATCTGGCAGATGATAGACGTCATAACCAGCGTGATGGCCAAGCTGTTGGTTCCAGCAACCCAACCTATCAAGCCTAACCGAGCGATGGCTTCGACACACAATTCGCAGAACGCAATGCCACTCGGCTGTGGTAATTAGGCTCCTTGCTGACGGCCCTAAGTATCCTAACCCGATACTGTAACGGCTGAAGAGCTCACGGGATCACTCTTCGGGAATGAAGATGCCATGTATTACCCGTACCCAGTCTGAGGGCGGACGCGGACCTGCAGCATTGACAAGCATCAAGCTGCCTGATGCCGTGCTAAGGACAGTCCGTGTACGATTTTGCCACCAGAGGACCCTGGCGATCCCTTAACCTCGTCGGCTTGCCTACACTGCACTACCGCGCTGTTGGTCTCGATCTTGTTGCAGAAGGATCTGTATAGCCTGTACGCCATCGGCAGGTCGCAGGCCAGCTCGTATCAACGTGCTTCGGTGGGAGAGACATGGAGCTCAGCTCGTCAACCAGCACAAACACGCCTAAGTGGTCCAGAGTGCATGGAGGCGGGTCGCTGTAAGTGCAAGATTATGCCCATCTCCAACTCCACCTCCACCACCACCACCACACGCAGCCCTCGTCAACTGACATCTTGTGGTAGGCGCTTGATACCACACAGGCCGCACACACCGCGCCCACCAAACTAGCGTCACCCCTTAGCACGTTTCTTGTCACGTTGTTGGGTGCCAATCCGGGCCTTTAAGCCCAAGGTCAAAGAGGATGAAGCTGGCAGCAAGGCAACAGAAATCGATTGACTGGTGACTAAGTTAGTCACGACGTCAATTTTCCGTCAACACCGAATAAAAAGTCTCCTAGAAGCATGCCCTTCTCAGGTTTGGCAGATCTCCCGTCACCGGGCCGGGGACGATCGTCCCAAGACGAACCGACCGGGCCGGCAATCTAGAAACATGCGGTGAACCGACTCGACTGGCCTTGGCATGACCAAGGATAGCAGAGCCTTTAAGTTGCAACATACAGTAACTACGCAGTACAACATGTACGAGAAGCATCGCGAGGCACACATTTCTCTTGGGTTTGAGTGGAACGATATAATGACCCCCACTGGGTGACAGAGACGCATGTGATGCAAACAGTGACGAGGTCGGAAACAGGTCGGCGAGTCTTGGCCGAACAATGTTGATGTCTCACCAGCGTCCTGGGAATTTGGAGATGGTTGGCCATGCTTGGAAACATGGTGCAAGCCTCCAACAGGCCAGGCCTTGCTGGAGATCGTCGACTCCGCCGACCAAGAAACGGGTCCAGGTCGATTTCTCCAGACCAGGTCAACCGCTGTTCGGGATTAAGCAACCGTCAAAGCAGGGACTGCACGGTCTTTAGTTTTCAATGCGCCAGCCACCAGCAACCGCCGTTTATTGGAGGGCACTCGGGAGGCCCAGCTACTATTCAGGAGCATGGAACCTGGATTACCCATCGAGCAACGGACCCAAGGTCTAGACAGTCTGCAAACTGGAGGAGATGACGGCCTTGAGCAGGGCCAATGTCGTCTGTTTTGTTGAGCTGGTGATCCACGGTCATCCCATCCAAGCCAACCAACTACGCAACAAAGTCGGTATCGATCGCTATATACAGGCAAGGATTGGCTCTATGCGCAAAGTATCTACCACGAACCACTAACTGGTGGTTTTGTTAGTGGCGCGCGAGCGCTTACTGTCAACAAACCAAGATCTGCAGTCTTTACACGCCCTTGGGAACCTCTTTACCAGCGCGGTTCTGGACTTTTGTCGAGACGGCGCCCAGAGGCCGATCTGGCATGATGATCCACTACCTCGTTCAGATGATAATTCCGAATGCCATAGTCGACAACTTTAGTGCGATTATGAAGTAGCAGCACCGATGGCCCGAAGGAATAGGACATGATTGGCGCGGTTTGGTTCTGGTATGGGTATCCAATAGCCTCTTGAGGAAGGATGCGCCATCCAGATGGAAGGAAGACGAGATGTGGCTCGGGTGTTGGCCGAAGGCCGAGACCTTGATGAATGGCTGCTCGCGGTTGATATTGGCCGATACCTACCCCAGACTCCCAGACTGGGGATGATCGACAAATGCCCATCGGAGGCGGGGCCGATTATTCACAGAATCGACAGTGATGTTGAGGAAGGAGGCCTGCAATGAGTGGGGGGTCGTGGGGAGCGGTGTGTGCGTCGTGAGATATGTGTGGATAGCTTCATACTGTGAGTGAAGCCAAAGACGACGTGGACCTGAATACGGCCCAAGGAACCACACCAGATGAACCAAGAGGAAGCACTATCCCGCTCACTTACATCATAGCAACAACACCGTTTGTCTTGACGATGCAGCACCAGCAGCAACACCCGACACATACGCAGATGCAGACGCATACATGAGGCCAAATTACATCCAGGATCTGCTCAGTGGCTTCTCATCCAGACGTCTTGTTCTCTGCCGTACTGCGCATTACTGCTGCAAATCCGCCGTATACAGTCTCATTATTCGCCCGGCACTTGTCACCATGTACACAAGATCCAATGGTGAGCAAAGCCGACCCACGCCAGTAACCAGGCGCGTCTCTGAGGGCGGGCCTCCCCGTGGCATATTCGGGATGCGCGGTGGTCTGCAGGTGATTCGACGTCTGGTGGAGTACGGGACACTTGGTCTCGTGCATCGTCACGGGGAGTAGATGGAGGGTGGCCAAACGGTCCAGTACCTATTCCCCGTGTTTCCATGTTTACAGTACTTACATACACCCAAGCGTCAGCTAATGCCGTGGTGAAGCGCGCTCGACCTTGTCTCAGCTCTTTCTGCTTAATCCCGGAGGCTTGGAGGCGCTGTGGATGAGGGGTGGCATGGCATGGATGCGGCCCCTCCAGGTATGTATGGCTTCTGGGGCCGTGTTGTGATTCATGCGGGACACGAGTCAGATGTCGACAGGCTCCCCGGGCGAGGCGAGAGGATGTTCACCAGGATCATCTTCGCTTCGCAAGGATCGGTCACTACCGCAGCGCAATTACGAGTTACAGATGATGAACACCTTTGTCATCCATTCATGGTGAACCAAGGTGAGTAATTCGTCTGGTTGTCGCTCACCGGGTCTCGATCAGGTAAAATCTCCCTTGTTCAGCGTCGCATCATGCCATCTCGAAGCACGAAAAAGGGGCATCCGGGTCAGAGATAGAGTACGGTACGCAGTAGAGGAGAAAAGAAGGGTCCCTGTTGAAGTAGAAGCAGACCAAACACTCGTGCAACCTGTACCGCAGCGAGCCCCTGAGAAATCGGCATTACATGCTCGAGCACTGTCTATGATATGAAGCTACATACGTTCCGTCCAAAACTTGATGTAACGACAATATCGACATGCCCTCGACCATTCGTCCATATACGAGATAGCAATCAGTCAAGAATTTATAGACATTTGACCATGACCATGACCCTCCAACGTCAATCCAAAACCTCACCTGCGTCTTGATACAACCTCGTCTTCTCTCCTATCCACCGGCCTCTCCCCTTCGTCCACAGCCGCTCGTCCAGAGCTCGATTTTCTCCCATCAAGGCGCAAGGCCGTCCTGAGACCTCCTCCGCTACTCCCACTGGCCGCCGTCGCCGTCGTGCTGCTCGGTGTCCGTGTTCCTCGCAGCTCATCCCGGCTTGTCTTGCGGAGCTTTCGTGTCTCCACTTTGAGACCCTGCGGCTTCTTGGAGTGATACGCAGAGGCAGCAGCAGCGGCAGAGGCTTCGACCGCGGAGGCGGCCCGGAGCGGTGCCTGTGTTTGATCCAGGCGGGTGAGGGTGAGGTTAAGCTCGGATGGAGTTGGGAGAGGCGGTACCGGGGGCAGGGGGGACGAGAAGAGCGGCTCGGGGGCGTCGTCGATGAAGCTCTTCCAGCCAACAAGACTCTCCATACTCTGTCGGCGGTCAAGGCCAGGGCTCTTCCGTTTGATACCCTCCCTGCTCCTCATGCTCCCAAAAGAACTCTTGCGGCTTGACTTCTTCATTGATGGTTTACCCTCAAGATCCCGCTCTGCCTTTTCCCGGAAATACGTCGCCCTCTCCTCCTTCTCCCGCTTGTCCTCGCGTTGCCCTGATAGCCACGGTGAGGAACAAGGAAGCTGGGGGCCCGGGTCCTCGAATGGACGCCAGTGCGTGCGTGGGGTCGCTGGTGTTCGAGGAGTTGCAGGATTACTATGTTCAGACCGGACACGTTTGCGGAAGAGGCTGCTGATTGCGGAAGATGGTGTTCGCGGCATAGGGGTGCTGCTTGGCTCGTCCGGACTCGGTGTCTTACGGATGACAGCGGCTGCTTCTTCGTCGACGGACGCCGAGGACGAAGCTCCAGCTGATGCATCACCCTGCCAAATCGAGGGGCGGGGGGTGTCGACTGGTACAGACTTTTGGTTTAGCCGCTGCTTCTTGAGTTTGGTCGACTGAGTGAAATCCTGTGTCGTAGTTGAAGGATAAGGCTCGTCATCGTCCTTCTTCGTCGTGACCTGTGTCCAACCCGAACTTTCAGTCGAGTCTGACCATCTAGAAACATCGTTAGAAACCTCACGCCCGTCGATGCTCTCGCGGGAGAACTTCAAAGCCCTTCGTGGTGTAGCCGTGACAGCCCTCTCCATATCCCTAAGGCCTGCCATTTGTTGATGACGGCTCGGCACGTCAGGGAGACGCCTCATCGCTGGGGGTGCGTTATCATGGCTTCTGCCGAGCTGGGCCTCGTTTAGCTCTCGTAAGGGGTATCGAAGGCGCGCCTGAGTGTCCCTGAGGTTGAGCATCATTCTCGACCGAGGGAACGTCCCCCCCGTCGGTTCCTCCTCATTGTGCTCTGGAGTGAAGCCCGAGTGCCCTACTTGCGGCTCCATGTTGAACGAGGCTTTGCGATCCACGTTTCTTCGAGGCTGCGTCGGGGTTATGAGGGTGGATGATGAGCGCTGAAGACTTCGCTCCGGCGATGGGCTCGGGTCTAGATGACTGCGTAGCTGACGTTGCAGTCTACGGACTGTCTGGTCTTTTTCCGCCATCATGCGGCTTTCCTCTGCCATTTCATCAGATTCGCGCTCACGTTCGTGCAATGCACCCACACCAAGGATGCCAATCTCTGGAGACACATCCCCAGTCAAGGCATCAAAGAGTCCTGACCATCGACGATCACCTTCTTCCTTGTTCTGGGGCTTGGGCCGGTTGATCTTCAAAGGCTCTGGCTGAAGAGCTGATATCATTGATTCAGCATCATCATCCCATAAATCCGCCGAGAGCCCCTGAGGAAGCTCGTCGTCGAGACTTTGAACTAGCTGGGCCTGACGAGAATCCTCTACACAGATTTGCCCACCAGCAGCTCCAATGACCCGTCGCGTGAGGGTGCCAGGTGTCAAACGCTGGCCTGGTTGAACAGCAATTGGGAAGCGTGCAAGAGGGCTTTGTGTGACGGTCGCCGTAATTGCGTAGGCGCTGTATTCGACTGCTTTGCCTTTGGCTTTTGGAGTCGCATAGTCCGAAGTAAGTAAACCTCCAGCGTGCAACCTCGAGGTTTCCGGTGAAAGAGGACGATTTTGAAAGCCTTTTTGAAGTCGCTCGGGCTGTTCTCCTGGTTCTTCTGCAAGATGTGATGTTTCGATACAGATCTTTGGCGATTGCAACAAAGACTCCGATTGATCTTGGAGTTCTCGACTCGAACCATCATTGAAATTTGTTGGGTTTACCAAAGGTTGTTCAGGAGGCGTCTCTCCCGTCATCATGTGATTGTCATCATCATCGCTGATACTGCTCCCAGGAGTTTGATCAGGTGTCATTGAGAGTATGAACTTGTTCCCATCTTCCAACTTCGTTTCATAACATGACAGTCTATCAATCTTCGAATCGGTAACTACTACAGTCAGTCTCCCAAATAGATAGAATAGAAAGCGTGAGCATGTCTCACCATGTTGTTGGACGGAGGCCGCGTCCAGCCCTTCCTGTACATCAACATTGGCCTCAAGGCTCGCCTCTTTGAGGGCGTTTGTCTCGGACAAGTTCGTCTCATTTCCAATATTGGCGAATGGAATATCCAAAAGAAGACCACGCATATCGCCAAGATGGAGCGACAGGCGCGGAAAGTTAACACTTGGGGGCTCTGGTTTGACCGTTGCCACTGACTCTGTATCAGACCCAGGTTCAGTTCCGCCTCCAGATCCCTCACGGTTGGCATCGCCCCCAGGCGCCAAGTCTCGCCGAATACAGCCAGGTATCTTGGGAATGACGAGGAATGTCTCCCCTCGAACCGACCAGTAACATCGCTTGCTGGGTCGAGGGAGCTCGCAGGGTCGGTTTTCTCTCTCAGAGTTGGCCTTTTCGATCAAATAGAGTCGCGTGTATTCCATTGGCGAAAGGCGGGGCTTTCCCAGCTCATAGTTCACATCAGTGTCGTTTTGTTGCGTCTGTACTGTCGGCGAGACAATATCAGGTAGAAGTTGATCCTCTGAGACATCCTCGATCGCTTCCGTGAGCGGCTCAACTTCTACAAGGGATTTCCCATCCAAGCAAGATTGTGTTGATACAGTTTTTAGAAGCGGGCATATAACCTCCAAGTCCTGACCTGAGTTCGAACCCAAAGCATCCACTCCGGAACTCGTACTGAGACGTAAGATCTCTGTTTTGAATACTCGTCGGCTCTTCATGGAGGCCGATCCGCTCGGAAGAGCGATACTCGCATGCTCAGCAATTGCCTGAAGAGAAGCAGGGTCGATAACCATCCCTTGTTTCAGTTCTGACCGAGAAATAATGTGCTTGAGAAACTTTTGCAGGACCTTGGGTTTCGCGGTTGTGCTTAGAACAGAATCCGGAATCGGGGGAATAGGAGGAGCAGGAGATGGGGACTTTTTCGTCTTGGAACGCTTTCCCTTCTTTGCCGGGGTCTTGCTGGTAGGTGGCGGATTCTTCTTGTGGTCGGGCTCATTCTCATCATCTTCATCATCGCTGTCGAGACTGTACTACCATTCTCGGCTTTTGAGTTCTTTGGGTATGAGAAGGCCCAGCATGGACTTTTCGAGCGACGTCATGTCAAACTCGCGTGCGAGGGGGTGCTGAAGGAATTCTGTTTTCGAGATGTCGTCGGGATAGCAGAGAATGGGAGGCGCATGCGAATCTCCAGCAAATCTAGCACCGTCTGTTTTGGCGGGGGAAAATTCTCGACCAGGAATTCCTTTGAGGAGAGGATTGGGGACCGGAGGTGCTGAGGATGGAACGGGTGATGCTAATGGTGATGCCAAACCAGATCGTCTGGCGTCGAATGAAGAAGTGGCGCTGAAGGTTTCTTCAAAGCTCTGTGTGCGAGGAGAACTGCTGAGGAATTGCCAAGAGTTGTGCGCGGTGCTTGCGCGCGATTTCAAAGAAGAATCGGCAGATGTTGCTTCAGTCGGTACATCACTGGGCGGTCTCTGTTTTGGGATGCTCTCTCCAGCGGCACTCAGGATCAATGAGCAGATTTCTCCCAGCTTCTTGGTCTCTTCGTAGTATCGGACGAGAGCCTCTCTGGCCTCGGGGTATTGCGGAATGTCGCACCAGCAGAGCAGTTTCGTTTGAACGACCTGTTGGCGTTGCTCCGAGAAGGGATCTTGGGACATCAAATGCTCGAAGACAGCGAAGCGAATGCTATCACGGAGGTTTGGTGAGTACGGAGTCGGGTCTCGGTCATCTTCATCCTTGAGGAATACAGCTGACGGAAAGAGGGCGTTGAGTAATGCCATGATCTGAGGTATCTCCTTTCGCAGGTCGGCATCCTGGGTCAGTTCTTTGATGAGCATCTGCGAGTCTAGTCAGTGAAATGATCACTCTTCTGTGTCCATTCAAATTGCCTTACCCAACTCCGGGAACCGGCGTGAAATCGCCTGTACTTGACACAGGTGGTTCGGTCAAGTTCTTCAAGAATATGAGGATGAATATCATTGACAGGAGGAACCTCCAGTCCAGACTTTTTTGCTTCAATCACGCGGGCGCGCTGAGCCTCTACTGCGGCCTTTGCAGTCTCGACACGACGCATACGATCAATTTCCATCGCATCCAGGTACCCCAGCGCATCCATGATGCGAGCAGAATCGATTCCTCCATCCTCAGGACGTCGGAAGACGTTGCAGACTACGTCCTTGACCTTGTCTCGAAGGTTTGTGCTGTAGTCAATACCCTTGGCAGCACGAATGGCGGGCCATGCTTCCTGGATTTCAGCTTGAAGAGCTCGGTTATTGTCGAATGATAGGAGTCGGCGCTGCAAATCCCGGGCAAATCCGCATTGGCGAGGGCTGGGTTGATCATCCTCGTTGTTTGTCAGGCGAGTGAGAGCTTCATACCCACTGCCCAGCCACCACTCTTCGAGTTCGGCAGCGAAAGGCGGCATTCCTTCTTTGCTGGTTACGCCGCGATGCTGGGGCCGGACATGCGAGTGGATAGTAGTAGAAAAGGGTGCAACAAAGTAGTGAGGCTCAAGGAACAGGACGAACTAGGTAGAGAAATGGTCGCCGAAATGAGTGGGTGGGGTAGAATCGTGGTTGAGGTTGCAGGTGAGGGAAGAAGTAGAGCGCTCCTGCTCCGGCAGTTTCTCACCTTTGGGCTTAGATATCAGAGATTCACTGGAAAAAGTAAGCAAGTAGTGTCACTGTGTGTAGCAAATTTTAACCTCTGCACGGTCATTGATTCGGTGGCGTTTTTGCGGCACGTTTGGACTCATGGCAAGGTTGTTTGTTTGTTGTGCTTGGAGGTGAAGGGCCTTTGTTGAAGTTGCATGCGGGAGGTCACGTGGGGTCTCATTGTCACCACGTTGTTGCGACGGCTAAAAAGGGGCCACCAGTTGAAATCGGAGTTGGGCATTATTGCTGTGGGGGGATCCTACGAACAGGTAGCGAGATATCGCTTGCTATGCATTCAAGGTTTGAATGTTAAGGCCATTCTTGGATATGGCGGATTCGGGGACGCGCAAGCAGAAAGTTCAGAAACTCAGCTTGAGCGTGGTTCGATGTTGATGTACCTCTCCGCAAGGCAGTGTCCGAGGTTGACAAGCTACTCTCTAACCAGTAAGTTGCACGACAATGCAAGGCGTTGACAACTCATCAAATTCTCTCTGGCTCAGCTGAGGTCATCTCGGCATTGTCGGTGACATTCACCCCATGAACCAACTTGACCCCCTGTCCTGCTGAATTTCGATTGACGAGGCCTCCGCCTGCTGGATCAAGTTGGCTTCCCCGCTCAACGACGCCATGACAGTGGCCTTTCCAGTGCCCTGCCTCCGTAGCGCGGCCCTGACGGGTCCTGACGGGTCCCTGGAGGGTAAAATCATGGCGGGCATGGACATCAGTTAAGTTAGAGGTGCAGTAGTGGTCGCCGAGTGCCTGGATCATGTCGTGCGCCAAGACCAGTCAAGGCCAGACTGAGCGCAGCAGTCTGTCACTGTCCGAGGTACGTACCCCTTAACCTTTTTCTTAGTACAATTAGACGGGCCCGTCTGTTTCGTGCCACGACGCCCGCGAGTCTCTGCTCCCTTTTTCCCTCCTTTGTCTGGGCCTCATCACGAACTTCTTGACGGCGCGGTACGTCAATTGAATTCAGAATTCTTCGCCGATGCTCCCAGTGAGCTTGTACAGCCAGCAGCCATGATTTTGCGGTATCCAGGTCGCCTGGTGCGACGCCTTCACGGGCAGGTCAGCTTTGGTCACTTGGCACCTTGGACTGGCCCGCGGGCCCGTCATTGGGGGCCAAGCAGTGCTACAAGCAGGCTGCGCTTTTCAACACAGAGCGGCAAGAGGAGAGGTACGTACGGATGCTGATTTGTCTGTTTCTGCACATTCTATTTTTGTTTCGTTTTCGTATTTTTCTGGGGCCGTGATTGCATATTCGTTCTGCATCTGCCGCCGTGTTCAGGGGTCCAGCCGGCATCTGGCTTCTGCCCAGCCGTCACTGAGATCGGCTTATGGCTTACATCGCGGTGCTCAATATGTACCTCCCACGTAATCCACGAGCCGTGTTTCTGATTTGCAATACTTGGATTTTGGTCTCAAATGTCTGTCAATGGCTGGCTCACTCTTGAGACCCATGGCCTTTGACAAGTATGCATTGGTTGCTATCCATGCCACTTCCTTACTTTACCATCTGGCAATGATCAACGTCCAATGCCGAGTGATAACTGACATGGGCGACTAGAAGAAATCCCCGACGATGCACAAGGCCAACAAGGCCCCAACTTCTCTGCAGAGCCCACCCTGCTGGCCAAGATGGGAGAGTCGGCTGCCACGACTTTTGCATCCATACTAGTGCTGGGCCTTGGCTTTGCGGCTGCCGGTTACATCTATCACAAGAGCTACAAGATGATTGTGCTCTCCAAGATGAACAATGCTTTTGAGCCTGGTGATCCCGTCCTCGAACTGGCCGCCATTGGCAAGGATGTCCCTCATAAGCCTGGTGGTAACAGTGAGCACTGGATACCCCGTCCAGAGCAGGAGCGTATTGACGATATTGTCATGGGACGCAATGTTGGACACTATCATCTTTTGATTGGTGACAAGGGCTCTGGAAAAAGCAGCATGTTGATTGACGCAATGCGCAAAAATGATGGCGACGGTGTGGCCATGTTTGAAGCACATGCCGACCTCGAAATTTTCAGGATTCGTCTCGGTAAGGCTCTCGACTATGAGTACCATGAGGACTATATCGGAGGCTACTTCAGCGAGAGGGGTCCACGTGAATCCACGGCCTTGCTTGACATTGAACGCGCCCTCAACAAGTTGGAAAAGGTTGCCATGCAGAAGCGACGACAAAGGGGCAAGCCACTGGTCGTCATTGTTAATCAGATGCATCTCCTTCGCAACGATGAAGATGGGCGAGACCTTATTGAACTCCTGCAGCAGCGGGCTGAGCAATGGGCTGCCGCTAACCTGGTCACGATGGTCTTCAACTCGGACGACTATTGGATCTACGAGCGTCTGAAGCAGCTGGCCACCAGGATGGAGGTCCTCCCTGTCACTGACCTGCCCAAGCAGCAAGCTATCTCGGCCCTCCAGAGGTACCGCCAAAGATATTTCAGGGAGAATCTCGACAGTGCGACACTTGAGGAGATTTATGACAGGGTTGGTGGTCGTCTGAGCTTCTTGAACCGGGTGGCCAAGAGCAGAGACATGCTCGGGACATGCGAGAAGATCAAGGACATTGAGAAGAGATGGTTCCTCAATCAATGCTGGATCCTCGGTCCCGAGATGGATGACGATGTTATGGACCAGCAGAAGTGGGCGGTAAGTTGAGGCCATACTGATTACCTGGATTTGACGTTGACAATTGTATAGGCCGCTGCTATGTGTCTGGCTAAAGCTCTGGTCGACAAGGAAGAGGAGATGGCACAAACTTATGACCCTGACGTCGGTCACATCCTTCCTACATATCCCTTCCATATTGCTCAGCAGATCATGACGAGATGCGATTTTATTCGAGAGCTCGACAGCCTGAACCTGTTTAGCATCACCAGCCAGGCGGATGTACGCGCGAGCAGCGTTCCGATGCACCGAGCTTTCAAGGAGATTTGTGCCGAACCCAACTTTGAGAAGCATCTGGAGGGTACGATCCAGAGAATTGCCGACATTGAGAGTTTGGGCCGAACTCGCGAGCTGGTAGCCAAGGATTTGGTTCTGGGCGGCCAGTACGAGATCGAGCAGAACCGAAAGGGCATTACGGTGAAGCTCAAGGAGGCGGAGAAGGAAGACGATTAAACGCCTTCATGATTACCCTGGTCACGTTCCTTTGGAGAGAAGTCAAGACTAATGACGTTGTTCTTTTGTATTTGGATGGATGGTTTGGGAAAAGCCGGGTCTCTCTGGAAACGGCTGTGAGAGAAGAGGTGAAAAGGCGCTGGTGGATGGATGACTTTGGTCACTGGTGAAGCGACCTGTACAACAGCTGACAGCATAGATTTCCTTGGCTCATGTCGACGCAACTGTCAATTTCCCTAGAGTACTCGTAATGTTTAACAAGAAGTTATTTTGTACCTTATTTTATACGGATTACCTAGTGCACCTTGGATCATATCATTTGCTTGGGAGCTCTGGCAACGGATCAAAGTGACTTGATGCCTGACCCACAAGGCACCAACCCCTGGTTGTCACGAAAACACCCAACACTGCAACTCGCCTCAGGGTAACGCGCTGCCAGTTTTTTCCTGCAGCCCCACACCCTTTTTTCAAATCTCCTTACCCTACACATGTCCTCTTCGCGCGTGCTCTGAACAAGAGAAAAGACATCGACGCCGAGAAGCTCATCGATGTCGTCCAACGGCGCTGGCAATAGCAAGTGGCCTGATTTCCGGCTTGCTTCGACCCTCTGGTCCCTTATGGGCTCACCATCCAACGGGCCAGATAAGCAAACTCCCACCGACCGTGCCGAGAATCACGACCACGACCGCGAGCAGCACCAAGAGAAGAACCCAGACGACGACCGCGACGGCGAGCTGCAACAGTCATATACCCCCGCCCAAGCGATGATGGATTCCGGAGGGCAGGCAATTGACGGCCTGGGCGGCTTCGATGGCTTCGAGCACGACCCCCAGGTCGACACAGAGGAAGGCGCGCAAGAAGACGACTTTGGCGCGCTCGAGATGTTCGACAGCAACGCAGCACAAGCTCCCTACTCCTCGCAAGTGAACGACGCGTCTTTTGACAACCGGGCCCCCGAGGCGATCATGGATGATGATGCACCTTCATCCCAGCACCGAAAATCCAAACGCGACAAGAAGGATCGCAAGAAGAAGGGAACCACCACCGACAGTGCATCTCCCCCGATCACAACCGAGGAAGAATCTTCACGCAAGCACAGAAAGTCCAAGAGAAAGGCTGCCTCGCCAGTCGAGATCCCCGACAGCCTCGGCGACAACAATGCATCAGCTGCCGACCAGGCCCAACTCCAGGAAGCCGCAGCTGTTGACTCAAACGAAGAAAACGCCGTCCCTGCTACACAGCCAAAGCGCAAACGCAAGGCCTCTGATTCCACCGATGGAAAGCAACGCAAGAAGCGGAAGCCCCATGATGACGAGGCCGAGTCCCAGGACGTCGTACAGGGAACACAGGAAGGTGAGGAGCATGTGGCGGCTGAGCAACCCAACGGCCGCGACGCCCAGGCCGCCTCATTTCTACGCACCAGAAACGCAACTCGCGCGGATGCAATCTACGATGATACTGCAGACGGTGCTCCCAATTCGCCCAGCAATGCTCGCCTGCAGCTCCGTGAAGCTCGTTCACGAGAGGGTAGTGCCCCCGTCAACGTACAGGACGAGATGGATGTCGATGCTACCATCTCTCAGCAAAACCCTGGTGATGTCACCGATAGAGATCTAGGCACCGACTCATTTGCACTCAACGGTTCCGCCAACGCTGCTGATAATGATGTCGAGAACCTGGCCAGAGAAGCATGGAATGAGCATGTCAATGGACAAACCCACACCGAAAGCCAAGACCCCTATACCCAGCCAGATATGGAGATTCCAACTTCAGCTCAACGTCCCCAGGCTCACGATGTCTATGACGTTCCTGGCAGCCCCATACAGACTCCCCATCCACCCAGCTCCGCCCCCAAGAGAACGCGGTCTACGGCCAAGGGTTCCGCGAAGAAGGCTAAGCCCACATACTTTGAAAAGTCACCATCTCCAGAAGTACAGCAAGATGGAACTGCTCCCCTGCCATCACCTTCTGCCGTGACACCCAAGCCTCGAGGTCGAGCCAAGAAGGCCACAAGACGTAGAAAGGTCGAGCCCCAGTCATCCCAGCCCATGCCAGATGACGATGAGGAGGGTGAAGAGAACAGTCAAGGGCGTCGCAACCGAATGAACGGTTTCACCCAGGGTCGCTTCAGCGACCAAGAGCTCGGCCGTATCGCACAAGCAGTTGAGAGCTACCGGGTAGAGCACGACATACAGCAGTACCAGCTCAACGAGATGATCCATGCCCCTGGAGGCACAACTGCCGGTGATGAGCATGCTGCCCTTTGGGTACGCATCTTTGAGACTTGCCCAGATCGACACCGACAGAAGATCATCAACATTACTCGCAAGAAATTTCACAACTTTGTTGCTCGTGGTACCTGGACTGTTGAGCAAGACACTGAACTTCGCGACCTGATCGAGATCCATGGCACAAAGTGGTCCAAGATTGCTGCCATCATCAACCGTCACCCTGAAGATCTTCGAGATCGCTACCGCAACTACATTGTTTGTGGAGACGCCCAGCGAAAGGACGCCTGGGACGAGACCGAGGAGGGCAACCTCACACAGTATGTGATGGAGGCTATGGGCGCCATTGACGAGTTGCGACGCATTCAGCCATCCCGTGAGCTGCTTAAGAAGCCTTACGAGGAGCTCATCGATTGGCAAAACATCAGTGAGCGTATGATGAGAACACGAAGTCGACTCCAATGCATCACCAAGTGGAAGGCCATGAACATCAAGACCCATGGCAAGGACAAGCTGGTATCCACTCAGCCTGATGCTCCCATCACGTTCCGTCTGGAGAAGGCCCGCCGACAGATCCAATCGATGCCCGAGGAGGAGCGTTATCGCATGATTATGGCGATCCAAAGCTCACCCGCCATGGAGGAAGCAAAGATTCCCTGGCAGCGGTTGGTTGACAAGCGATTCCGCAACAGCTGGCATCGTCCTACCCAGATGCTTCTGTGGCGACGCCTCAAGCAGACTGTGCCCAACTGGCAAGAGAAGAGCGTGCGAGACTGCGCCCAGTTTCTCACAGATCTCTACAACCAAACCGGCCAACTTCCCAACGTCGATGATGACCACTTCGACGACGGTGATGAGATGGTGTTTTTGGACACTATTCCCAAGGCCACCGTCCCCGGCTCACAACACGCGAAGCACAACCACGATCCCGTTAGTGACGCTTTCATTCGCGAGGAGGGAGACGTTGAGGCCCAGTTGGGCGAATACCCCATCCCCGAGGACAATATTCAACCCGACCTGCCGATCGAGCCAATGGAGCATGTTGAATCTTCTGTGCCCATGGCCATGATGGAGGCAGCCGCTCCTGTTGCCCCTGTTGCGCCCATCGAATCTCCCGACATTGACATGGTTGATCCAGCTCTTGCCATGGAGTCGATGGAGACGGTTGAGACTGCTCAACCCGTGGAGGTTACAGAGGCTGCTCAGCCTGAAGAAACACCCCAGCCTGAGGAGACTGTCCAAACCGAGGAGCCTACCGAGACCGTCGATTATATCGAACCCGCTCCTCCCAAGGCCACTCGCACCGCAAAGAGGACAGGAATGGGCAAGGCAAAGGCACCAAAGGCCCCCAAGCCTACTCGCAAGTCGACAGTCAAGTCCACCCCTTCCAAACCCACTCCCGCCAAGCGAAGCTCCCGACGTCACACAGCTGCCTACCAGGACCCCACTGAGACTACTGAGGCACAAGCTGCCGAGACACAAGAGGTTGAGCAGCCGCGGCTGCGTAAGAGAAGGGTCCTCTCCAGGTTCCGCTCTATCAATGCCGTCGAAGAGGTTGACCCCAACGATTCGGATAGTGTGATGGATGATATGGAGGATCTTCCTGCTCGTATTGCTGCCTAATGAATGATGGATAATGGTGAAGAGGGCAGAAGAGATGCAAGTGCCTACTTTGAGGCTCAAGAAGTTCTTAGATTTTTTTTGGACCGGATTCAGATGGGGACTATCATGGCATGGCATGTATGAGTAGCCACAGCGAGGGATGTTAGCAGAGAGCTAAGCGTGTAATTAGAGGTCTCTCAGGGTTGCTCTGCTCTTCTGATGGGAGACAAGGAGACGCGTCAACGACATTGTTTTTGTAAGGAACCCTTTTTTTACGAACAAAGAAACTTCTAGTTATTTAAATTCATTACCACGAACACTATGGTTCTACGTGTCTTTGAGGGGGGTCAAGTTTTGAAGTGTGTAAAAGTTTTGGTATCATATCTCATCATGCCTTACTTGGTCATCTACTAAAACACCGGTTTTTGAAGCCCCCCATGCGAGGCAGATCATTCAAACACATCTCCTGCTCCAGACTCCCCTTCCAGATAATCCATCCCTAAGCAAAGCCTTGTACCTCAACGAATCTCGGGATCGCGCATGAAGTCGGGGATAGACAGCCCACCGGCGCCGGGCTCATACTGAGCTGGATCCCTCTGCACACTGCTGACTCTGACCCGTCCAGCATGTCCTTCAGCACGGCGGATGGCGCCATCGACAAGGCCGACGGCGTCGCTGACGGGGTTTCCATCACGGCCGGGGGCGAGGGCGGATTCGTTGTCAAAGGAGTAGATCTTGATGCCGCGGAGGTGCGTGTCCTTTCCGTTCTGGTGGTTTTCGAGGATCTGCATCTGCAGGACCCAGGCGACGAGGGTGTTGCCGTCTGGGTCACCGCCAGCGCCGGCGACGGGGACCTGCTGCCAGCCGACGGGGTTGTCGAGGGCCATGGTGGCGAACTCGATGAGGTTATTCTCCCCGGTACCAGCCTTGAAGACCACCTTGGTTGGGGTGTAGGATTCGTCTTCGTTGTAGTCCACGTAGAAGCGAATGTCGCGGATGTCGACACGGCGGGTGAAGTACATTGTGAGCTTGTGTGGCTGAGGGCCGTCGGACCTGGGTGTGTCAGTTTCTAGTGCATGCGAGAGGGTGATGAGGGTGGAGACTTACTGCCAGTACATCTTGAGATCGTCACTCTTGAGTTCTTCAACACCGTTGCCGGGTTTGTGGCTGCTGACTGTGAAGCGAGCAAGGTTGGAGATTTCCTTGAGGCCAGCGGTGGCTGGGTCGATGAGATGGGCAACCTCCTCAACGTCTTCGTCCTCGGCGGGCTCATCTTCCTCCTCAACACTTGTGGTTTCGGCCTCGTACTGCTCGGGAGACATGGCCTCGTCATCGTCAATCTCTTCATCCTCCTCATCAACTTGCTCGGCGCCTCGGTTGTTGTAAGGGCTTGGAATCTGGGGGGCGGCGGTGGTGCCAGGACGGGCCATGCCCAGAACGCTGAGGTCGGGCTCGGAGCCCGAGTCATCAGAGTCCAGGAGAGGCATGCTCAAACGTGGGTGATCAGCGGGCTGAGCAGCTAGCATGTTGTTAATTTCCATTTCCATTTCATCCATTGCCTCTCCGAGTTCTTCTTCAATGACCGAGTTGACGAGATTGACGAGAGCCGGGTCCAACTCGACACCGTCAGTGTCGATCAAGTCAAGATCAATCAAGCCGGTGCCCGGAATGATTGCACGTTGCACGTTCTCCGAAAAGGCAGACAAGTTCTCAACAACTTCCTCAACAGCGGCGGCTTCCTCGTCAACGTAGATGGCAGGGTTCAGCGTGTTGACGGAGGCAAGGAACTCGGCCTCTTGAGCGATTGCTGCGAGGTTCTCCTGGCCTGTGGAGTAGAGAGGGATGTTTGTGCATCCGCCTTGGCGGTTGAGACGACTATTGCACTTGATGGAAAGTTCTTGAAGGGGAGCTCGCTTGAGGGGCTTGTTGTTCTTGAGGAGAGCGTGCCGAACGTTGGTGGAACGGCTGCGAAGAGCGGGCATGATTGCGAATTGATTGCGTATTCTTCAAGTGATTGATGTAGAAAAGCGAGCAATCAAACGAGATGATCTTGCGTGAAGAACGATTGAAGATTTGTGAAGTTGAAGAAGATGAATTGAGTGGTGGGAAGTGTTGAGTGTGTGCAGTGGTCGAGGAGAAGAGCAAGAGGTGGGAGATGGATGAGAACCTTTCTGGTGAATTTTTGCAATCATCCGAAAATAGAAGATTTCAAAGTCCAAATGAGGTCATATCCTCGATACCAGTGACAGTTGATCATCGTCAAGAGCTTCGGGCGCATTTCAACTGGTAGATGCGCTGCATCCAAAGACATCACTTTGTATTTGCACTAACAGGGGGATTTGGCACTGGCAAAAAGCTGCATGAACGACACTGCAACTGGCAGAGCAATGCAAGCGGTGGAGCAAAAAAAAAAAAAAAAATTCTTCCAAAAAGAGATCAGACGAAAAAAAGAAGAGATAAACCTACTCACTTCTATAAAGACGAAACGGGTTCGGAGGAGGTGCTCGACGACGCCTTTGATCGGGAGGTTGATCTGGCGTCCGATGCAGCGCACCAGGGGCATCAGGGGTTACCAGCGCCGCCGCAGGCGATGCCCCCTGGGCTGGAGGAAGTCTAGCAGGGCCGCTGGGAGTTCCAGCGGGTGAAGATGTGTTCGGTATGGTACCTGCAGGTCCTTGGGGGCTTGATGCGGCGGCGGCGTTGGGAGTGGTATGGGCAGCAGCTACATGGCGGGCACGCCTTGAACCCCGCGTGATATCCATGGCAGCAACAAGCGCCTACCCGATGAACGGCAAGCACGTGCAACGGTTTGTGGCAAAGGGGAACCTGCACTGCAGACTGGCTGTTCCTATCCTGTCCTGTCACTGCAAGGCGGTAATCAATGTCAATGGCGACTGGCAGGACTTGCATGGGCAATTCGATTTACACGCGCGGGTAGGGGAGAAAAGTGACGTGAGTGGGTAGTTTGTCGTTGAAGCGTTGACGCGTGGTCACGTGTCGTCTCTCCCCATCATCATCTACTTCGTCTCTCTGTATTAGTACCAGCCTCAAACACCATCTCAATCATCCAAACTACATATCACTAGTCTTGGGCATCACCGTCCCTTGTTCCTCTTGCGTGATCAGTTCCACTTCCCCTCAATGAGAGAATTTACCCCCCATGACCTGATTGAAGCTCACTCAAGCGAGCTGTGCATGCGTTTTCATCCTGAACCCCAGAGTAAGGGTCCTTGATACCCCGCCAAACCAACCTCTTTTCTGCCTTTGCCGATGAAGCCATCCCCGCATCCAACTTCCTAGCCGTTGGTCCCTTTGAAAAAAATACTAGACTCAACTTTTTTCTCAGGATTCGATCGTCCCTGTCACCGACCGCTACTTACGCGAGACGCATTGCCAACTTTGAGGTTGTCCTGCTGTGGGTCGAGAGCCACATTATGCCTCTTTCGGAGCCGAATGCGTCTCGGAGGCTTCGGACTTTGCTTTTCGCCGCCACCCGGCATCCCACGACGTTGACCCAAGGAAGGTTTCCACTAACTGGCCCCCAGATATCATCACGTCTCGATGATCTTCGATGCCGTTACATTCGATTCAAAGTCTTCCTTACAGTGAAATCAACGAGGCCGGTTCCCATCCAACCTCCCCCGCAAAGGCGCCCTGACCATGTCAAACACCCAGCAAGCATCTCCTTACCTTGGTCCTGGGTACAGCATGTCTCAACCTTAACCTACAAAACCACACCAAGTATCTGAGTGAGGCATGCAAGTGATCGCGTGGTTGCGCGTCAAAGCCGCATTAGCGCTCAGTGACATGAAACGACAGCTTCTCTATGATCTTCGATGGAGAAAGAAGTTTTTTAACCCCTTCCAAGTTGGCTTAGCGAGTTCCTTTGCTGCACGACCTACGTATGTCGTTCAACTTGAAGCACCGCTTGTGGGCCTCTCAGCCAGCCTCACTTACAGCCTTGATCCCAGCTCCTCCACCCGTAGCTAGCTCGCCTCGTCTGCCTCGTATCATTGGCAACGATCTGAGTCTTGTTTACAAGCTACCGGCATCGTCAAGATCCTTTCGCCGCTACTGGCTACGTCATTCTCACCATAACTTATCTACCGGACCTCCCCGCTCGCCACGTCGGCTTACAGACCTTCAGGGACCTCCCATGGACGAGACCCTTCAGACTTTTTTTCAAGATCCAAGCTTGAGCCCACCTTTTTTTTTTCTTCCACGCATGCAAGTCAGGGCTCGCTCGCAGCCTATTCTCTGCGGTCGATGCAATCTGGCGCCGAGGCTCCTTCGAATGCCTCCATCCCCACACCGGGACCTCCAACGATGTCATTTGCAAGGGTTGATTGAGAGAATCAGGGCCGAGTCGGGGTGATGGGGATCTTGGGGGAACCCTGAGTACAGCCTCTTTGTCGAGAGCTCAAAGACATAAATATCGAGGGTATCTCGATGGTGGCAATCATGAACCAACAGCTAGCAAAACAGTAGCACAAGAATCGAGGACTTCTCTCGAGTTCACATTTCGGTTAATGTCTCTTGATTCTTTGCCCTCTATTGAAACATCTTTGAGATCCCCTACCCCTGATTTCGACATGTCCTCCCTACACACCCCCAGCGTCACACGCTCAGCTCGCAGTACACCTGCAGCCAATGTGTCGGCATACAGCCCTCCAGGAGAGGCCATCAGCTCCCCAAACAACGATAGCGTACCCTTTGCACCTCCCACTTCCCCTTTAGATCAGCAGCCTTCACGAACCTCGGAAGCCGACACCATTGTACCCCTTCAGCCCGCTCCCAGCCATGAAGCAATTCGATCAAGACCCGGTTCTCGTACTGGCGCTTATGCCACTCCCAAAGGCGCAACTAGGTTCTCTCATGATGTAGATCCTCTTCAACACTCGGGTGGTTCCATGAAGTCTCAACGACGTCGCTTTCGCGAAGACTGGGACTTTGATCAAGAGCCCCGTGATCACCCTACCCTCAGCGACTACGAGCGATACTGGCGTAATGAGGGTCGTCCAGAACGGTATACCTCTCGGAGAAGCAACTGTCCTCCCCCGGCATTCATGAATCGTCGTCGAACTGCGCCTCACGACTCTGATGAAGATCTCTACAATGATGATCTCCGCTACGCCAAGGATCCCTTCGAGATTAACCGAGGACGGCGGTTGACAGACGAAGAGATGGGTTACCACCCAGGTCGTCTCAACCATCAACGCCGTCCCTCTTCAAGCCATGGTGTCAACCTTGCCTCGGGTCGCCTTGAGTGGAACAACCTGACAGCCCATGAAAAGGCCCAGGTGATGCGCCTCCCCTTGACGCAGTGGATGAACTCTGAGTTCAAGAACCACTTTGTGGCAAGTCTGGGAGAGTTTATCGGCACCACCATGTTCCTCTTCTTTGCTTTTGCTGGTACCGAGGTTGCCAATATTCAGTCCAACACTAGCGCCAAGACCACAACGGGAGAGTCGACTGGTTTCTCCGTCTCTACCCTTCTGTACATCTCCATCATCTTTGGCTTCTCTCTCATGGTCAACGTCTGGGTTTTCTTCCGCATTAGTGGTGGTCTGTTCAACCCAGCTGTTACCATTGCCATGCTGATGGTCAAGGCTATTAGCCTAACACGAGCTATCTGCCTTTTCATCTCCCAGATCCTCGGCGCAATGCTTGCCTCTGTTGTGGTACTTTATCTTTTCCCCGAGGCGTTCAATGTCAGAACTACACTAGGAGGTGGCGCATCTCTGGTCCAGGGAGTGTTCATCGAGGCTATTCTGACGGCAGAGCTGGTGTTTACCATCTTTATGCTTGCCAAGGAGAAACACCGTGCCACCTTTATCGCTCCCGTTGGTATTGGCTTGGCACTGTTCATCGCCGAGATGGTGGGTGTTCAGTTCACTGGAGGTTCTTTAAACCCGGCCCGAAGCTTTGGTCCTTGTGTGGTTACCGGCACCTTTGACACTGAGCATTGGATTTACTGTAAGTCTTGGAACTCGTGATTGGCTTTCGAATACTAACGAAGAACAGGGGTTGGCCCCTTTATTGGATCTCTCATTGCTGTGGCGTTTTACTGGTTTATCAAGACTCTTGAATACGAGGTGAGTCTTTTGCTCTATAATACTAGTGCAGGTTACTGATGGATTATAGATGGCCAACCCTGGCGCTGATGGTGATGATGCCAACGACCCTACCAAGAACCCCGAGAAGCGTGCCGAGATCCAGGCTTCCAAGCCGCCCTCTATCCAGTTTGGCCTGGGCAAGTCGCCTTCGATCCGCAGCTAGAGGGGTTATTATGAAGTATGACAGAAATGATTGCAAGACATACGATAACATGAACGATTTCAAGAGGAAGTGAGTGGATGAACGAAGGAATGGAACAATGGACAGATCAACGATCGCATTCGATAAACACAGATACGAGACAAATGAAAAAGAAGAAAAACGTGCGATATGAATGAATGATTTATGTACACATCTATTTGGAGTTTTGGCGCTTTTTTGTTTGGCTTGCCGGCGTATTTGGCGGCCGGGGGTTGATGTCCTCCAGATGAGATGGAGGCTGTTAGAAAGGATAGACATACGAATCAATCTATGGTGTATCCTTCACCAACTCTTTTCATTGATGGCCTCTGCCGCTTACTCTTAGCTATGTCTTTCATAGCATGAAACTTCCATCGTCGCCCTGTATCTTCTGGCTCTTTTTCCTGTTACACATCTGCACCCTGAGCAACCCTTGTAAGGTACTCTCATAGACATCACAAGCAACTCACCACTTAACACGCAAGCAAAGATCTATGATAGACAGTTTCACATCAGGGACACGAATGGGTTGTCAAAATTGTTTTAATTGTACCATCTCCGAGATTAAAAATTAGAGGTGAAAGAACATGTGTAGAGATCATGCCTGGACCCACGAACCACAGTCAACAGGCTGGACAAGCTCATCCCCCAAATCCACCATTTCCCTCAGCGGCGACAGATTTCATTCCAAAAGTTCGTTGATGATATGATCTGGAGTTGTTGTGGGTTGGCATTCGATGGCCGCTCGGTGTTGGGTCACCCTTCAAAGCGTCGAGGTGATGTAGAGTGGTCTGTCTAGACGTGAGTCAGATGCTCCAAGTTGAATTTCAGAGTAGTATACATACCTGACGAATCTTGTTGTGTCAAGCTCCAAGTTGTATCATTGGTGTGTGGGTGATGCTTTATTCATCGAGGGGGATGGCAAGCTGGAGGTTATCGTCCTCGAAGGGGAGGCCAGCAAGGGGGTTCTCCTCGAAGGGGAGGGTAACATGGACGTTAGCGTTCTCGAAGGAAAAAACCGTGATAGGGCCCCGGTTCTGGTTGTTGCGGTAGATGCGCCAGCACCCGTGGATCTGGACGATCACGGACAGGCAGAGCAAAAGGGCCGTGAAGATGTAGAAGCTAGTTGCGACACCGGGGTTCTCGGGGGCTGGCTCCAGCAGAGGGTCATAGGCGCAGTCGCACAAGTCAGCCATTGTTGCTGATTGGTGTTGAGTGTTGTTGCTGGATGTTGTTGGTGAGGGTTTGAGTGGTGGGCTGAGCTGATATCTGGGCTGTCGAAGTGTTTCGATATCGTGGTGAAGGAGAGGAGAGAAAGGAGATGGCTTCGTGGAATGAAGGTGAGATTTTATATGTCCAGTACAACAATAGAGCTTCTTTTAGGGAATAATGCGAATAGATCCAGATGTGTATGCATTGCATTGTGCTGAATTGATGCTCAGATTCGGCATCACCTGGTGGCCACTGACAATAACGTTGCGATAGGCTACGGCAGAACTAGCTCTGATCAGAAATATCTCACCTGAGGTTCACTTCTCTTATGCAGTTCTTCTTCTTCCCTTTTGGGAATCCTCAGATCGCCCTCTATTTGTGTGCCTAGCACTCACTCCCAAAATCACCCAATCCACCCCAACAGTGTCAAGGTCGGATCTGATGCTGAGCTGAGGCTTTCATTGAAGCCCTTGTGAACCATTCCGGGATAAAATATGTCACCGTCCCTTCAATTCCGTTACGAGCCTCAGCTGAGACGAGTCCTAAGTCGACCGAAGCAGTAACTTGTTGACTGAGATCCGATTTCTAAGAGTGGTTGAAGCTGTCCAATGAAATGCTCTGGCTCACGAGGTGCATTTCCGCATCTGGGCATGAAATCTCGGTGTCAATGCGAAAAGCATGCAGACGTAAAAAGAGTCACAGTGGTATCGTTAATTGAAAGCTCATTGCCAACTTGGTAAATGTTGACCTTTACAGCACAGTGAACATGGCAGAAAGGATGTTGAAAGCATGTCCCGGGCGTCGTTATCGTCAAAGCAGTCACGCTGAGAGACACTATCCAAATTATCTCTTCCCTCGTCAACAAGCTCACTGAGGAGCCCCGTTGGCTCAGTGGTAAAGCGTATCACTAGTAATGATAAGATCACTGGTTCGATTCCAGTACGGGGCATGTGAACTTGTTTTTTGACCCTCTCGTCTTTTTTTTTTTTTTTTGGTCAAGCAAATGATTGAATGGTGTCTAGAACAGCATATCATTGACCGCTGATGATGAATGGGTTGTGTGATGCCTTGGCTCTTCTTATCTTTTGAAACGTTCCCCTTCTGGCGCGCTCACGTGGTGGCTTTCTGGGGATGGGAAGGAAGCCTCATGGGAAAATCGATCAGGTGCTTCTAGAATCTGACAGGAACAAATGCTCGGGCCGTGGGGGTTGGCCCTGGCAGTTCAGGGAGGGTATGATATTGGGAGAGCGACTGGGCTTGAAGTGAGGCTGGCTTGGTTGAAACTGAGAAGAAGCAAGATGAAGCGATATCTCAGAATACGAACACAAACAGGGCACACTCGCATTCGAACAAGTGAGTAGGCAGCAAAATGTCGTCACACGGGATTCGGCAAGGAGGCTCTATTGCCAAGAAGAAACTTTACACGAGCCGGACACGAGGTTTCGCGAATATCATCCTCGTTCAAATATCCTACCCTGAACCTCGGGTTCGAATGGTTGCGCAAGTGCTTAAACCCTGATCAAGATAACCATCCTGGCCTCGTGAGAGATTAGGTAGAGACTCACTCTATGGTCAAGGCAGCCAAAGTTGGACTGGTTAGATCCCGTGATGTGAGTGGCTCGTGATGATGGACATAGATAACTCAGGTCAGGTCCCAACGGCCACGTTCTGATGCACGACAACTGTGATGTGATGACCTCACAAGCGTATATCATGCATACATGGCACGCACACCACACTACACTTTCCCCCAGACAAAAGCGGAGATGGGCCATCTGCTTGCGGGTGCAAATGAGCAAAAAGGCGCATGCGGGTTTAGTGTCATGGGCATGAGCCTTCATGAGACCCTTGCCCCTGACGCATTCATTAATGACTTTTTGGTCTGGAATGGGAACAGTTTCACGCGACGGGACGGGTTAAAAAAAGAGAAGGAATGAGATTGATTTTCATTGTCTCAACAGGTCTCGGATAAAGCCAAAGGGGGGTGGTGGTTTGGGGCAAAAAAAAAGCTCCAATCTTAATAGAAAGGGCAAATTAAGATTGATGTCATACGCCCACTGGCCACCCCTGGAATTGGGCATGTATTTGAATGGTGATGGGCACTGCCGAGCCGAGCTTCATTTGCCTCGAGAGGTTAGCTGAAGTGGAAATTATCGTACTCTTGAAAGGAAAGCTACATGAGTTTGAGGACTGCAGTCGTGATTGGTGATGTATGTGAGGTCGCCGATGACTGTTGCTGCTGCATGCGTCAGGAGTAAAACGAAACACGGATACTGTAAAAATAGACGATTAATTATTACGTCTCATGCGGTTTTGGACCTGTCATGCATGCAGGAGCGGTAAAAGCTACAACATCCATCGGCTTCTCCGCATCCGTCATTCAACTTTCATCTCTCGCAGACGAGGAAATCTGATGATGATGATGGGGGCGTGTCAACAACACTCCCTCTTTTAAATGCTATCTCGGCTCTCATTTTACCATAGACCCAAGGCAAGGGGCACAGTTCAAATAACCAGCCAATCTCGTGTCCTAGAGCCAATTGGGGAACTTGTCATCTGCGATAGCGTGCGGCTGTTGGATGAGGACGACATGACGAGACTGACTGCAGGTGAGGTGCGTGCATGATGCGCCCTCCTCATTATCCTTTGTCCATTAATTAGATGGATGGGTTATGGTTACCCAGACAAAGGAGACGCCATGTCTTGGGTCCTTTTTTACTCCTGCTGACACTTGGATCCCCGAGGACCTGTCACTTGGACACAAGCCTATCGTCTTCATCTAACAACCATGTAACTCCAACCTTCTAGTGTGTCTACTCGATCATTGTTGATGATCATTCTCGTCTCCTTTTTCCCATCTGCCAAACAAAACATTCACACCCTGCATTGACCGCACACGCCCCCTGAAGGCAAGGTCGCTAATTCCAGGGGACCTGCTGCCCTAAGCCCCGCTGGGCATGTCCCCTCTGAACCATTAACCATTAACCCGCTAGGGAGTGGAGGGGTCCAGGAGCTGTCCCCTGGGCGGTAGGTGGGGGGAAGGCCTGCCGAGGGAGATGCGCCAGTCGCTAGCTCCAAGGTACTACCCGTCCCTTGGAACTTAAGTCGGTCGGGGATGCAGTACGGCCTTGGGAAGGTACAAATCAAATTGTTTCGGGGGGAACCTTTCTCTCACCTCTACTTTCTTTCAAACCTCCCTCCTCTCGCCCTCCATCTCTCAACTCTTTTTTCATCCTCCAACATTTATTCGTGATACCCTCAAATCTCTTCGATCGCATTATATCCTCCATATTCTAATCGCCCGCCATGACTCTCACCGATGAGGAGCTCGACCGCGACTGGCAGCCCAATGGCCGTCGCCCCCAATCGTCCGTTCTCCCCTTTATGCCTCCCCATTGACGGTCGAAACGATGCCGTCGATGCACTCGTCAGTGGCGCGCGCGCAGAGCTAACCGTTACATCCTCGACAGAACCATCGCCCGTTCCTTCTCGGCAGAGCTGATGGACATTTTCCGCATCGAAAACTCACTGAGCGATCTGGACCAGCAAGTCCACGACAAGTTGGTCCACCACTTTCAACTCCCTTGACCAAACCGACGATGCCTAACATCGTAATCTACAGGAAGCAGACTGTCGACAAGAACACGGAGGAGCTTGCCTCGCTTGAGGCTCGTATCCGTGAGATGGAGGACCGCCTCCGCCGCTCCGCTCCGGGCGGATCGCGACCCTCTCTGGCCCAGGTCGCCAACCAGAGCGCCGCCGACGACGACCAGCAGCGCAACCAGAACCTTCAGGCCGAAGACGCTTCCAAGGATGACGCCAAGGCCCGTTCACGACCAGGCACCGCCCGCGCCACCCAGCAGGCCCCGTCCTCGGGCAACATGCCCCCGACCCCGGGCGCCAGTGAAGGTGAATACTATGTCGTCACCCACGCTGACTTGCGAGACGGGCCCCGCTGACGAAAAGATTGACTTTCAAGACGGAGACCATGAATAGAGAGAGCATGAGGACGACATTCGACTATAGGCCATTTTAATACATCTTCTCACAAGGCCCAGTCGAGTCTCAGGAGATCAAAGCAACCCCTGCCGCGGTGGATCTCATCTCACACGAGCATCATGTGCGGAGAAGGCCATCGAAACCGCTCACTTGTCTCAAGACCAGCTCGATGGCACCTCCGCGACCGGGGTTAGCTTTCGCATTGTTATTTTGGATGTTCACGAATCAGGCCTGGGCGCATCACTAAACGTTCATGCCCACGGCTGCTTGTCATGTATACGGGTTGTTGGAGTTTCTGGGGACTGAGGGGAAGGGGACGGGAATCAAATGATCCCAAGAGCGCCCTCCCTCGGGCCCCTTTTATGTCGTTCGCTACGAAAGATTCCCGGCGTTTTATAGAGGCAGCATTGCAACATTTTTGACTACATCATTCATCCTCTCGCTCTCGGTCGCACGCACCGCATCTGTTGCTCACTCGACGAGGTTAGGACATTTATTTCGGCTAGGGTTTGCTGCATGGGAGGATACGGGAGGGGAGGGATTCCATCGTTTGGACGAGGGTGCATCTGGACAGGCGGTATCATGTGAGTGTCTTGTTGATCGACACTTGGAGTGATGGCAAGTGCATCACCATGTTGGAGTTTATGTCAATCGAGGTATCACCAGGTTTATTCCACATAGGCGGGTAATACATACTTGATTCCTCACACACTGGTCGCGTCCTTGTCAAGATTGAGTGTCTCGATTTGAATTCAGTTGCTGACCCTAGCTTGCTGTGTCATATCGAAATGTACCATTACAATAGCTGACTTGTACCACACTTGGTCATCATTAGCACAATCAGGTTTTTCGCATCTCCTTAAGAATATGTGCCATCCATATCACTCGTCGACATCGTCAAGATGCTTGTTGGCAAAACCAACCTTGTTGTTCTCCAGGTCGAAGGCAACGTACAGCGCCTTGAGCACCACGTCACCAAATATGGTGACACCGCCAATAGCGTCGGAGCTCTGCATGCCTCCCCAGCAGTACTCTGGATCGTCCTTGACAGGTCCATAGTTGAGGTACGACCCGGGGATGGTCAAGATGTGCTCTGTGCCAGGTATCTTAAACATCAGGTCTGGCAATCCTTCAGCAAACTGGCAGGGAAAGGTGAAGGAGTTGTCGAGACGAGGGTCGATGCGCATGCCTGGCACATCGTACCAGTATAGAGCAGCAAGGGAAGGGGGCATGAACAGCAGCGAGGTGCCCGTGTCGACCGTGGCCTCGAACGTGTGGGCGAACCAAACACGACGCTGACCGTTCCAGGCTGTCATGTCAAAGGTGACGTCCCAGTGAGGACTGTCCTCGCGCGTGTTGACCCAAGTGATGTTGTCCTTGATCCGGCTCTCGTCGATACGACCGAAATCGAAGCGACCGGTGGCGTTGCGACGCAGATCAGCGGTAAAGACTGGGCTTTCGAGATGGGGACGAAGCGTATCGAGTAGAGAGGGAGTCTGAGGGCTGACGTTGCTGGAGAGGTTCTTGGCGAGGCCCATGATGCCCGTAATCTCGGTGTGAGTCTCAAACCGCATGGCGACAATGTGTGCTGACTGGATAGCTGCGTCCTTGAGTTCGAAGCCGCCTATGCGGACCGTGTCGAGATAGACGCTGCCATGAGCGTGGGTGCCGTCGACTAAAATCACGAGTTAGAGGTTTGCCTAGACACTGGCGAGTATGTTAACTCACCATAGGAAACATCCCACATCGCATCGCGGAGACGACGAGAGGTCCTGGACATGTTGGGCTTGTACTGAGGAGCCCAGGGACCCTCGGGGTTGAATCGATAGATGGTGTCGGAGGATTGCACCCAGCTAACCTGTCAGCAGAGAATCACTGCAATAACATAGGTTTCTTACAAATCAGCAGATCCAGTGTCGATGGCAATCTTGACCGTCTGGGGAGGGTTTCCAATCTTGACGTCGGCGATGTAGATGGCATCGTTCTCCATAGGCTCTACGTTGACCTGACCCTCTGCACATCATCAGCACTTTTTCACATCCATACACCGCATGAACTTACCATCATCAAGAAGAGAAAACCCCTCCAGGATCTCTTGCGAAACAACACCGCCCCATTTCTCCTTCGCAGCAACGAGCGCCCTAACAAAGCTACGCTTGGAGCCACTGCGCGTGCTCGCCTCGAGAGAGAAGCCAGTAGGAACCTTGCCAACAGGAACCTTGCCCGTAGGCTCGATAAGGGCAGAAGCGAAGCTTGTCGCAAGTAGCGTGACGAGAAAAAGAGGGCTTCTCATGGTTGGAGAAAGGTTTGTATAGATAGGCAGACGTGTGAAGGTGAAGCGAGAGGATTGGGGAGGAGAATGAGGAGGAAGGAGCGACAGATGGTAAACGTTTGAGACAGGAGGAGGAGCTTTTGTTTACCTGAGGAAAGGAAGGTGGGAGGAAGAAAGAGGAGGGAATTATATGGTAAAAAATTAAAATGATGGTTGGCAGTGCCAGGTCAGTGAATCACTTGGAAACACCATCACCAATTACCAAGTACCACGATCCGCTTTGACAACTCGCCAAGACTGTTTCCTTCACTCATCATCACGAGATCAAAAAAGGGTTTCATTTACTGTAAGAAAAGAAAAGAAAAGAGAGGCAATCAAATATAAACAGGCTCTTCCCGCTTGTATGACAGTCGCCTCATGTAGACGACCTGTTTACCCCCCTTACACAGCACGCGTTTCTTGTATCTCGTCAAAGTTTTGTTTGTAGCAAACACGGGAACCTGCGTTTTTTTCTCCTATCCGCGTCTCTGGTAGCAACCGTGCCACACAAGTATAACCCAGACACGCACCATGTTGATAAAAGGGGGGGAGAGGAGGCCTCGGGGAGAGATGTATGGTTTCTCCATGTGCAAGTACAATCGGTAACAGCGACAGCATGGCATTGATACGATACGTGAAAACCCACGAGGCAAACTTGGACGGGATCGATCACGGGGAACGGGACTGGGGAGTAGATGACGAGTTCTTTTCCCCGTGCGAGCCGTTGCCGAGGACCTTTGTTAATGACATGTCGGACGGGGGAGCATCTCGGGTATAGATGCGTTGGCTTCCATGGAACAGTCCATCAAGTGACCAAGGCAAGATGCATCTCGCCTACATCAGAAGACTACGCAGGCATCATGAGTTATCGTGACTATGTCCTCATTCAAGTGTCTACTTGCTCATGGCCAGATGCTCTATCCACATCCGTACCGGTATCAATCAATCCATACAGTATCAACACCAAATGGTAAGTAGCTTTCCCTTTTGGGCTACAAAAAAAACAATCAAAAAAAAATCAACTGGGCGCCGCCATCTATAGCTCGTCATGCGTGGGCTTCTTCTCTCCCTCCTCAGCCTTCTTCTCCCTCTGCTCGTTCTCCAACTTGAGCTGCTTGATCAGCTTCTCCAGCTGCTCCTGGTCGAGCTCGCCATCCTTCATAAAGTCCTCGGCGTTGATCTTGACCGTCTCCTGAGACGCATCACCGCTCGCCGTCGACGAAGACTTGCTCTTCTTGCTTTTCTTGGCCGCCTTGGCATTCTTCTTGGCCTCTCGCGACTTCTCCTCTACCTTCCTGGCACCCTTCAGGGCCACCTCCATGCCAGCCTTCTCAAGCTTCTCGCGCTTGGCAATGAGATCCTTGAGAAGAAGCACGGGGTTCTCGACAGCGCTCAGGGCTGCCTGCTTGACCTCCATCTTGCTCAACCACTCCTTGGTCGACTTGTGAAGAGTGATCACCTCGGTGAGGTCCTCAATCACGTACAGAGGAGGAATGGGTCCCTTCTCCTTGATGACGTCCTCCATCTTGCGAGTCGTCGTTGTCGACGCGCTGTCCTCATCCTCAAGACCGTCAAACTCGCCAGACTCCTTCTCAGCGGGAGCCTCAGTGGTGCTGGACTTGATCGACTCAGAGGCAGAAGCAGAGGCAGAGGCAGAAGAGTGCCAGCTCTCGTGCTCCTTTATCTGTCCCTTGATCTGCTCAACAAACTCTGAAGTCTTTTCCAAAATTTCCTTCAGAGCAGCGATCTGCTCAGGGCGCTTCTCAGCCTCATCGGCCCTCTTCTGAATAGGGGCAACGCGGTCCTGGAGGACCTTGAGCTTGGCCTTGAGCACATCCTTCGTAGCATCAGCTCCATCGTCATAGAGCCACTCGCTGGTCTCGCTGGAGAGCTCAGCCAGCCTGGTCTGTTCCTCCTCAGTGGAGGCGGCGACGAAGGCGTCGTTCTCAAGGAGATCTCTAATCTTGTAGGTGTATCCCTCAAGCTGGTTAAGGGCTTCCTCTCGCTGTAGTCGGGCCTTGTCAGAAGCGGCAAACGCCTTGAGGCGGTCCTTGGACTTGGTAATTTCGGCCTTGGTCAGATCGGGAATGCCGACATTCTTCAAGGCCACATCCACGGGAATGCCAACAGTCTCTCTCTTCTTGACGTCAGGCTTGACCTCCTCAGTGCTGCCAGAGGCCGCGGCCTCAGCGTCAGACGAAGCGGATTCGGCGGACTCAGTAGAGGAAGAGGCCTCCTCGGACTTCTCCTTCATCTCCTCCTCAGAGCCCTCGGCCTTCTCCTCTCCCTTGAGAGGCTTCTGGTCCTTCTTTCCGAATCCAAAGAGGTTCTTGACTCCATCCACGAAGCCGTCCTTCACCTCGGCCTCGCACTCAACAGCGGCCTTGACAACCTCAACCTCGCCGTTCTCGCTGCTCAGTCTAACAGCGAGCTTGAACTGAATGTCCGACTCGATGCATGAAGGGTACTTCTCCTTGATGGCCGCGAAAGTGGCAGTCAGGTTCTTGGTGGTTAGGGTCTTGACATCCTTCTCCTCAGAACCAACCTGCTGGTAGAATGTAGCAGTAAAGTCTTCGTTGTTGGTGAAAGTAACCTCCTTAGGGGTGCCCTGGTGAGACACAGCAGACCAGAGACGCTGGTGCTGAGCCTCCTCACCAGAAGTCCACTTCAGACCAGCTGGGTACGAAGCACCCTCCGCAATTCGGATCTCCTTGACACGGAAGCTGGGGCTAAGCTCGGCGGCCCTGAAACCAGCACCAAAGACGGCGGCTTCGTCAGAGTTGACGTTGGTTCGGATCTTCTCTGCGGAACCGGCAAGCTTCTCAAGAACCTTCTGGACAAAGGGAGTTCGGGTAGCGCCTCCGTTAAGAATGATGGAATCAATGTCGATAATGTCAAGGTTGGCCGTCTTAAGGGCATCATTGATGACAACGGTGATCCTCTCGGCGTGCTCCTCAGCCATCTCCTCGAACCGAGCGCGGGTGATCTTGTACTTGAAGTCAATGTCCTCGTACAGACCTTCGAAGCTGGCCCCGGTGTTTTGGTTGGCGCTGAGGACATGGCGAAGCTTCTCAACTTGGTTGTTGAGCTTCGCGACGGCGCGGCCGTGGGCCAGGACGTCCTCGGCGGCGACAGAGATCTTCTGGGCACCCTTAGACTCGACAAACTGGGAGACCATGTCGTCGAGGATGAGGTAGTTCAGGGCATCTCCACCAAGGGTGCGATCCCAGCCAGCGCCCAGAACCAGGACCTCCTGGACGGTCTTGTTGTACTTGCCAATATCCTTGACAGATCGGCTCTGGAACTTCATGATAGTGGCCTTGGTAGAACCGGCGCCCATGTCGAACACCAGGTTGTACTCAGCCTTGGATCCGTTGCTGACATTGGGAAACTCTCGGCTGGTGGCGTAGTTCAGACCGACAGCCAGACCATCACTGATCAGACTGAGGACCTTTAGGCCGGCGAGCTCGGCGGCGGTCTGGACGGCCCGCTTCTCGTCGACGGTGTAGAACGGAGGAACGGTGAGGACGATGGAGCGGACGCTGGTTCCGTCACCGGCAGCCACCTCGGCGTTCTTCTGGATGCTCTGCAGCTCCATGGCGAGGAGCTCCTCGACCATCCATGCCTCCACCTCAGCTGTAAAGGCCTTGCTCTTGAAAGCAGCGGTGCCTCGGGTGGCGTGGGCCTCCAATTGGAGAGCGGGGTGTCGGGCAGCGTATTCCTGGACAACAGAGTCCTGTGTAGTAAGACCAAGGATGGTCTTGAGGTTCGGGTAGACGTCGCTAGAGAATCGAGGAGCAAGAGCCATGGCGTCGGCGCCGTAGGCCCTCTCGGGGTACTGGCCCTTCTGAGGACCATTTCGCGAGGGCTTGAAGACGACGGCCGACGTCTCTTTTCGGCGGGAGTCCTTTGTCAGGACGATCTCGAGGGGGATGCCAGGCTTGACGAGGGCAGCCTTGATGAACTCTGTGCCGAGATCAACGCCCAGGACGGCGGCGACGGCAAAGACGTTTGAGGCAAAGAGGAAGACGGCCGCTAGGAGCGCCTTCAGAGGCGATACTCTTGAGGACGCCATCATGGGTGGTTTTTTGGTGGGGGTGCGCGCGCACCAGATTCTTTGGGGAGCAAGTCTTATCAACGAGGAACGCCGCCTCTGTAAAGCAATAAAAGGAAAAAAAAAAAGGAGAAAGACGGTAAACGTCTATGGTAGAAAAGAGAAGAGCCGGAAAGTTTCGTTAAAAAAAGGTTAGTAGGTGAGAGAGAGGTTGATGTGGCCTCAATGGATGGGTAGGTTGACTCTCCAATGGGGACAACTTTCACGGGTTAGTAGGTAGCAAGAAGCCACGATGGCTGTTAAAGCTTGTGCAAGTTTCCAGCCACTCAAAGGAAAGAGGACAGCTAACAATAGGTACAGATTGGCGCTGACGTGCCTTGTAATGCGAGGCTGACAATCGCGATAAGCTGACAGAGGTCATCTATTGGCCCGATAAGCTCTCTGGATGAAACCCCTGGTTTCGGCCTCGTCTTGGCGGTCAATTCGCTTGACACATCAAAGCCCAAGGATTCCCCAACCAAGTCCCGAGCCGTGGCAAGTGGCTCAGTTGTTGTTCAAAGTTCATGATCTTTGGTCACTGGTAGAAACTCGTGGATAAGTAAGTGCGTGACTGCCGCTGCTTGTATCCGCGAATTGGCCAAGGTGTTCTCTTTGGAAGAGGCAAGCTACGCTTAGTCGGGCCGGAAGGCCCTTGTCATGGTGCCGTTCTCGCACCATGCCTACCACCAAGCTTGAGCCTGTAGTTGGTACAGCTTGCATGATGCATTCCTGCAGCCGACTATCTGCAATCTTTCAACGTCAATAACGGCGGAAATATGGTATTATTCCGGGTTCAATAAAGGTACGATAGCTTTCACAGCAACATTTCTCGACTCCTAGGACCACGTTGCTATAAGTCGGTAGGGGTTGAAAACGACCTGACCCCTGGCCAATTGAAACCCCTCCAAAGCTCCCCACACTTTTCAAGACCCCTGCGAACCCTATGACGGCACAGGTCGAAGCTCAAAATCAGCCCTACGTCAACGAGCCACATCACGATGCTGAGAGCTCAACAAGTGCCTGGGTTGACCAATGCCTTGCCAAATGAATGATGCTGGATCGATAGTTATGTCCATCAGTACTGAATAATCCCATCTTTTCTCCAAGTCGAATTGCCTCACGTAAAGGTCATCACGCGACTCAACCGACTTCACATCTAAGACAGCAACTGGCGGGTATCCATTCACATTGTTTACCTACTACCCCATGTATCCTTCCGGAAGGCCTACAGTGTTACAAAGGTATTAAAGACTCCGACCGACACCGTGGCCAGATGTATTTCCGAGTCCCAAAATCAGCAAAACCCCAAAATGCAAAGCCCCCCAAGCCCACCGTTCCCCGGCCAAATGCCAAAGAAATCTTGACTTGCAAACGCCGTCATCTCATGGTGTACATTGCCTCCGGGAAATGCAAGGAGATTCGTAGGTTGTGATTCTAACCCATGCCATGTCATGTTATGGAGCGCTTACGACTCCTCGTTGCGGCGGCCGCCTCGGGGGGCACCGCGGTGACCACGACCTCGTCCACGGCCATCACCGCGGTGGCCGCCTCGGCCGCGCCAGTCACCACGACCACGTCCGCGGTGGCTGCCGGGTCGGTTTCGCTGGACCTGGTGGAATCCGTCGTTGGGGTCGGCGGGAGCAGCGGTCTGAATCGGCGCATTAGTCTCTGTCCTTACAAGTATACAACATTAACATACCTCAGCGGGGTGCTCAGGGTGGTCATCAGCCCAAGACTGAGTGTTGGTAGCAGGGGCCGGGGCAGCAGCTTCGGGCTCAGTAGCCTCGGCGGCCTTCACGTCAACCCACTCCTGAGAAGCGGATAGCTCCTGGTTAGGGGTATCCCAATGGCTCTCGGCGACGGCGTTAGCGGCGTCGTCGGCCACGCTGGCATTGGCCAGACCGTTGGAAGAAGGCTGGGCAGCAGCCTCGATGGGAGCGGCAACATCGCCGGCCTCGATCTCGGTGGCGGAGGCGTGTGCGACGGTGGGATCCGTGGCAACCTCGGCGGGCGCAGCCTCACCTTCGGCAGCCGGGGCTTCGTCGTAGGGAGTCTTATACTCTTGAGCCAAAGACTTGACCTTGGAGACTGCACCTTGTTAGAAAAGACATGACGGAACGGCCGGCTAACTTACAAGTGGTCTGCAGCTGCTCTCCGGGAACGCTGAAGATTTGGTCCTCAGTGCCGTTGACAAGCTTCAGCATGGACTGAACGGCATTCTGGTCACCAGAGTAGATGGCGAGGAGGACACCCTCGATAGCCTGGCTTTCGTCAGACTCGGGGTCCTGAGCCTCCTCACGGCGGTAGGCAGCAAGTCGCAGGAACTGCGACAGGACCAGCAGGTTGTCGTTCAGAGACTTGCTGGCCTCCTCCTTGGCCCCAGCAACAGCATCGGCCTTGGCCTTCTCGAGACCCTTCTCCCACTCAGCCTTGTCAGCGGTAGCGCGTGTCCGGTACTGCTCGTCGACCTTCTGGTATTGCGTCAGCTGCTCCTCGAACTGAGCGAGCTGGGCCTGCAGAGCGGGCTTCTTGAGGATCTGGGCCTTCTGATCGGGGTTGATGATCTTGGTGGCAACCAGCTCATCGAGCGACTTGTCAGCGTGTTGGGCTAGAAGGGCGTCGGTCTTGGAAGCGTTGGTCTAGTCGCGAGGGGTCAGTATGACGAAACGTCAAGCGTTTTGGGCGCGAAAAGAGATGCGCGAGACTCACAATCTTCTTGTTGACATTGCGAATGTTCCTTTTGCGGTCGTCAGCGTCGAGCTCCTGTAAGACTGCCGCAGCAGAGCGGCGATACTAACTTTTGGAGCTCCTTGATGTAGGGTGACTCGAAGGTGTCGTCGCCGGTCTTATCGGCGGCGGCGGAGGTAACGCTGGGCGCGGGAGATTCAGTTCGCTCGATGGCCTTGGCGGCCTTCTTCTTGGCCGACTTGGAAGCGGGCTGAGCAGCCTGGGCAGCCATCGCGGGAGAGAGGGTGGTGTGAGGTCGAGGGTGGAGGATCGAGTCAGAGACTGTTTGCGCGAGGGTTGGAGACGCTGTCGTCGGTGACGTGCGACAGGCTTGCAGAGGTGGAGAGAGCTTGGTTTAGGGACGTAAACGTCGTAGAGAGGATCTAGAGGGAGTACAGGTAAGATGAATGCCGAAGCAGAGAAGTGGAGAGGTGGAGAATGCGTGTGAGTTGTGGGAGAAGACGAAAAAGAGGAGTTGGAGAGGAAGAAGGCCAAGTTGTGGTGGTGGTGGTACAGGTCAAACGAGGCCAGCCAGCATGGAGCCAGCCCGCCCAGGCAGCCCAGGGCCTGGACAGTGAGCGCCAGTGCCAGCCCGGGCGCCAGTGGCACTAACCCCAAGTGCCCGGCAACCCCCTGCATGGCCTGTGAGCGACACTGGCCACTCTTCTAGAAGCAGCAAGAAGAATGGATGGAGTCATGGAGACACAATTCAACAATGGTTCAATTGGCATGTTTTGTATTGATTCATTTCTGTCGCCATGTGCTCGGCCAAAGCATTCATCCTCATTCTTTGCCTTTGCGACAGCTACGTATCCTTCCGTCTCTTTGGTTCAAGGGGCTCCATTGTTCCAGTTGCCATCCATCCATCGTCATGGCAAACTGCCCCACTAACCCGCCAAGTCGCATTGGATTCAGCTGGTCTCGTGCCCAGCCAATGCACTCCATCTGTCTCCTCTTTGCGACGAGCCCCTTTTTAGAGGGTGCAGCACGGAGTCAATGTCCTGCTTCCTCAGACGTATTGTGTTGCGCTATAGACTCTACTATGAGTATGCTTTCGTGGTGGCGCAGGCTCGTCGCGACGCGGCTCTTCGGCCCAGTTAACATCATCGGCTCCGTTGTCATCCGATCTTGATCGTATGTCGTGGTTCAGAGTGAGTTGTCTCTTTTCAGCCCTTGAACTTTGTCAAGGTGTCCTGGATATAACCGTCAGTCTGTGTTGGAGGAGGAGTATCGCGTGGTACATACTCTCGTCACCTTCTTGACGCTTCGCGCAGACAGCCCTCGCTCGCCTGATTGCTTCGATTGGATCGCCGCTTCCTTTACTAGGCTGCAATGGTGACTATTAGTATTCTTTCGATCGATGTAGGGCCGCGAACTCGTACGTTTCCATGAATAGGACATAGTCGAGGAAGATCTATAGCATGTAAACATTAGCATCACATGTTATGATCGCCTATCCACACGCACCGTGACGTCGGCATTCTTTTTGATGTTGTGATTAGAATGCGCCTTGATGATCTTCTTGACAGTCGCCTTGGGGTATGCCTTCTTTCCGAGAGCCATGGTGACGATGGTGATGATGAAGCTGGTCGACTTGTTTACACACTTGAGCTGTCCCCGCAATTCGATGTTGACAAGGCGTGTTTTCAGCCTGGCGGCTCTCTGACCTCACCTGGTGCCTTGAGTGCGGAGCTGACCAATCGGCAGCGCCCGAGCTTGAGGTACGTACCTTGGAGCTTCACACCCTCCCGTCAGCCTGACCCGCTCAGGGCAATTTCAGTGCGGAAGGAACCTGAGGAGGGGCTCGGGCGTACAGTGTCAGCCCAAGCGCCGTATCCCCGCACTGTAACCCACCTTGGACTCTGGTGGTCTTCGAGCTGTGGGCGCGAGATCACAAGCTTGATATCCGTACAACAGACACGCCCCAGTTGCCCAACATGGCCTCAATAATGCAGCGCCGCATGGTAAGTACTATACATTTGATCGTTCTGAGCATGAGCATGTCTAACAGTTCTCTAGCTCTCCAAGGCGGACGAGGAGACGACCGACGAAGTTGAGGTGCGACGAGAGGATCAGGACAAGATCAACCGATTCAGCCGGCTACACCAGCGTGAGATTGTCTTGGAGGAGGAGCTGGGCGCAAAGAACGTACGTCTGCTGGGGCTACCTGGCCACCGAACGATACAACCTTCTTGGACAAATACTGATCCCTCTGAAGAAAGAAAAGGAGGAACTCGACGACTTATCTACAGAACTCGAACTTGCCGACGAGGACGAAAAGATCCAGTACAGACTCTCTCCCCGTCTCGCTTTATAAACACCGGCTAACCACTGCCGCAGGTACAAGATCGGCGATGCCTTCTTCCACGTCTCCCTAGAGCAGGCTCAGGAGATGCTCGAGGAAGCCACAGAGAAGCTCGAGGAGGAGTCGACAGAGCTGGAGGAGAAGCTTTCGTCTATCCGCGAGGACATGACCAAGCTCAAGGTCGAGCTGTATGCCAGATTCGGAAAGCAAATCAACCTAGAGACCTGAACAAGAAACTTGAAGCTCCTGATACCGCCCCCCTTCGAAACGAGACAAGGCAAAGCCAATGCCAAGCCAATACCGGGTGAACTCTTATCCTTAGTTTGTCTGAAGTGCAGCAGCCTGGACAACCTTTGACAGCAGATCTCGTGACGCCCCCAAAACGGGCCTCAAAATCGGTCTCTATTCCCGATGGACGCCTTTACCAGGGTCGGCATGGCAGAGCAACTGCCCGGGCCTAGTGTTCTTGTCACTTTCCCCGGCTCTCACTGCCGGTCCGCAAAGCAAAACCCTGGCGGCCGAAAAAAAAAAAAAAACGAACCAAAGACGAATCTCGTTGATAAAGCGGTCTATCCATCACCTTTGCTGCGATTCGTCATGCCAATCTCGATGCTCTTCACGCTAACGCGAACTGGGCTGCGATCGATATCCGATTGATCGGTCCGGGATAGGCAACTCACCTCGGGTAACATCCTCCCTCCTCCACGATGGTCTCCCGCAGAGCAATGCTCTCCCACACACACACTTTGCCCCCCGAAGGCGGCGCCATCCCACGCCCATCCGAACCGCCCCCCCATATTTTGAGGCCCGGCTCCGGACTGTGAAATAGCCAATCCTGGACCGGAACCGTCTTATCCCCGGCTTTTGGGCGGGGTTGAACGCCCTTGTATTGATGAACTGACCGTCATGGGAACACTCAAAAGAGTCAGAGGACGATTGCTCCGCTTTGCGTGCTGGGCCCAACATGCTTCCTTTTTTCTGCATCCTCGGATAACTACCTGTTGCCACTCTGCTTCTTCCAATTGATCCGTGTCTTGTGTGAATAACCTCAGTGAACTTGAACTGTATCTTGAGCTCATACAAATCAACATGCCTTCGAGTGAATCCGGCGAGACGATGCGGGATCCGTCCCCATACCGTGAGTAAACGCCACCGCTGTACCATTTTCTGTGCCCTTGATTAGCAATACACTGTGTCTTCTCGGATCGTGAGCTTACGCACAACCAGGGGGTCGGAGAAGAAGCAGTACTTTCTCAGATAGGATCAACCGTCTGGAAGAGATCGAAGCTCAATCCCGATATGAAGAAGAGGCGGCAGATCGAGGTATCGGTGCCCTTCACAACATTCGCTCGCGAACTCGAAGCCGTACAAACGAGGTTCTCGTCAATTGGGAGTTGGACGACCCCGAGAACCCATACAACTGGTCGACGGTATGTGACCTTGGATTTGGTCCCGTAGTTACTCTGCTGACGATGATTCTATGTAGTCGAAGAAGAACCTGGTCCTCTTCTACACGGCCGTGCTAGTTATCAACTCTACCATGGGTTCTGCCTTGCCTAGCTTGGCCATCCCCAACATCGTGGAGGACTTTGGTATTACCTCCCAAGCCGGAAAAGTCCTGCCTATATCGGTCTACCTCATCGGTTACGTATTTGGCCCCATAATCTGGGGCCCTTTGAGCGAGCATTTCGGCCGGAGAGATCTCAGCTTCGCCACGTTTGGCCTATTTACTGTCTTCACCATGGCTTGCGCCCTTGCCCCCAATTGGCCTGCCCTACTCATCTTTCGCTTCTTCTGCGGTGCCTTTGCGAGCTCGCCTATTGCTATTGTTGCTGGTATCTTGGCCGATGTGTATAATGACCCTCGGACAAGAGGGAGAGCCTTTGCCATCTTCATGGTGGTGAGTTGCCTAACGTCATCATGACTTGCCAATACTTGAGTAAAGAACCCAAACTAATTCGAGATAACAGTGTACAACTGGTGGTCCTATTCTTTCTCCCATCATCTCTGGATTCGCTGGTCCTAGCATTGGCTGGCGTTGGGTCTTCTGGATTGCCCTCATCGTCGCCGGTGTGACCCTCGCTCTCATCGCTTTTCTCCCCGAGACGTACGGTCCCATCCTCCTTTCCCGCCGTGCCCGTAAGCTCCGCAAGGAAGACCCAGCTTCTCGGGCCATTGCCCCTCGCGATCTCGAGTCGACAGATCTCAGGCAGCTTCTCACTGTGGTTCTCACCCGACCCCTTCGCATGCTCATCTTTGAGCCCATCGTCAGCACAACATGTGCCTACCTTTCTCTCGTCTACACCATCTTCTACATGTCCTTTCAGGCATTCCCCATTATTTTCCAAGACGTGTATGGCCTCTCACCCGGTGTCACAGGCCTAGCCTACCTCCCCATCTTTTTCGGCGCAGCCGTGACTCTGCCTATCTTCTGGGCCTGGGATAACGCCCTTGCCCGTGCTACAGCTCGCGGTGCTCCCTGGGTTCAGCGTGAAGAATACCGTCGTCTTCCTCTGGCCTGCCTCGGTGGTCCCCTCTTTGTCATCTCCCTCTTCTGGCTCGGCTGGTCCGCTCGTGAAGGTGTCTCCTTCATCGCACCCATGCTGGCCGGCATCCCCTTTGGCATGGGTTTCATGCTCATCTTTATGGCCATGCTCAACTATCTCACAGACGCCTACGAGATCTTCGCCGCCTCTGCCAACGCCGCTGCTTCTACCTGCCGCTCCCTCTTCGCAGTTGTCCTACCCCTGGCCACAACACCCATGTTCCGTCGTCTTGAAATTCCCGGTGCATGTTCCCTTCTTGGAGGTCTCAGTGCCCTAATGTGTATCATTCCATTCGTCTTCATCTGGAAGGGTCCTAGCATTCGCGCCCGCTCTCGCTTCTGTATTGCGTTGCGTGAACGAAAGGAGGAGATGCAGCGCAGGGAGGACGAGGCGAGGGCTCGGCTGGAGCGTATTGAGTTGAGGGACAAAGAGGAAGAGAAGGAGAAGGAATACGTCTAAAGTGGTCTTGGCCTTGTTCAGAGTCGCTTGGTGGTTCCCAGACCGCACCCTTTCCTCCCAGCCTCTTGGTGCCCATACTGACTACTGACTCTAGCTCACTGTCCCTTGATGCCCACACCACGGTTAGTAAGATTTCTCAATTGGTCAGGATTCTCGTTGATCGTCAGATCTGGGGTGTTCATGGTGGGATATGTGTGTTGTTCAACACCCATTTCATTACGACATAATGTCACGAATCAAAAGCAAGGTCTTCATAGAGTGTGCGAAGCCAGGTATATCATTCGATGTTTGGATATAATATGCGTAAGTAGTTACTTAGTTACAAGCATCGCCTTGAATACCTACAGAATTAATGTCTTTTACCAACTTCCTTTCTCAACTCCATAACGCCATGCTTATCCATTTTTGACTCGTACGACTTCTCATCTGCTATGAGGTCGTATACTGATACTCTTCGTTTCGTTCTGATATAAGTTGCTAGTTGCGTCGTTAGAACGTCGTTGCTTTCGCGTGAGTTCGGCCAGAGGCCTTCCTGCCCAGGTTATCGATCTTGAACGATTCGCACGTGGATCAGCCTCAATAAATGCCTCGAGCGCCCCGTGCCCTCTGATTTCTGCCGACCCTGTATCTGAACCTGACTTTCCCTGGTTACTGCTATTGGCGTAAGAGAGGCGGCTTTCCGGCGTAAGAAACACGTCTGTCGCTACAATACTCTCTTGAAGTAGACTGGGTGTGACAGGTGGAGCAACGGTTTCGCCCAGGGCTAGTTCATCACCATGCCCATGGTGCTCCTCCATGACTGCCTCGTGCATCAAAGCAGATATCCGGTCACCCAAACTCTTGGTGGATCGTGGTCTTGACGCTTCACCCTCGGGTGTTGACAACCTATTCTCGCCTTTCATGCTGTTGATTTCCCTCTCCAGTACCCGAAGTTCTTCGTACCCTGACTCTGTGGGTTGAATTTCGAGTTCCGGGTACTCCAGATGAGCTGTTTGTGAGCTAACTCGCCCTTTCGCAGGCACCTGCCCCTTTTCTGGTTGAAAATGTCTCGAGGGCATCAGTTTGACAATCTTCGACTTCACGACTTGCCCAAGTCTCGCGGAAAATGAGCGCGGCAGTGTCTGAGCACGTTGCTTCTCTTCGCCAGGGACCAAATCGGTGGCCTAATAAACCTGGCCCTCTGATGAGACAAGCTTGATCGCAAAATCCCGCGGATGAACATCATCCTTGGCTGAGGCATTCTTGTTTCTCTCTTCTCTGTTGTATGATGGAAACCTCGCCCACGATCTCGGAGGACTCTCCAGATTTAGAGACGCCAAGCTCATAGCACCCTCAGTCGTGTGAGGAGTCCCGGGTCGCATTTGAGCAACCCATCTTTGGATGAGCCATTTGGAATTGTGCTCACCAGACATCTCATCAGTTGTTGGAGTGAGCTGGGAGGTTTCTCTCTGAGTGTTTTCTGTTGAAAGAGATCCCTTGCTAGCCCTCTTTTGTGGTGTGTTAGTTACTTTCAATGATCGGTTAGATGACGCGCTTCGTTGCTGGTCTGGAAGGGGAGTGCTTAGACGATTGCTGCCGCTGTGCCGTTCTTGTGCCTCAAGCCTGATGGCACGTTGCCACAAGTCTGTAGCGCTTTCTTGACGTTCCACATGCGGCTTTTGGAAGATCTTCGACGATAGCGGGCTCATATGGGACTGTATGCTCAGATTTGACAGCCTCTTGCGTCTATCACTTGCCCTTTTTTTGTGGCCGATCGTCGTCTCTGGAAAACTAGGCGTAGGACTTGGCTCTCGTGAAAGCCCAGGCGTATTTCCTTCGTCGTGATCACCGAGGCTTCGAGAACTTACCTTGAACCGGATTGGGACGGTGAGGTGGATCTTGCTCATGAAGGACTTGCGAACAGGCTGCCCAAGAGAGGGCTCGTTGAACTCTTCGCGGAACCGGCTTGTATGCTGACTCTTGGGCTTTTTTCGAGTGAGTAAGTCACCAAATCGCCTCTCAATCGTTCCAAGTTCGGCCTCCCGTTGAAGAAAACTTGCACACTCTGATTGTGACCGAGATGCTGTATTGGGAGCGGCCTGGGCGGGGGTTTGGCCTTGGCTGCCCTGACCAATGTCGATTTCTTTGCTTTGAGGTTCATCATCATTGTTTGAGTTTTGCTGTCGTTTCTCGGAACTGTCTTGGTCCTGGATAGATTTCGCCTGCCCTAGACGTCGTGTTAATTGACGCTGTGTGAATGGTGATCAAGAACTCACACTTGAAAGGGGACATTTCCATGCCTTCGAGTTCTTTGAGGTCTAGACTATACAAATTCTGTCGAGAGCGTGCAGGGCTTGGTTGGAACTTGGATGGATAGCATGACGATGAGTTGTCGACCAGGGAGTTGCGGGTTGTTGCCACCGTCGGTGGTCCAGTTCGTTCTTGAGAAAGAGGTGAGGAACTGTGCCCAATGCGTCGCGAGCCGATCTTGGGATGAGCATCCATCTTGCACCGTTCTGAATTGAATCCACCACTTGGCTCTGCCCTGTCAAGTGTACCGGGGGCCACAGACACTCCGTTGGCAGGTAGCGTATCATCCTTCGATGCGATGTTCTGTGAGTTTGAAATCGGTTCTTTGTTCGCTGCTCCCGCAGGTCCAGGTTGGCTTTCACCCTGAGAGTGAGCGATCCCGCCCCCATCTTCTTCTTCCTCTTCGTCATCGTTAAAGTGAAGGGTCGAATTGTCTCGTGAACGAAGGCCCTGAGCAATCAGCCACACTCCAAGAGCCGAGTGACCATCGGCGGAAGAAGAAGCATGGCGGCTATTGAAGCTATTGTCAGGGCCCAAAATGCGATCAAGGCGAGTAGCACTATTAGACAACTGGAAAGACTTCTGAGAATGGGCTTGCTCTATTTGTCCGGACCGTTGTGTTTGTGATGGGAGGCTGATCGCAAGACCGGTTCCATCGCCTTTATCACCATCCTTCTCAGCCTTGTTGTCTCCTTCTGTAGGACTTTTTTGATCCAATGGCACTTTTTTCTGGTCGTCCGTAGTGGTTTGCGGCTCTCTGGCATCTCTTTCGTGAGATTGATCCTTGCCAGACCGCGGTACTCGGACGTCGAGGGAGGGAGATTTATTGACACCGAATTCAATGGCGTCTCGAGGTCCAGCACTTGGCAAGCCGAGGTTGACTATGGATGCTATGCAGCGAATGCCATGCGCAGGCTTGTTTTCCATGTCGTCGTCTGGTTGTTCTGTTTGCAGCTCATCCTGGATTCTCTGACGCATGAGACGCCTCAACTCGGCTCGTCGTGCGATCTCCTCGTCACTATTGCCAAGAGAAGTAAGAGATGGGTTCTTGGTACTCGAATCGTGAGACATGGTTCGAATGAGCTTGTTCCGCACGGCATCAAAAGCACAGGCTCCCTTCTTGGCTGCGTGGGGTTGATCCTGATCGCTGTCGGAATCGTCGTCGAGGGGGTGATGGATAATGGAACCATTGTCATAGGAGCCTTGATGATTTGGCATCACCCATGGAGCATCAGACAGCCCAATTAGTGAAGGTTGGTGTCTCAGCTCCGAGTCTGCCTGTCCCTGCCCTGTAGGTGAGGTTGAAGAGGGAATCGGCTGAAGGGCTACATCTTGAGGAGGGGATGACGATGTTCCTGGGGTCATGCGATGAGGCTTGCAACAGCAAAACAGCGTCATTGGATTTGTTTAGAGAAAGCCACAAAAGAAGGTCGAGGATGAATGATGGTGTTCCAAGAAAGCATTGGTTTCATGTGCCCGTGAAGGGCCAAGAACGAGGACGACCAGAATGGAGATGAAGAAGACCAAGAAAGACGTTCAAAGGTTGAAGAACGAGGAATCTAAGGGTCAGCGGGAGTAGAGTAGATGTCAGGGAAGTCTTTTCCGAGGTAGGTAGTTATGTCTGCGGCTTCTTCTCTAAGGTTGTTCCTTCCGTACCTATGAGGGCATTCGCGCCATGCCTCGTGCACAGTGGAGTTCCATGCCTGTTGCCTTGCTCTGCCTACCAAAAGCATGATAGCAGGCAAGGAAGGAAAGCACAAACTCATATCTTGCATTTTGGTATCGTTTGGCCCCCTTTGATCCAATTGTATTGGATCGATGTCAATGGGTCGTCATCTCCCCAATTCGATTCCATTTGTAACATCGATTCACGGGACCTTGGGCATTTGATGCAGAGTCTGATTTCCGCCCATTGCTCCTTAATGCTTGATTGAAGCAGCCATTGGGAGGCATTGTAGCCATCACGGAAGCAGTTTGAGGGTTACGATCATTGTCGAATTGGCAATTGAGAAATGGCGGCAGTTTACTACGTAGTAAAGTAGCAATCGCAATCCAATCATGCTCATATGCGAAGTTTTCACTTTGAAGAAACATAGCTCATAATCCTAGACGGAATCTTGCCGAATAGATGTCTAGGTCAAAAGTGCCACGAATCAAGGTGAAGGGCCTCAAAATCAAGGTGAATTCCGATTATGGTTATCGGCCTACATGATTCGCGTCCGAAGCCTCCCCTTCCCAACAATTCGTGGCGGGAGGGGTTGGTAAACTCAGACATGGATCCATGGAATCATGATGTCTCACGTAAGGGCTAGCCTCTCAACCGAACATCGAGAGAAGCCCGATAGAATGGCCGATTGACCCCGATATTGCCCGGTAGCTACAGTTACATAGACCCTAGGTTCAAACACTCGTAACACCAAGCAAAGAGGGACAACGATGGGGCACGTGGCATCTTCACCGGCACGCGATGGCAGGAGACAATGAGATGGACTCTTGGTGGGGAGCAAAGAACGGTCGATCAGACAACAAAGTGGCAAAGAGTGGGTGCAAAGGCCGATCTACGGCGGCGTAAAATTTGGCCTCAGATCCTTAGCTTGCTCTACGGCGTCTCAATGGAGAGAAAAGGGCTTGGGTTAATGAGGTGATTGACCCTCGGGAGCCGAGACCAAGCACGCCTTCGCGGACGCCTGCTGGCCCCGCCCCGTTCGCCCTGCGAAAACGGTGCAAACCCTTGCAAAAAGCTGCAAAGCTGCTGCAAACTGCCCCTCCATTAGCGTCGCCGACAGCCCGCAAGCCGCCTGAGAGGCCCTGGACATCCACTCCGGCAACCGCCATCCCCGGCCAACCAACCACGGCACGCCTGTTGTGCGAATACGTGAGATTGCGCAGATTGAGGTGTTGCTGTCGCTAGCATGGAGGTACGTACTGTCATGAGCATGAAGATCAGAACTTTGAAGCTTCCCTGTGTGTTTGTGTCTGAGGTGGTGCCAATGAGCAGCCAATTCATCACATTTTTACCCCTCCCCCGCTTTCGGCCTGGTCTCCCTGCCTGAGATTTTCGTGTCAAAAACATTTTTCTACCTCCCCTCCTTCCCTCCTTCTCTTCTTCTTTTTTTTCCTCTTCATCCTCTCTTTGCCCTCTGTTCTCTCTCGAAAAGGATCTCTCAATTGATCCAATTTGGTACAGGCAAGGGCTCTGAACCACTCTGTACGTCAAGCTTCCTCTTCAAGCTCCCCTCCAGCTCTTACGAGTCGACTGCCCCTCACCCCGCCCTTCTCCCCGCCTGCTCCGTGCTCCCCACGCTCTCTGACGAAAACTCTGCTTCTAACATCTACAATAGCATCTTCAAAACCAAAAGAATCATCCAAATACGGATAAACCGCCAAGATGGTTCAGTCCGCGATCCTCGGTTTCCCCCGTATGGGTGTCAACCGTGACCTGAAGAAGGCCACCGAAGCTTGTCAGTCTCACTGAAAAATATCTGCCTGAGCCTCACCGCTAACAAAGCTTAGACTGGGGTGGAAAGATCTCCCAGGCTGACCTCCTCGCTGAGGCCAAGCGCCTCCGTCTTGCCCACTGGAAGATCCAGCAGGATGCCGGTGTCGATGTCATCCCCAGCAACGACTTCGCCCTCTACGACCAGGTCCTTCACCAGATCCAGGACTTTGGCGTATGTTCACATACAATCTCATGTCATAAGCATGTGCTGACCCCACCTCTCAGGCCGTTCCCGAGCGATACACCAAGGATGGTCTCGACCCCATTGACCAGTACTTCGCCATGGGCCGTGGCCACCAGAAGGAGGGCGTCGATGTCCCCTCTCTGGAGATGGTCAAGTGGTTCGACTCCAACTACCACTACGTGAAGCCTACCCTCCAGGACAACCAGACCTTCACCCTCACTTCCAGCCCCAAGGCTGTCAATGAGTTCAAGGAGGCCAAGGAGGCTGGCATCCCCACCCGCCCCGTCCTCGTTGGTCCCGTCTCCTTCCTCCATCTCGGCAAGGCCGACCGTGGTCAGTCCGTTGACCCCATCGACCTCCTCGAGAAGCTTCTGCCCGTCTACGAGCAGCTCCTTACCCAGCTCAAGGAGGCTGGTGCCGAGACTGTCCAGATCGATGAGCCTGTCCTCGTCTTCGATCTCCCTGCCAAGACCAAGGCTGCCTTCAAGCCCGCCTATGAGAAGTTCGCCAGCCTGGGTGACAAGATCCCCAAGCTCGTCTTCACCACCTACTTCGGTGACATCGTCCACAACCTTGACCTCCTCCCCAAGGAAGTCTATGGTGTCCATATCGACCTTGTCCGCAACCCTGAGCAGCTCGAGAAGGTCCTCGGTGCCCTCGGCCCCAAGACTGTCCTCTCTGCTGGTGTCGTCGACGGCCGCAACATCTGGAAGACCAACCTGAAGCGCGCCATCGAGATTGTCGAGACTGCCATCCAGAAGCTCGGCAAGGACCGTGTCATTGCCGCCACCTCCTCTTCCCTCCTCCACACCCCTCACACTCTTGCCAGCGAGAAGAAGCTGGACCCCGAGGTTGCCGACTGGTTCTCTTTCGCCACTGAGAAGGCTTCCGAGATTGCCCTCATTGCCAAGGCTGTTACTGAGGGCCCTGCTGCCGTCCGTGAGCAGCTTGAGGCCAACGCCAAGTCCATCCAGGCTCGTGCCACCTCTCCCCGAACCAACAACCCCCAGGTTAAGGACCGCCAGTCCAAGATCACCGAGCAGGACTACAACCGCAAGAGCGAGTTCCCTGCCCGTATCAGCCAGCAGCAGAAGAAGCTGAACCTCCCCCTCTTCCCCACCACCACCATCGGCTCCTTCCCCCAGACCAAGGAGATCCGTGTCCAGCGAAACAAGTTCACCAAGGGCGAGATCACCCTTGAGGAGTACGACCGCTTCATCGAGAAGGAGATTGATGAGAACATCAAGATCCAGGAGGAGCTTGGCCTTGATGTCTTCGTCCACGGTGAGCCTGAGCGAAACGACATGGTCCAGTTCTTCGGTGAGCGCCTGGATGGTTATACCTTCACCACCCACGCCTGGGTTCAGTCTTACGGCTCCCGATGCGTCCGACCTCCCATCATTGTCGGTGACATCTCCCGCCCTGCCCCCATGACCGTTAAGGAGTCCAAGTACGCCGTTACTGTCTCCAGCAAGCCCATGAAGGGTATGCTCACTGGTCCCGTCACCTGCCTCCGATGGTCTTTCCCCCGTGACGACGTCCATCAGTCCGTCCAGGCTGAGCAGCTTGCTCTTGCCCTCCGTGACGAGGTCGTCGACCTTGAGAAGGCCGGTGTCGACGTCATCCAGGTCGATGAGCCCGCTCTTCGTGAGGGTCTCCCTCTCCGCTCCGGTGAGGAGCGTGACGCCTACCTCAAGTGGGCTGTAAAGGCTTTCCGCCTGTCCACCACTGGTGTCGAGGATTCCACTCAGATCCACTCTCACTTCTGTTACTCTGAGTTCCAGGACTTCTTCCACGCCATCGCTGCCCTCGATGCTGATGTTCTGTCCATCGAGAACAGCAAGTCTGACGCCAAGCTCCTCCGTGTCTTCGTCGACTCTGCCTACCCCCGCCACATCGGCCCTGGTGTCTACGACATCCACTCCCCTCGTGTCCCCAGCGAGCAGGAGATCAAGGACCGCATCGAGGAGATGCTCCAGTTCCTCAAGCCTGAGCAGCTCTGGATCGACCCTGACTGCGGTCTCAAGACCCGCCAGTGGAAGGAGACCAAGGAGGCTCTTAGCAACATGGTTAACGCCGCTAAGTACTTCCGCACCAAGTACGCCCAGTAAATATCAACCCATGCTGTGTGCTTGAGGGTTGAAGGGGACGGTGGCGTACGGTGATGATGATGATGACTGTGTTAATAAGGAGTGTGCTTTTATGTGGAGGCTGAATCTGCGGATCAGCTACGATTTCAACATCGGCGTTTGGGGCTGGTCAAAAAAGACCAGTAGTATTTGTGGAATCCCAAAAGTTAACCTACGGATACGGAATGATATTGGGAATGGGACGGATGGTTTGGCGAGCATTCAACATTTGCATATACCCTCCCAATTGGGAGCAGATGGAGGTCTAAAATCAACAAATTGACCTATTTTTCATGATTATGAAACCTTTTTGCCAACCTGCATTGCTGTGATTTGAGTATCTTTCTCAGTGGATTGTCTCATGTGTATCTCAACCTTGTGGACTAGGTTGTGGTGTTACTGGCAGCTCGTGTCAAACATGCGAGGTCACGTGCTCACGCGTGTCAGGAGGCCCCACGTCACAACACGCTCGCCTCGTCTCTCAGGTGAAGAATACAATTGACACACGCAATCAGCACCTTGGTGTGTCGCCCGCCAGGATGCCTCCCATCATCATCCTAGACTCCGATGATGATGAGGACCATGGTTATTCTCCGCCGCCAAGTCCAAGGGGGCCAATCTCGCCTGCTGGAGCTGAGGCTGTGACCAGTAATTCTTCAGGGCGTGTAAGCCGCGCGACAACATCAACAGATCCGTCCTTCTTCCGGAATATTTACGACGAGCAGAATGACGCAGCTCGAACTTATGTCCCAGAAGGGACAACCCGATCTTATAACCAAGATCAACTCTCAAGCTCAGAAATGACAGCACCAGCACCCTTCAAGCGTACCGTAACAGGGCTGGTTGAGCCATCGTCACTCGTCTCTGTCACAGACCGTACAGGCACAAAAGGGCAAAAGGCCCAGTATGGAAACACCCCGGATGAATTCACACAGGCATCAACACCAGGGAGGAAGAAGGCACCCACGGCCGTTATGGATGATCCCTGGGATGTACCAAGCTCCCCTGAAGTTGGGCAGAGACGCCCGAAAACGAAGATTCGCATTAAGCGCCGAGAGCCACAGCAAACCATGGGGTCAACTTCAAAAACCACATGGGACTTGCTAAACATGAAGTCTGGGAAGAGCCCAGATCCGGTCCATGACGGGCTAGAGATCTCGCCATCAGGGAGGAGAAAACGAAGGAAGGTGGAATATCCAGAACCATCTCTTCAAGGGTCCAATGAAGTCGATCTGGTGACCATTCCCTTCAGCAACGACAATGAAGGACGAGAATCACAGCCAGCGCCAACGCCCAGCATGCTTCCACCCACGCTACCGGTCATGGACGATGTTTCCTTCTACATCGCCCCAAAGCCCTTGACTGAAACTCAAAGGATGGAGTATGAGAGTGTGCATATGCCATCCAGCGACAGCCTAAACCAGCCATTACCCCCGATTTATCAGTTCAACATCCAGAACATCGGTTCAAGCGACGAGGCAACCAACGTTAACACCCCTCGGAGCATCGGGAATTGTCTGATGAGCACCGCTCCAATGCCGAGCACGGCCCCCATGCCCTCAAGTATCATGGACCCGCTGAGGATGGCGACTGGGCAGTCTGTTGGGCTGAGATGGGATTCATCACCAGACGTCATTGCTGGGGGCGAGTCACCACCGAGGGAAAAGCAGCCGAGACAGCGAGAGCGTCAGAGACGTGAGAGTCCGGTTGAGCCAGTGGTTTATAAGGTGCCAGAACCGACCAGAGTCGACCAACCAAAATTACCAGCTGTGGAGGAGACAAGGGCAGTCGACAACGAGCTGCAGCACCTGGGGCCTCCAACAGAGCCTCCAGTAGAACCCCTGGTAGAACCTCCGGCAGAGCTTCCCACGGAACCAGTTCCGAAACCTTCCGCCAAAGCAAAGAAGCCGAGAGGGCGACCAAAGAAAAAGGCAGCAGCAGAAGAAGCTCAACCGGCGGATCAACCAGAAGCGACACCAGCCACGAAGCCAAAGAAGAAAAGAGGCAGGCCACGGAAGGCGGATCAACCTCTGACAGAAACGAAGGAAGCGAGTCCACAAGTCGAGCAGTCGTCAGTTGACGATGCAGTTCCTTCTGCCAAGGCCACTAAGCGATCTAAGGCAAGGTTTGAAGCACAGCATCAAGTCGAGGAGGTCAAAGCCGACGATGAGCAGGAAGAGGAGAGCAAAAACAGCACAGATAGCCCAGACGACAAGGCTGTGTTGCAAGAATCCAAACCAAACGCCATTAACAAGGCCGATCCCAGCGAGGACGAGCCTTCCAAGCCTCTAGAAGATACGATAACACCAAGAAAGGAAGAGAAAGAGGAGAAGCTAGCAGTCACGAGCAAGACCACGACCCCCTCTAGAGGACTATCGGCGATCCTCAACAAACCTGTCTACCGGGTCGGTCTGAGCAAGAGGTCTAGGATTGCGCCCCTGCTGAAATGTTTGCGCAAATGAAGGTGTTTGGAAACTACAGGAAACACCTGTACCCCAGAACATGGCTCAGTTTGGTGTATACGCCGACTTTGGCCCATCAAGGAGGGCATCGAACTGGTTGTATTGTTAGGATATACCATCAACAGGCTATTGATGGTCAAGGACTGAGCGTGTGTCTGAGAGAAATAGAGATTTGGACGAGAAACGAGTGCATCTAGAATACCCAAAATAATTCACGATCATGACATGTAGTTTCCTCAAGCTTTTATGGGCGTCTGGGTCAACTTTGTAACACACATCGATGCGGTATGGAGTCATACGGTTCATTGCATTTCGCATCTTGGACGGCATCCATCTTTCCTAGGCTCTAGGTTGTCAGTCACATCGACAAACCTATTTGACAACTTCCTTGAGATGCAAGCCCCCTTCCGGCTTGAATGATGGCCTTTCGGGCATCTCCCACCCAACAGAAGCCAGACCACATCACACAAACTCGTCGGTTTGGTCGCAGAGAGACGGTTTAGGTCAAAGGGATATCGTCAAACCGGCAAAGTCTTCTAGCTGAACCAGTTTGACGATCCCAGATATGCTCATCAAACTGTCACTATTGCTAAACATCCATTCCTCCCTGGAAACAAAGCTAGGAGTGTTTTCAAATACAAGCTTTCCTTGCAATCGCCGCCGTTTCAATCTATTAGTTGTTATCGCCAACCAAGGCGTGTTCTCAACCAACAAATAGGGCAAGCTGTCCCGAAGCAAACCCTAGGGAAGAAATGCTAGCACCCGGTGCATAAACACAAACTATTTGGTAGTTCCTAGCTATTGATTGTTAGTTGCGGATGTTTTGTTTTACCAACAGATGTTGCTTGCCGATACAACAAGTCTACTTGCAAGCAGAACAAGCACAACAGCGAGTGTCAAGACCAGCACACAATACAGAAGGAATCATATCTGTTTACCAAGCAGTCTCAATCAGAAGCTCCCCCATTGCAGAAAAGCATAAATACCCCTGACCTCTCCCACCTTTCATCAACTTCTCCTCCTCATCAACACACACGACTACTCAACTCAACTCAACTCATAACCACTCGACTCAAGATCACTCAACCCACAACAACTCATCCAACAGCTTTCACTTTATACCTAATCTCATTTTCACAATCATGTCTGGTAACGACAGCAACGAGAAGGTGGACTACACCCAGGAGGCAAAGGCCCGCGTCATGGCCGCCAATGTAAGTTACCCACCACTTCTCTCTCGCAAAACCATACAACTCCAAGATGCCTAACACTGTATCATAGGCCAAGTCCGGCAACGATCCCGAGTTTGCCAAGAAGGCCCAGTCTGGGGCTGACAAGGCCGAGCATGCCAAGACTCAGGCTGGCAAGGAGGGCGAGAAGAAGTGAAGGCACGACATGGCAGGGGTGATGTGAAGGATGGAAGGGTGGAAGTGGGCAAGGATTGAGGATATGAGAAGCTAGGAAATGGCCCTGTATCAATTGTTCTACATCGAGGAACTAGTCAGTGTCAAAGCAACATCTCATTCTCTCATACAAGCTACCTCCAATACTTCAGTGACAGTGACCAGACATACAGAGTACTCATCTAGGCATGTGTATGTGGTATGGCCTTTCAAGGGCTCTTTATTGTCGCTACATTCTCCCTAGTCCAAGGGGATCCCTCGTCTCCATTCGTTCGCCATGTGGCCCTCCTTTCATAGCCGCCATTGTGTTGACCATCTTGAAACCTTTCGCCATCTTTCCACTCAAGACGAATCTGACAAAGCGGGTGCGAGGGGGATACAATAGATAAACAGACAAAAGTCACCACACGATTCCAAAAAACGCCCTTTCATAATGCATACATCTGTGCCCGTATTTGCCCAGGGGTAATCATCCAAAGTTACCCGAGTTAAAAAAAAAATAATGTCCCAAAGCCCCCCACCAACCGGGATATCTGTTTTTCATGCATCTTTCGGTCAGGAACTGTCAAATCCTGCCCTCGTCTTCGAGCGAGTCGATGTGTTTCTTGATAAATTCAAACGATGAAAAGAAGATGGCGTTCACTACGCACGAGCGGGTCATGGAAACTCCGAGGCCGCGATACATGTGCCGCTTAAAGAACTCGATCTTGGGTGCTGGCTCGACCGTTTGGCCTTTGGAATAGAGGAGGGAGTTGCGCTGGTAGATGCTCTTGGCTGAGTCGATGGGATCTATATTTATGGTCAGTACACAAAGCGAGCAACAACTTCAAAACTGCTTACATATCATAGCCCAAGAGACCAGCCCACACATACCCCCGGCGGCTACAACGGCCGCCTTATTACTGTTAGGATGATCGCCAGCCAACGTGTTTCCGACCTGTTTCCCGCTTTCGTACACCATAAAATAAATGGCCGTTCCCAAAGTATCGCGTACTGGGGAGTCCGTTAGCATCGACTACCTCGTGATTCGTATAAATCACGTACATAGATGAAGTGTAAAGCCAGTGTAAAGTCCCAGCACGCCGCGATGCTTAATTATGTTGGCCATTGTCCGCAACGTGCCCTTGTTCTGATAGCTAGCAGCCACCGCGTGACTGCCTCCATTGGTAACACCCCGTTCGGCCAGCAGGACAGAAACCTGGGCACTGAGTTTTGTAAGCTCAAAGGGACAGGCGAGGAATGTTATAGCGGAACCAGCAGTCGCTCCAGCGGCCCCAAAGCATGCGACCGAGTAGAGATTCGGGTATGTGCCGCGTTGGTTGACGTGGTCGATGATGTCGAATCCGAAATTTCGCTTCACCCAGCTTGAATAGGAGTATTTGGCACGTTGGTAGATCGAGAAGGAGACGGTACGGACGAGGGTGATGCTGGCCATCGGGGCCGTGACGCCTACAATACTCAGGTTAGAGAAAGGGATAAACGGGTCATCTCAATTGACCGGGTCATACCTCGAAAAAAGCCGCCGAGCTTTTCATTTGCATAGGTATGCCGCACGCAATCAAGAAATCCCTTGTAATGGTATGTCTGCATGCGCGTCTTGACACTATCGAGAGGAAACGCGGCGAGGGTGGAGAAGACGCTGGATGAGCTGGCCGAGATCTCTGTTCGATATCGCTTGATGAATCGGTGGTAGGAATGGTTCTTTGGTGTTGCGGTGACGGCGGCGCCCGTCGCGGTCATGACAGTCGTCTCGCCATCGCGTCGCCCTCCAGCGCCCGAGTCGGGCATGATGATGATTGCAGAGCTTGCAGCTGCAGCCGGGGATGGGAATGACGACGATGACGATTGATGGCCTGTAACATCTTGGTGGGCCAGTCGAGCTTCAGCAGTCATTGCTACCTCCCGCTCTCGGGGGGAGAGAGCAATTGGGCCTCAGACCAGAGGGCGCCGAGGGGGATAAGGCCAGGCCAAGAGAACGACGGGAGTCCTGAGCGAGGATCGAGTTGCGAAGCCGGTGTTTTTTTGCTTGGCAGCAGCTGTTATTCGGAGGCGCGGTCGAAACACGGCCTGTCGCGGACAACCGCAGGGTCCATTCAGACGCGAGACACCAGAGAGCCGAGTATAAGAGACGATGGGGTGGAAAATCGACGGAGGGGTTCGAGGGGCCCAGTTTCGGAGGTCGGGGGTCGGAGCGGCGGCGGGTTATCGGGCGGTGGGCGGCTCTTTCTCTCTGCTCGGGCGCTCGGGCGTCCGGGTGCCCGCGGCAGACGGCGGCGGCGAGCGGGCAGTTTGGATGCCAAGTTTGCAGCTTCTGGACAAAACAGTCAAATTAGGGGAAAGGGAATGGGGAATGAAAGATGAAGGTTGGAGGGTTGAAGGTCTGCGGCAGCGAGGGGTGGAGATGATGTATTCAAGTACCTATCAATTGGTCCCGTCTGCAAGAAGAACTTAAGGCGCGGGGGAGAAAGAACGGGTCATGTCTCTCTTGCGAACTTCAAAGTGCCAATGTACAAATCCTCGGATATGGAAAATGGAGCGCACCTCAGAGGCTGACCTCGCTTATCGTGGGGGAGAGACGACGGGAAATGGAAGCCACTGTCTGCGGGGTTCCCCCCTCCATCTCAAGGCGTGTCGTCCCTGGAAGCAGCTTGTCTTTAGGGCCTACGTCCACTGAAAGACTTCCTCGAAGCCCTGTAAGGCCATCAAGATCGGTTGTTGGTGTCCGGCCACTGGACCTTGTTCGTTGGTACAGGCACTAACTGCCGAGTGCTTCATCACATGCTTCCAGTAGTTCCTCTACTTCCTGGGTTGCATTTCTCGTTTCTTTTTCAATGATGGATCACTTTCAGCTGCATTTCTGAGCTCATTGCGTGGTTGTTCTCTTCCAGCTTGTTCAACTCCAAGACTCAACAATCAAGCATATCCCACCATGAGACGAAACATCCCTTCCGGCACCATGTGCCCCGGAATGCTCCGAACTCGAATCATCTCAATGCCTTTGCCGTTTCTCAACCGAAGCTCTGTGGAATCAGGCGGACTTTCAAGTCCGGATACTTGATCATCCAATAGCCGCGGGCGCAAATCCTCTCCCCGCAGTCACAGCAACACTCTGGCTCGGGTTGGACAGCCGCGTTAACCCCCCCGACGCCCATGATGACATGTCAAGGAGTCCAGCCCGCTCCAGTGCCGCTCATCACGGTCGGAAACAACCCTTACACTCCCGGAACTCTCATGATCTGCACCAGATCTGTGCATCCGACCCCCTTTGACCCCGGCACTCATGCATCCCCCGTCATCCATCAAAACTCCAGCCAAGGTAAACCGCGGCTTTCTCTGCTTCACATCACCACGCCTCACAACTACATGTCGCCCGAGCCCACACGGCATAAGCCCAAGTCTGCCATGTTTGCCTAGTCACACAGGGGTTAAGCCATTCTCTTGTCAGCTCGTATGCCACCATGATATATTCTACTCGGGGAAAAGACGTCATCCCTCCTCTCGTGGAGGATTGGCAAGGCAACGGATCGCCATGGAGAACCTGCTCGCGCCTCTCGCTTGTGGTGTCACTGGCGTGAGGTCAGCAGCAGGGCTCGGCTTGCCTCTGGATGGTCTGTTCCCCGGCGAGCTCAACAAGTGAGTGCTCGACGAAATCCCAGATACTCGATCTTCTAGACTCTACATGCTCCATGCGCCAGTCTTCCCAAGAGTTCAAGATCCAGACTTTTCCTCTGCTGGTGTCTCCTCGGCCAGGGTCTCCTCTGCTGATGCCTCCTCGGCTAGAGTCTCGGCCGGTGTGTCTTCTGCTGGCGTATCGGCGCCTGGAGTGCCAAAGTTTGGTGTGCCGTGTTGTGCAGCCAGACGAGCCTCTTCCTTCTCTGACCGGATAGCTTCTGTCTCCTTCCTGAGCTTCTCCAGGTTCCACACATCGTCGTCCTCGTCGTCTGTGGCCTCTGAATCGTCCTCGTCTCTCCACTTGCCACTCTCGAAGAGGGCACGTCCAGTGTTTTCCTTGGCCTTGCGCGCCTGTTCCTCGGCGGCCTTCTTGTCCAAACGATCCTTCTTCCATTTGGCAAAAGTCTCGGGCGTCACCGGCGTCAAATTGCCAGTCAACTTGTGTCGCTCCGACTCCAGGAAGTCTTCCAGCGTCAGGGTCTTGAGTGGCGACTTGTCCAGGAGTGCCTTTTCGGCCGCTCTCTGTTCCTTGGTCTTCAGAATGAATCTGTATCCAATTAGCATACTTGACATCACATATCAAGACGAGGTATACGAACCCAGGGGGGAGAGCATGCTTGTACATGCATTTGTCGCCGCCATTGGGACAAATCCAGAACCAGCCGTATTTACCATCCTCAATGGCCTCGATAAAGTACTTGCACACTTTGTCGGTGGTTGTCCGTTGGTTACCCTTCTTAGACAGAACAACCTTTCGAAGCTTCTCCTCATCCCAGTCTGCAGAAGTCTCGGCCTTCTTAGTTTCCTCCTCTTCTTTTCGGGTGTCGCTGTACAGGTTCTTCTTCTCCGTCTTGCGCTCGATGGACAGATCGTGTGCAAACTTGCACTTCTTTCCCTTCTCACAGTTGCCTTTCTTGTAAAAGATGCATACAACTGTCTTGGGGTCGACGCCGAAAGGCACCTTTTGAACCTGAGCGGGCTTGTTCAACAATGCCTCTGTCTCCCTACGGGCCTCCTCTGCGGCCTTCTTCTCGCGTTCTCGGGCTTCCTTCTCAGCCTGCTTACGCTTCTCCTCTGCACTGCCACTGTTCTTGAGGTTCGCCGACATACGGGCGATTTCCTTCTTGGCAGCACCACCCTTTTTATTCTTCATACCAAAAGTCCGGTCCTCGACCGACTTGGTCGCCTTCTTGGCGACGGGCTCCTTGCCCTTCTTGGGAGGCATGATGGGCGGTCGGTGGCGGGGTAATCGTTCGAAGTAAAGACGAGCGGGAGGTGCTCAACAATCGTTTCGATCGAAAATCGTGTCCGGTACCGTATTTCCCAGGTTTCCCAGTTGTGCAAAGCCGGAACCAATGCCGCCAGATGGGAAAAAAGATGGGTGTTAAAGATTGCTGATAGTTGGTGGGCTGGGCTGTATTGGGTGGAGGATGAAGTCACAATGAGTCACGTGCGAGGCAGTCCTGCCCAAGACTTTTTTTTTGGTGGACTCGTCCCCAGGCCGCGAGTCGGGGTCAGATTTTGGCGGGCAGTCCGGCGCCGCTTGACACGAGTACGTACCACTTGAAGCCCCTGGCGTGACGCTTACCTCAGTGGTCGAAGCGACCAAAGCTCCATCTGGCCAGTTGGATAGCTCCCATCACCATCTACAGATTCGCGTACACTCGAGTTTCGCCGTCCTCCTTGAATTTGCAGACATCGCATTTACGTGCGCAGGCTATTCTGTTAATTACAGATATTACTGGTAAATAACGAGCCCCAGTGCCGGTATCGCGCAAAGCAGTCGCTGACCTCACGAAGCTCCCTGTACCAACCGTTCTCTCTCGATTCCTCGATTCAACCGCAACGATGATTTCCGACGGCGATCTCTACCGACTAGCCATCTTTCTCGGCACTACATCAATGATTCTCATCGTCGTCTACCATTTCCTCGAGATCAACGCCGTGAAAGAAGTCGAGGCTCCGAAGAAGGGAAGCTCCAAGCAAGCTGCGCTATGATGGCCTTTCGCCATGGATGATAGCGCATTGTACAATTTCACCATTGGGACATTTATTCTGCAGAGGAGGACTGCTCGGCGTTAAAGGAATTCGTTGAAGACTCGAGTCCATTCTGGACCTAGACAAAAGATCGATGCAATAAGGGGAAGAATTACTCAGAGGGTTGCTGGCAGCGAGCGTTCCGGTTTTCGGCACATCCGTATTTTATACGACGCGTTTTCGACGACTGCATCTACAAAGTATGAGCTTCATCAAAGACTGTCCGGCTTGTGACCCAGTGCGCCAGAGCATAACCTCAAAGTCTCTTGAAAGCGATCTCACATTGTCATACCTCGGACCGATTCCATAGCAACCCAAACAAGCTATTTTCGTTCGACCTCTCTGTTGTCAACCTTTTCTTCTCTATTGTTAATTCCAATGACCTTGCATGAAACCCAGGTTTCTGCGACCTGACTATCGTTGGTGTTGTCCTTTCAATGCATCAGGCCTCCATCTCATCCACTGATTGGCGCTGCATGTTGTCGTTGTGGCGATTTGTGGCTAAGCACAGCCCAAAGTAGATTAGCGCACCGGCGACGCCTTAAGCGACCCGCGTGCCTGCGCGCTCAGCTCCTTAGGCAGGCGTCGGAAGGACCAAGAAGCAACGCCCACCCCGTGTTTTTCTAGCATCTGTCCCTCTCTCCAACTCCCTCTTCTCCTCCATCTTTCAACCCAACCCAACTCCAAACAAAGCACGCCCACATCCCAAGATTTCTTCTTCTTTCACCGGCCCGCCTTAATCCCTGCGCGCCGTTTCTTTGATCCCTTTCAATCACCCAAACGCACCTTGCGACCACCTTTCGCTTCTTCTCACACGCTGCGACTCTACGCGCCGTCGTTGACATCAAGCCTTTGTCATCGCCTCATTTCCGCATCGCGCTTTTGACACCAGACAAGACGTGTCATTCGATCTACCTGCTGATCTGACCGCTATATCAGCCAGAACAGCATCGATCCTCGACCCGAAAGGCATTCCATTGCCTCTCATCTTTTTTTCATTGACCCAACTTTACCAACATTTTCACACCAACAAACACAATGTCTGGCAAGCTCGACCAAGCTCTTGAGGACATCACTCAGGCCCAGCGCCGTAGCGCTCGCCGTCGCAACAACCCGCGTCGTTCCACCGGACGCCCCGCCGCAGCCGCGCCTGTCGGAGGTATCCAGAAGAACTCGAAGCCCGCTCGCGGTGCTGGCGCAAAGCCCGTTCCGGCAAAGGCGACCCCCACCAACAGTGACAGCAAGATTATCGTCAGCAATCTGGTAAGATTCCCAAGCGCTCTTGGCATGACCCCTCACTAACGCGTCACAGCCTAAGGACGTCTCGGAGCAGCAGATTAAGGTATGTCTCCGCTGTGGCTCTTGATGCCCCGGACTTTGTTCGACCTGTTCTTCATCGCCGCTCTCCTTTTTTGCCTTTCGACGTCACGTCTTATCGGCTAGTCTATCGACTCAGCCCGCTGGCCCGGAGCTATCGGACGCCCATTCTCCTTCCTCGACGAAAAGTGCCTGGAATATGGTAACTGTCGGAAGTTGAGAACATCCTTGTCGCGCGATGATTTCGCAGGAAATGCCTGGTCAGCTTTCCTTGCTTGTATAGCGCCGACTCAAACGGATGGAGGCTTGTCGAAACGATATGCGAATTCCACCAGCCACGGCCAGCGATTTCCTTCGGATGAAACCGTCTCTGAAATCCCGCGCCGACTTCAGCGAGCAAGCAGTGAGCACATGCACAGAATCCTCGAGGATCCGGAGTATTCGATTATCCCTTGGCCGTATGCGACCTTGGGCTTTTAGAAACATGTTGTTCGTCTTTCTGGCAGTTGATCTGTCGAGTTACTACACCGGTATAGAACTTGGGCTGGGATCCCGAGATGTGGGCTGTGCTTTTGAAACGAGGACCGTGTGGGTGGTCTCATGCTCCAACTGATCATCAAAGCCCCAGGTGGGCAACGAGGATTCTAGCATCGCCTTACTGCTCTGCTCGCTGGCAACTCGCCCGCAATGACTGCCAAACCCTGGCGACGTAAAACTCTCCCGGAACTGGAACGATCGAGGCTCGAAGACGGAATGGAATGGCGGTTATCGTACAACTACACTTCGGAAGACTAACACTGTTTCCCCCCGATAGGAGTATTTCGTCCAGTCCGTTGGTCCCATCAAGCGAGTCGAGATCTCTTACGGCCCCAACTCGCAAAGCCGTGGTATCGCCAACGTGACCTTTCACAAGTCGGACGGCGCCAGCAAGGCCTTCCAGAAGCTGAACGGCCTCTTGGTTGACAACCGACCCATCAAGGTACGCTCTGGTTGACCTCGATGCTTTCCATAATCTCTAACTTGAATAGATCGAGATCGTTGTCGGAGCCGCCCAGGCCGACAAGGTCATCCCTGCTGTCAAGACTCTCGCTGAGCGCACCACGTAAGTTGATTCATATGAGATCAAGAACTACGCTAACAAGCAAATAGTCAGCCCAAGGCTCAGCCCAAGTCGGCCGCTGCTGACAAGCACAACGCTGGTGCTGCCAAGGGTGGTGTTGCCAAGGGAGCTGCCGCCAACAAGAAGCGCCGTGGTCGCAACAACCGTCCCGCGAAGAAGACTCGCGAGGAGCTCGACTCAGAGATGAACGACTACTTCGACTCTGCGGCCAACCCTGAGGCCAACAGCGCGGCTGCTCCGGCCCCGGCACCAGCTGCCGCCAGCGGTGATGCTGACATGGACGGTATTGCTGTATGTACTTGATGCTATACTCGTCGACAAACGAAGCTAACCACGATAATAGTGAACAATTTACGCGAGAATGAAGGGTATTGCGAGAAATAATTAATAAACATCAAAAACAAGTTGCTATTTGGCACATGCTGAGGAGCAAGGACACGCTGGGTTCCCCATGGTTACTGTCACAACAGATTGTTTTTGAGGGAGAGGAAGAGGGACACTCTGAGGTCGGATAACGGGGCAGCTGGTTTTGCATTTGTTATTGCTTTTGATCTCATTCTACTCCCTCATCCTGCTACTTGTCGATGAAAGCTCTGTTCAAGCCTTTTCTTAATGGGCGCCAGACCTGACCTGGTGCTGAGCCGGGCTGAGCAGGTGAAATGTATAATAGATGGAATATGACAAGGTTCCACGCACTTGATTTGACGTGATTCATGTAAAGTTTAAACATCAAGGGGGGTCAACTTGTCGAGTTGTCAACTGGTTGCCAGTTGTGAGTAAAAGAAGTTATCTGTAGCAAAGCCATCTACAACAAAAGCCATGTCTCGTAGAGTGCAGATTCAGCCAGCCCTGAAACGACAACCCAAGACATTCAACAAGAGGCTCTGGCGCAACACAGCATTTCATCAGGACGACAAGAGTTCCACAGCACATACACAAGATTACACCGAGTCATCAAGGAGACATTATTACTTTATACTTTTTCCATTTTTTTCTCCATATCGAAACGGGCAGTGCATTTTCAACGATGGATCCATAAGAACCAAGTAGCACAACGCCTAAGCCACCCCGCCTGATCCATCCAGTTGTTAAGAGATGCTCCTCTCGATCGCAGCAACAAACATTCCTGCTTCCATTTAGTCCTTCTTCTCGGTGGCCGCAGGGGCAGCGGCGGCGGCGGCAGCGGGCTTGTCAGCCTCCTTCTTGTCGTCACCCTCAAGAGCGGGCATGTCCTCGTCGTCATCATCGTCACCCTCATCGTCGTCGCCTGCTCCCTCAGCGCCGGGGAAACCAGCACCGCCTCCGAGCTTGGAGAAGTCGATGCCGCCAAAGTCACCACCCATGTCGCCCATACCAGGCATACCGTCTGTTGTATCCAGTTAGCTTTGCTGCGCATCGGTTATCTCAGGTTCACTCACTCATGCCGCCAAACTGAGAGAAGTCATCCTCAGGAGCCTCGTTCTGCTCATCCTCGTCGACCCACTTGTCAAAGTCGGTCTTGAGGAAGTGAACACGCTTGGATTCCTTGAGCAACCGAGGCCAGTACTCCTCCTTGAGCTCCTTCTTGTGAAGCTTGATCTCAATGTTCTTGGCAGTGTGGTTGATCTTGCTCTCGGCGGGGTCGATCTCGCCCCAGAACTCGAGCTCGACGTGGTACTTCCTCTTGAGAGTGGATGAAGTGCCGGTGAAGCTGAGGCTGGTGGGCTTGAGGTCGAGGGTGAGGCCATCCTTGGGCACGTCGGGGACCGTGAGGGTCAGGTAGATGAAGTTCTTGGCGGGGTCGGCGACGGAGGATCGCTGGGCCCAGAGGACTGCGGGGAGAGGGGTTAGCGAGTGCTTCGAAACATTGATACGGAGCGTGAGTAGATGCGATCAGGATGAAGCAATCCCAAGGCACGTCTTGCTAATTGTCGGTGGGCGCGGCGACAGAGAGCAGGACCGGGCCCGGGAGGGGGGAGGCTGGCGATAACACAAGACAGGGCTGTAGGTGACATACCTTCGGGGAAGACAGTGTCAGCCATTGTGATGAAGAGTGTGGTAAGAAGTCGTCAAAGGGTATCTCAAAGTTTCAAGTCAAGAAGGAAAAAAACAGAGAGAAGGAGAAAGGGCGGTTGTTGATGATGCAGTAGCAGAGTGAAGAAGAGTGGATGAGTTTTTGGTGGGCGGAGGAGAGATGCAGGTTTAGCTCAGGCGGCCCCCTTCTGTATTAGCTGTACGCGGCGGTTGGTCTAGGTAGCAGGGAGGCCGCTGTGAGGCTTGGACGGTCCCCGTTGTTTGCTGAAAGAGAAGGCGGCGTAGAATGTGTGAGAAGGGGACAGAACGGCATCGCAGCTGAGGGGCATTTGATGCGGGTGTACCTGCTCTCACTGCCGAGCCACCGCGGGAGCCAAGGTACCGCCCTAGCGCGTTGGAGAGAGGTGCCCGCTCTGACGTTGTCACTCCTAGGTACCGCCCTTCTCCACTATTTCCGGGCTGGAGCTCCTAGAAGATGCTGGAGGGAGCTTGGATCCATTGCTTGGTCACCTGAAGCGGACATGATGCATGGGAGACAATTAGGTTTGACATATGTTTCCAGCAACTCTAGATATTATCGCAATCAATTCAATCTGATCTGGCATTCCTGATTTATCCTCTCTCAACATCTCCGACCACGGCAGCCTAGTCTAGAGCCTGCCTGGGCGGTCGACCTGACCTACACGCGCCCGGCATGTGGATGGCGGGGTAACTGTGCCAGGCACCACCGGCCAGACCACAGCGATTCCTCCAGTGGATAAGCCGCCCGTGGCCCCCTGTATGTCCGTCTCCCGTCGGGCCAATCAAATCGCCGTCTCGCCGCCCGCCTTTCGTCAGCCTCGAGGCTTGGGCCGGTGTGGTCGAGCCTCACCACCATGACCCAACATCATCCAACGACGAGCTGCGACTGACTCGACGACTAGCGAGACGATATCGAGCCGCCTTATCGTTTTGTTCGAGGCAAGAGGCTTACTCTATCTGAGAAGACCATTGTTCTACCGTTTGCGGCCGAGTTGCACACACCTGAGCCATTTGCTCCGCTTGTTGGCCATCTCCAGTTGCGTCATTGGCGCGGCCATTATAGCTTATCACGAACCCTTTATCCGACTCCTCACTACCTCCCGACCGCCACCATGGAGACATTCAGGTCTCTCTTTGCCAAGCCTGATCCTCAGGCCCAGGTACGCTCAGGATTACACACGTCCTGCCATGGCGTGACCCCGTGCTAACCTGTCACCGTTGCCTCGGTAGATGCGCAAGTGCAATGCCCTGATGCGCCAAAACATCCGCAAGATCGATCGAGACATTGCCACAGTCAAGCAAGTCGAAGCCAAGACCAGGAACCTCATCATCCAGGCCGACCGTCGAGGCCAGCGCGATCCATCCCGCGCCAAGCAGGCCCAACAGGAGGTCCGGGACTTTGCGCGCGAGCTCGTCCGGGCGCGCAAGACGTCGGCGCGGCTCGTCACGTCCAAGGCGCAGCTCAACTCTGTGCAGATGCAGGTCAACGAGGCGTTTGCGGTGCGCAAGATTGAGGGCTCGATCCGGGCGAGCGTGGGCATCATGAAGGACGTCAACACGCTGATTCGGCTTCCGGAGCTGGCGGGCACCATGCAGGAGTTGAGTGTGGAGCTGATGAAGGCGGGAATTATCGAGGAGATGGTGGAGGACTCGCTGCCCGCTGATGGGGATATGCTGATGGAGGATGACGAGGCTGAGGGAGAAGTGGACAAGGTGCTGGGCGAGATCCTGAAGGACCGCGAGCCCAAGCTGCCCGTGGCGCCTGTGCCAGAGCCGCAGAAGCCCCAGGAAGAGGAGGAGGAAGAGGAAGACGCCGAGGCCATGATGGACCAGATGCGCAACCGATTAGAGGCTCTGCGGAGCTGAGGCATAGTGGGAGGGGTCGGTCATCTGAGTTTCATCTCGTTGGATGTTTATTGTCATGGGAGGAGTCGGGTGTCTGGCGCTGTTTCATATTTTGGTATACACTCGATTATACGGCTCTACGTGTCAGAGCTCAAGACTGTTGCTCACATTTTGGTGTACACTTGATTTTGCACGTATACATGGCGATTCTCTAGACTGTCCTCGAAACCAGGATACGAGTCGTCTATGTTGCAGGAACCAAATCCTATTCGTGCTGTAACACTCGGGGAGTTGTCATCTGCTTGCCCACTTTCTGTTTATACCGGCTAGATCAAGGCCCAAACAATATGCACATGTTGGTGCCAGGGACGTCAACTCGGAGACTATAAGTTTCCCATAAGGGCAGTCGAACATCAAGCTATGGCTTTCAGCGTCAAGGGTCTTCTTCATGGAAGCCTAGTTGGTTAATGAGAGTGGCTGTGGAGGTAACATGGGATGTTATCAGCATGATAATGCTTTGCAGGCATGGCAAGGCTTCGCAACTAGTTTCCTACATACAACAATGATACCAATCAATCTCATCGGGACCACGTAGACTATTCTGGTATCAGTAGCTCTCCTCTGGAATCAGTGGCATCTCTTTATTGAAGGGATAAGAGATAGGCATCCTCTCCTTACTATGGCGTGGAAGGGAGGGGGCTTGTTGAGTAATAGGATGAACAAGATAACGAGTATACTAACCCGACATCGGCAGGATGAAATAGACATATTTGTATGAGACATGACGTATACGTTCATATATCGAACCCCGTGTATTTGAGATGTCATTGCGGATTGTTATGGCTTTCGTCTTTCTATGGTTGTTTCACGACTTACAACTACACATCCATTCAAGCAACTATACATTACCAAATCTCAGCAACTCGGCAAAACCAACTTAACTGCCGAGCCTACAAGCAACTACCGATGAATTACATATCACGCATAGTAAATGAACAACTGATATGATCTGCCGCAAATAGGCACAAGTGAATGAGAGTGGCTGCACATTCGCTTACCCTGTAGCAAGTGCCTGATCCGAGCTGGCCTCAATCTTAACATTACAGAAAGTTCGTGCGCAAAAGTAGGTACAAACCCTCATCATGCAGGGGCAATGCAGCTGGAATTGATTTCTCATGCTCGTCGAAGGAGCTGAACATGTCGTGAGACTTGAACAGATGACGTAGTTGACACGACACAGTTGGGCTGCGAGGTCTGTAGATGGCCTCACCGCAACAGTGAAACCCAAGCAAAACAACTGGCAGATTTAACTGAGCGGTCACTGAAAGGGAACGACATATCACATCCTGTATGCAATCTATCAAAAGTCTCTTTTTTAAATGAGTCATTCAGGCAAACAAGGATAGCTGCGTCTGGTCTGCAAGGGACAGTTGGTGTCGTGTAAGTCGAGCCAGCGCAGAGACGAGATGAAAACCCCCGACGCAGAAACAGCACAGCGGCAGAAGAAGTTGCTAGGGTTAGGGCATCACAGGTTTTGAGAGTAGAGTTTAATATCCCCTGCAGAAATCTGGAAAATAGAGACCAAACGTATGGCCATGGGGGAACGAAGGGGCGGTTTCAAAAGGCGGTATGCGTCTTTGTTTATATGTATGGCGCACGCAAGTCGATGCGGTGAAAACTCTGTGGGTTGCAGTGAAAAGCCGAAACAAGCACGAGCTGGATCGGTGAAGCAAAAGAAGAGGGCATACATTATGCAAGCTGCCGGCAAGGCTGCATGCACTGCATCGCATCGCATCGGACGGGAAGGGCGTGTCGTTATGGTGCAGCAGCAGCAGCAACCATTTTACCCGGCAGTTTCGTATGGTCCCGGCCTAGAGGATTTTCTTGCGATCGCAACTGACCGCCTCTGGAAGTGATATCGAGAGTTTGGGAGTTGATAGCTCACAAACAGTCTGAAATATCGAGGCGGCAACCTAGCTGAGCAACTCGTCTGTGATTGATCTCGTCCCCCCCTGCACTTGAAGCAAACCCTTACTCATACTCAACAGACAGCAAACTCCCGCCTCATTTATCCCTGCGAACAGACGCGGGCACTAAAAAGTTACCCTCCTCTCCCGGCCGTGTTCCCCCCGGACCCGGGTTCCGCGTGGGTGAATCCCTTGGCTGAGGGATGCTCGGCCGTGGGGGCAGGACAGCCTCCGGGGGAGCCAGCCTCATCAACCGTCGCGGGATGAGAAAAGCGTCCCCGTAAACGGGATGCGAGATGATCGGGAAAGGGGGCACGAGCACCTGATCCGACCCTAATGCTTCATCCGCGGGAGTGGCAAAGGCAGGGATGATAACTCGATTGCTTTTCAATCAACGGGATGGCGTTTGATCCCGCGCATCAAGGGGGCGCCGCCAATGAGATGCTGCACATTTGATGTTTGAGAAGAGAGATAACAACTGAGGAAACTAATCCCCAGATACATCACATACACACAGACACGAACTGGCCGAGACACGGCTTGGGGGCGGCAAGCCTCAAAGCGGGTGGTTGCTTTGCTTTTCTTGCTTCTTGCCGTCAGATAAGGAGAGACAACAAAACAGCCTCCTCGCTGACTTCGGACTGCCCGTCAAGGAAACCCCACGAAGAGGCAACCACCCCACGAAGCTCATACCCAGGATGCCCCCACACACGCCTTGTTTGCTAGACGTGGTATGCTTCAGATGGGCAGACTCAGATTGGGCCATGGGCATCAGCAGATTGGATTGGCAAAAGGGACCGTCGGCCCTGCATCATGGAATTAGGCACGACATCCATATTTGAACGGAACCCGCGGCGGGAGAAGCGGCAGCGGCAGCAGTAGCATCGCCGTCTCAGTCTCACCCAAGGGCGTGGGCGCCGATGACGGCATCATGGACGTGGCCATGATATGAGGCGCGGGAACTGTCATGTCCCCGAGCATGTCCCCGAACCGCATGCTTTGCTTCTGACAAGTATCATGATTCAAAAAGGAACGCCCTGTTTGCTGGCGACATGCCATCATCGACTACGACGGCTGGCCAAGAAACACGGGAAACCAATCAAGTAGACAAACAGCAAGAAAGCCCAAGATATTTGACAGCCAGCGCAGTGGTGGTTGCTGGCAAACAGGCGAAAACAACCATGTGACCTACCAAGCCGCAATCAAGGATGACGAGGCACTGCTGGCTGAGTGTATGTACCGTCATCACCAACCAGGCTGCGTTTGAAATATTGATTCATCAGCCCCAATAAGCAAACCGCAGTTGAAGTGTGACTGTTGCCCCGGTGGCTGAGGACGCAAAGAAAGCATACGCCCTCCGCGTCTGCCTGTAACGAAGCATTTCAGGGTGACAACCATTTATCGTTACGCGCCCGAGGCACGTCTCGTGACGAGGAGAGTAAACGTTGCCGTCTCGTCGGGAGCTGACAGCACCGAGCCAATCTCGCAGCGAAAACGGAGGCGGGAGATGCGATAGGAGGATTTTAACAGGCTGACACCGTATCAGCATTCTTGATACTATTTCTGGGCGTCCGACGACCAGTGAAAGGGAGCAATAGTGCACCGTATTCGCGGCTCGCCGTATCACGGGAGCAACCAAGCGGTAGACGGCCACTTCGCTTTCGCATGCCATTCCTCTACTTGTACCTTGTCAGTAAGACGCAGGCACTTTTACTCGAACCGGATTCAAAGATGAGATGAGCTCAAGGCAACATCTTGAAGATGCTCTCTACCGACGTCATCGCTGACCGGATACCCTCAAAGGGAACTTGATCGCGATCCCCCCCGGATCTGTTCGCAACATTGTCAAAACGGGCAATCAAACGCCGCAGGTCGTGGCGTAGGCGGCGTTCCCACGTTGTGTGGCGTAGTGACATCTTCGGCTTCATCCCTTGAAGGGCAACCCGAATCGGCGTGTGGCTCTAAACAAGAACGGATTGTCGATGATTGTCGATAGTAGCATTCAAGAGAGTCAGGAATCGATGAGTCGTGGGGAACTGACTGCATCGGCGATTGTTTTGATTGCCGTGTCTTTAATCTGCCTTTGGATCTGTACGACTGTCATTTGCGATCCATTACGGCTTCAGCTGTTGTTGAACGCAATCAAGACATGAATGTCTCAACGCCTCCCGGATTTCAAAGAGACAAAACGGCAACTCTTATCGGCCGGAAGCCATTCTACCGTTTGCCTCTTTGCGGGGGATCACCAGATTAAAGACATTGTCTCTGATATCCCTTGCATTGACCCGTCTCCGGGGAAATCGCTGTCAATTTCCGTCATCCTATCTTGGCTTCAACGCGAAGCTTCTCACTATCGATCGCGCGCCCGCCTCACGGAAACTCCGCGACAAATCCCCAAGCTGTCAACCGCGTGGCAGGGCTCACGGTGAAGGGGTGGGTTGACTGCACGACTCGCGATTCACCTTTTGACGATTCGGGAAGCTGGGAGCACGTCTCTCCGTTTCGCTCTAGGTTACACCGAACGGAAAAGAGGGGGGGCGTGTTATACCGGCGGAACGAGATTGCTCCTTTGGGCGCTTCGGCCAACCTTTCCCTTCCAGCCGTTTTTGCCCACACCCTTGCTGACCCTTTTTGCCGCGGGTGTTGTTCAAGCGGGCGGGGAGGGGAGGCAAAAAAAAAGTCCATGATTGCGGCACCGCAAGCACGTGGAAAATGCGGAAGCTAACAAGATCCATCCTTTCCCCAGTGTTTTCCCTCTTTTGTCCATTGAGACGTCGGCCCGAGGGAGGAATACACAGAGAGTATCTGGGTTTGCGCCGAGAGGTTGCATGTTCAATGGGGAAGGAGGCGAAAAACTCTTGCTTTCCATGACACAGAGCATCCATCTCGAACTTCCTCATCCTTCTACCGGACCTTCTAACGACCTTCTAGTGCAACCTTGCAGAACATGGTCGGTGGTCTTTGCACCGAGCGATTGCGTTGTGGCTCCCCCCGTCTAAGCAGTAAAGAGAAGGTGGACGACATCGGGGAGGGTCCCGGCGAAAGGAAAAGGAAGCTCTAGAAAATTTCGACGGAGCCCCTCCGACACTTTCTCCCCATGTCAGGGGCGTGCATCGTTTTTACGTTACCAAAGAGTAAGGAGGAGAGTCAGGACCCTTGTAGGGCACGGTCAGGAAATACCCGGCTTTGGGAGCAACGAACCGTCGGATCGGGCCCGGGGGCGGCGGCGTCCTTCTCAATGTGGAGCCGGAACGAGCAAAGCCTTGTCGGTGGAAATTCAAAGGGCCTTGCTTCCGTCTCTCTCATACCCCAGAAGACGCTATCGCGCCCGGTAGAAAGAAGGCTACATGGGTTAAACCCTCGCTCGGATCACAGGAATGTGGTCCCGAGTCGCCGGTCGGCTGGGAATGGGAGCGGGAGCAGGCCTGAAGTTGGAGCAGAAAATCTTGCTTAGCGAGATTTGGAGACAAAAAGCCCCTTGGCAACCAACGGGACGGGTTCTCCCAGAAAGATTCAACACCCTGCCTTGTCTTGTCCCCGGTCAAGATAAAGGTTTCAAATGCACCCGGCCGTTCAAAGTTCCGGGAGCGGGAACATGGGCATGGCATGGGAATTGGCGGTGGATGAATGCTTAGGCGACTAGGGAGGTCGCGCTCGTCGGGTCGGTGTGCGTGCCTTGACTTGGTTCGCGCTGATTGATTAGGAACGAAACGCGTTTCTGTCCGAAGCATGTGCGGTCAATTAATCGGGCCTCGGGGAGTATTCCAGCTGAGGGGAGCACACACATGGGGCGGCAAGACACCGCGGCAAAACACTCGGTGAAAAGCAAGGACGTCTACTACGTATCGACTCGACCGAGATAAAGGACCCGACGGTTGGATAATGCACCGAGACAGATACAGCTGCCAACCTTGGACAAGTATTTGTTCAGCAGAGATAGAATGGGGTGCCGTGTTCACCGCGTCTCTTCCCGTATTGCCGTGAATAGTAAACAAGTAGGCTTCTTGATGCAGCTGGATGTAAACACGCACACACACTTCTGATGGATGGGTGATGACGCCTTCACTTCAACCGCGGCATCGCTGATGTCAGAGAAGCTGGGCAATACAACCCCCCTTACCATCTTCACCGGGGAGGCCCTGACAACCAAGAATTTCATGACCGATCTCTGACCGAGGCATTGGATCCAAGGCCGCAACCCAAAACACACCCAGCCTACCCAGCTCCCCAACCCCGGGCTGGCTTTTGAACCCGCGCGCGCGGGTGCGGCAGAGAAAGTGACAAGGGTCAACCAAGGACCAGGTAACGATCCAGAAGCCGAGAAAACTCCACATCAGCGAGATTGCAAATCCCAAGTTGCTGGATTCTTTTAGGCCGAGGTGTTTGAGCCGGAATTACCAAGGCAACCTTACAACTTTTCCGTGGAATATTCCCTGTCAAGCCCTCCAAGAAGCCGGGTCAACTAATCAAGCTTGAGTAATGACTTCCCCAGACGGCACAAGGGACGGGGACAACAGGTATCTCATCCCGAGATGATTTTGGGCACCGGCAAATATTTTGATGCCGGGGGCGTGTGAATGAGAATATTCATGACTTTCATTGTGGGCTCGGTGAAAAATTTGTTTGACCTCGGAACGTCTTTCCCCCACTTGTCAGTTGTTACACCTATTGTTGCTGATGCTGTTCCATCTAATCATGACTGATGTGTTGTTGGTTACAAAATGGCGGTGCACACAACAGGGCAGACAAACCCTGAGAATGAATGCATTTGCATTTTTGACCTCTGACTCACTGCATCCGTTCCGTAGCTGCAGGACATGCACATGCAACGTCTCGGCTGGTCACCTCAAGCCGGCCGAGATGCGCATATCGCTCTTGACCGCCCTAGAGAAACGGATGAGAATGCGGGGACCGGGAATGTATCAGAGATTTCCGGCGGCGGAGAGGCAATGCCAGCGGACAGAATCCGTTAGCTGAAGCTTCTGAAAATCCGAAAGAGCTCGGTCAAAGGGCCAGACTATCAGCTCTCTTGTGAATATGACAGGTGCTTTCAGGGTCGATCAGTAGCACGCACGCTTCTGGGCTTACAGCTGAACAGCTCTGGAACCCGAGAGCGGCGCAAAGCAAATGGGGTGTGTGTGTGTGTGCCACAGCACCGGGCTGGAACTGCAGATCATTGCGGTGAAACCGCGGGGAAGCACGCACACAGCTGTTGAGCAACCACTATCTGATGAAAGCTGATTTGATTCGATTGCATCCAACAAAAGCTCGACTACTCCAGGCCAATCTCGAACATGTGTGTTGCAAACACATGCGATCATCCCTTACCTGCCTCTGGTATTTCTGATAGCATTTGCGATCTATCAGATGCATTCATTCTCCCCCTGATTCAATCAAGACATTTTCATGGTCCGTGAGAGACAGGGCCGAGAGTCATGGACGGGGCATGCCGCGCGCACACACAAAGGGGGAGAAAACAACAGCAAAAAAAATACACGTCAAAATGGATAGTCAATATCCGTAGCATAGTTGGAACTATCGACGGCTCCGCACACAGGGCTTGGGCTTGCCAAGAGGGTGGGAAAAATTGACAGTCGGCTAAAGGACTACGGACGCGGCTCCGAGTACCATTGCCGCACCGAGGAAACTCGGGAAGGCGGAGTGGCATCTTGTGGCTGAAGAGGTTAAAGGGTATGGAGGCTTGTTGTTTACATGGATACACACAGTTTGGGAGAAAAAGTACAGGACGGAGGTGGATAACCGCAATAGCCGCTTTGCTTTTTTGCATGATATTTTATCAAGAGGTTGGATTTGAAAAATTTTGATGAAAATTTTGAAGCAAATTTTGTTACTGATTTCTTGCTTCTTTTACTTCCCTGATTATGAAATTTGGCGAGATTCACAAGCTGGGATTGATTGTCATGGATAGCGAAACCCTGAAAGCCGCACACATGCCCCCACTCACGATACCGAAGATTTCCCAGGGGAAGCCCATCGCGGAGAAGGCGGTGGCTGCCGTGATTGGCTACCGGGATCGCAATCCATGCCGGCCGGCGGTGAGGGGAGGGGTGCGAGAGCTAGGATGCTGATTCGTGCGGGCCCCCAGTCTGGACGAAAAGGGAAGCTTTTTCGGTCCGCCATGGGGGGAGAAGGAGGAGCTCTATCGGAGGAGGTTCAAAAGCTAACGGGCATGCAGGGAAGTTTAAAGGTCGAGAGTGAAAGGGTATTCCGGTCCGGGCTATTGGCGGAAAGATGGGGGTAGGAAAGTGGAGAGTAAATCTGGATTCCGTTCCGTTGGCTAGGGATTGGAGCGGCTTGGTAAAAAGCCTTCTCGATTGGAGGGGGAGAAGAGTCGCGATAGAGTCAGAGTGATGAATGAAGAAGGCGGATGAACAGGGCTCGCAACGGATAGGTGCGCGTGTTCTTGTCCCCCCAACAAGTCAAGTTTGGTTGTCGACGAGTTATTCGCTGCTTCTTTGCTGTCGCTGACCGGCGGTGAAAAAAGCATCAACAAATTACTATCGACGACTTTACTGGTTGGATAGGATATCCCCATCAGCTCTCCTCTGTTCCGGACAGTCGCGCGCACATGCAACCCAATCGATCAACGACTCCCTTCGGGCGGTCGGTTCATTCAAATGCGTAGAGCAGATAGGCCATCGGAGCCCTGTAAAGGCGTGCTCTGTCACCAAGGGAGGCGGTCAGGATGCAAGCCCTGTCCCTCCCTTGGCCCCCCCCCCAAGATTGGAAATAAAGTGCCCAAGGTACGGGAACGGGGGTCAGGGAGGGGCGTGTGGTTAGCCGCCCTTTTCTTCCCCCGAGAGAGAGAGCTGAGTTTCGCTCGGGAGATTCCAGGGCAGCCTGCCCAGCCCAGGGCGGATTTTGGGCTGCTGTGGCCATCGCGGGGGGCCTCTTCTCACAGAGCCTGAAAGGGGGGGCAGAGAGGGGGGGCGTGGGGGGGAAAGAAGGCAAAAGAGGAGAGAGACAAGAAGGAAAAAGCAACAGGAGACAAGAAGCCACAAGCAAGCAATTGACGGTTGATTGATTGATTGATTGATTAATGATTGTCTCTTTGATGCTGCCGATGATCAAACGGATGGTTCAAGATCCGATGCCTTCGACCGAGTAGGAATGCAGTGTATGACTGGGTCAGACGAAAAAAGAAGCAGTCCGTAGTGGTCGCCAATAGAGAGGCACGGGGTAAGGATGATTCACACTCGTGTTCATCACACACTCGTAATCCAGTGTGTACTGTACTGTATTTTTGGTGGTTTTGTGTGTGTGTGTGTGTGTGCATCGCCGCGTCGCCGCCGCGCTGACAACTCGTCATCAATCAACCTATCTATTCCCTATTACAAGCAAAAATCCCGTCCGGCTGTGCCGCCTGTGTGATGGATGACTGTGCCTTTCCGAATCCGAAATTGAACAGTAGATGAAATGCCCTGTTTTTGGGCTGGCGATGATTCAGACGCTGGCAGCGAATCGAGGCCTCCCCCAGATTACAAACGAAGACGTAGGCGCCGCGTAGGGGTTCAGATGGAAGCAGTAGCAAACAGGCGAGACAACTGAAGCAGGCAAGCCACGGAAGCAATCAATCAAAGCAGGTTTTTTGGTGTGTGCTGTCTTGGATGAGACCGGCCTTTGTCTTGCCCAACATGTTTCCGACCGTCTTTTTCTTGTCATTGTAACGTTTGTTTGTTGGGTTTATGAAGTCGTGCTTATCTCACCTTTTTTTTGTTGTTTCTATCTACACACATCTCATTGATTCCATCTACCAAGCAATCAATCAACTGTGTTTGCCACTTTTACCACTTTTACCAAGCTCGACTCATTCTCGCAGTCTCCGTGACAGCTCGACTCATTACTGCATCCTTCGATTATTCTTCCTTTTTTCCTTCTCGCGAGTCGTGTACCTTACTTGACTCTTGGGTGTACGGATACTATCTTGGGCAAGTGGACGCGACAACAACAAGCAACGAGAACAAAAGTCTTGGCGGGAATAGAATCTGGATACCGAGCGAGCTCGGCATCTTTCACACGCCCCCCCTTTGAGTCAGAGTCAGAGTCACCCACGTTCCCACACCTTGGGCTCCCACAGCTGGAAAGGAAGCTTAGCCATTCACCCGCTCCGCGCATCCCCGCCGCTTACCCGCCCTTATTCTCGTCTCTCTCTCTCTCAGTGCCTTCCACCGCTCATTTCACCACGCCCTTGTCCACCTTGTCCACCCCCCCACACACTGGACCTTCTGCCACTGACAAGCTCGGCGAGGTTTCCCGACAGCCTGCCAGCCCAGCCCAGCGACAAGCCAGCGGAAAGCAAGCCTAACCGCACCGTATCCCGACGCCCGACCTGACGGGACCCCAGGCAGAGAAGGACCCTTGCCGTTGCTCTGCTGCGAGGAAATCTTCGCCGGGACCCTTACACCCCCACACCCCCCAACCTTGAGTCGAGTCTCACACACCCTCCCGGCGGATACACGCCTCCACCCCTTCCCATTCCCGTCTTTTCATCCATTCCAGCCAGCATCGCCCACCCCCCCAGGCTTCCCTTTGCCGGCTGCCTGTCGGTTCTGCTTCATTTATAACAATCCCACGTCCCCGGGTTTTCACCCAAGGATCCATTTAACTGCTCTCCACAACAAGCATCAAAGTGATCAACAGCATCTCTTGCTATTTAGCAACCTCTCAGCTCATAGAGCTTCACTCGCCATCCTCACCTCGCCTACCAACAACCACAACCGTCACAATGTTCGGCTCATACGGCTCTTACAGCTCCATGTGCGCTTCCTCTGCGCCCATGGATATCACCTCGCGCAGCAGCTTCACCTCTCACGACTCAGCCTGCGCTTTCCCTTCTTGGCCTCGACGCGAATCCCTCTCCGAGTCCGACCGCGAGGAACGCCCTACGTCTTATCTCTCCGACGACGATCTGTTCCTCCCCGACCCCTTCGACGACGACGCCCGAAGCGTGTCCAGCGCCGGCAGCTCTTCTCCTGGAGCCATCGCCTCTCCCCCCAACGTCATCTCCGACTACGAGCTCCTCCAGGCTGAGCGCGAGCGCCAGGCGGCCATGCAGCGCGAGTTCATCCGCGTCGTCGCCATGGAGAAGGAGCGTCGCCGTGCCGCCGCCGCACGAAAGCAGCGCCGTAGCAGTTCCAACAAGAAGAGTCCCAAGACCAAGCTCACCTCCATCCAGGAGTCTACTGAGTAGACGAGCTTTGGTTGCTCTTCATGACTGTTACGATTAATGATAGCGTGCGTACTGGGATTTACTGTCTGCTTGAAACAGTCACTAACACAATCACAGGCTGCTTTCTTTGCATTACTACATATGATACCCCCGAGATACCCCACACATCAACAGTCGCATGTGCGCAGAATGCACATGCCAGATCTTCTACACCACTACCCCATCATAATACCAGATGGTCTTTCACCACAAGGACACTTCACGTGAAGGCAACCACCACACCTTCATTCAACCTTCCTTGGTCTACTTTCGCAACACACACATACACAACATACCGGCAACACTTCTAACCGCCGGCTTAATCGCTTCCTCCTTTGGATCAATAGCCGACAGCCACACTGGAGCTTGGTCGATGACGACATGACGGACACTCTCGGATTCGGACTGAAGGCCTTCGCCACGTTTTCCCCAGGCTCCAATGTGGGGGGTGGGGGATGAGTCAACACACCAACAAACCAACTTTGGTCGGACCGAGGAATGAATGACAACAACAACAAACATGATTCCGAACCGGCCCAAGCTTTCACTTCCCTATCGCTACGAGGATTGTCCGGGCGGGTGGAAGACGCTACTCGCTCTGGTGTGGGCCTCGGAGACTCGGCCTTTGACCGGACCAAAGAGGGTCCTGGTTCCCCGCACGCGGGCCGGTCACGGATCAGGCTTCGGTCTGTTCCCTCGGTCGGCCGCTTATGTCTTTTTCCTTATTCTTCTCTCTTCTTAATCTTGTCTTTTTTGGTACATCCAGTCCTTTGCAAGGACTGGCAAGCATCGCTAGCGCATGGGAGTTCTTTTTTTCACATTATCATGTAATGGGTCTGAATACAGACAAGGGTCACGGGGCATTGGCATTGGTTACAGTTCTTGCATCAGCCGCCCACCACTGGGTCAAATCAGCTGGCACACATTTGGGTTTACTGGAGCAAGATTGCCTGGTATGGCACATGGGAATAGGATATGCATTCAACACGGGCATTGCATGGATGGGATTATTGCATTACTTTAGATACCTTAGGATAGTTTTGAGTTCTTTTTTATGGCGGCCGTCGAGCCTGCCCTGGTCTTTTGAGATACCCTACTAGTTAGTTAGCATTTTGCAATGTCTATTGACGATCATTGAAACAATTCTGAGTCTCTCTCTTCATGTGAAATGGCGTTTTGATTGTGGTGGCTCACTGGTCTTTTGACCTCTACTTTTGGCTCTAGTCCTATATTATCCGCTGCCCTGGGTCGTGGGAACTTGCCGACAATACGAGTTTGTCAACAAAGCCACGATCGGGAAGCAAGCATGTGCCACCGTCAGTTATATTGAATAGCACAAGCGCCTCTAAATCATAACGGCTGCCTCTTTACAAGGCGTCTTATCTGCCTCGGCGCCCGTGGTCCCGTCCCGTGCCGGGTTCGAGAAGTCGTCACATGGACCCTACAACTAGCTGACAAGCACAGGCTGACGCCTCTGCCGCCTAGGCAGGCGGTGAAAAGCGCATCGCGCGCCTGTCTGTCTCTCGATGAGATCGGCGTTTTTGAAAGATGGCTTTTTTTCCCACGTGAAGTATGGGGATTGTCGATAGGACTTTTGACTGGGAGTGAGCGTAGATGTTGGAGTTGGTGTAGTTGTGGTTGTGACTTGACGTCTCGTGGCTGAGGGGTGAAACGCGGCTGTTGAAGGACTTTGTCCCTCTTTTGTGGTTTCTATTGTAGGAACATGACTATTCAGACATGCAAGGTACGGCATTTGCTCAAAGTTACAAGGGCTGGTGTTGTCTACCGTCTTTCAGGACAATGGAAGCCTAAACTTACAACATAGGACTTTAAATGCACGTATCTTTCTTGGTTTCTTTGTAGTAAAATCTCCCTAGTCCAAGGATGTCCAAATTGCCGTTGAAAGAGTCTTTTTTCTTGTTTATGATTACAGTTTCACGTAAAAGGGTGTGATGAGAGCTGGATTTGACAAGGGCACCGACAAGGAGGTGAATCAAAGACTGAAGAGGGCACACCATGAAATGGATAATGAATGAACTATAGACTAATCTTTGTTAACAGAATGGGTAGCTCTGAAACATCACCCTGTTTTGCAACTTGGACACCCAGCTCTATACTGGACAAAGAGGAGTGTATGTGTACGCCCCTAGACCGGTAGACTAGGAACCGGGTCGGCAGGGCTTGAGAGCTACAAAGGAGGGTGTGAAGAATTTCAGCTGTCAAGTGAAGCTTTGACTGGTTTATTTCTATTGTGATCCTAGATTGGACATTTATCCGATTCTTTATGACGTTCTTTGGACGTGTAGCTCTGCACTGGACAAAGAGGTGTGTCTGGTGTGCACGCCTCTAGACTAGGAGCCGGTTCGGCATTGAAGACAGTGGCTTGGCAGCTGTGTACCTAGGGGCGTGTGAAGAATTTAACTTGTCAAATGAAGCTTTGACTGTTTTATTTTCTATTGTGATCCTAGATTAGACATTTACCCGGCCCTTCTTGACGCTCTTCGGATCTGCCCGCTTAAGCTTATGGCCTTGAAGTCTGGCGTGTAAGTGGCCTTTGAAGAACTACAATATGTCGGGTAATAACAGCCAACTAAGTTGTATGCCGTTTTACTGGATAAACGTAGTCTGTTGATATGGACGTGATCCTGACAACTTACTCCCTGCCGGGAAAGGACTCGTGGCGTTTGACACTGTGCGTGATAGCTCGGCTGTGTCACTATGATCTGCCGTGATGCATTCTCTTAGATATAGATCCGAGTCTGGGAGAGAAAACTCATGTAAAATTGATTGATTATACTCTTCATTAGAGGGTTTGATCATGATTCGCCTGGTAATGGTGTTGAACCGAGTACCTCGGGCGATGCATGTGATGGTCGAGTGCCCGTGAGAGCAAACAGGCTCAAGTCGACATTTTGAGGAAATAGGTGCACCTTGTAGATATTCGAATGTATGCTAAAGCAGGTCACGTTTCCCAAGTGCAGCCTGGCCTATCGTTGCAAAAGACTCTCGTGCCTTGTGGTCAGTCCTCGACAACGCCTCAATCACACTGGACCAACTCCATCATGCCAGATGGAGTTGTCACTTGGAAATGAAACCCTACGGCCCGGGATCTCGACTGATCAGATGTAAATATGAACGATTGAGTCGTCCGTGGAGGAGTTGCCCAGTTGAAGGCTTGTTCATGATGCCTTTGCCCAACCTCAGAGGTCAAAAGCGTGAATCCCTTCAACTCCCACCAGGTGAACCGCATCCTCCACCCAATTTCGTATTCATGGACAATTACTAATCGTCCATCGCGAAATAAGCTTAATTGTGACGTTTCTCCAGCCCTTATCCCAAGTTGCTCACACCCCATCTCTATCAAAAACCCTCAGACCTTTTCCCCGCATCATGAACTTAGTAATTCCACCAACGGACTACATCAAAAGTCGATATTTAACGACGCCATCACGTCAGCTACGATATTACAAACCTACATTCTATTTGTCAGCTACTTTCCTCTATTGAATCTGTATAAGACCTCACTGTGTACGTGTCAAGATACAAACCCCTCAGATCTACATAGACATCATGGTCAACGATAAAGATATTCAGCACCTTCGCCTCGCCGTCTCTCTCGCCCGCGAGGCTCTTCAAGCCGGCGACGCCCCCTTCGGCTCAGTTCTAGTCTCTGCCTCTGGTGAAGTTCTCCAGACGGATCGCAATCGCGAGACTACGGGCTCAGATTCCACCCTACACCCCGAGTTCACACTCGCTCGGTGGGCAGAACAAAACCTTTCGCAAACTGAGCGCGCAGAATCAACAGTTTATACAAGCGGGGAGCACTGCGCCATGTGTTCAGCTGCGCATGCGTGGTGTGGACTTGGAAGGATTGTGTATGCTTCTTCGACGGAGCAGTTGGGCGTCTGGCGGGCTGAGTACGGTATTGGAAAGAGTCCTGTTAGCCCGTTGAGTATCCAGCAAGTTGCCCCGGGTATTCAAGTTGAGGGACCGGTTGAGGGTTTGGATCAGGAGGTTAGAGCCCTTCATGTTGAGGTTTGGACGGCGCAGGGACTCAAGCCCAAGGCGTGATGGGAGACGAGAGTTCCATGCCATCCACTAGAACATGATTGAATTATAACACGATGGTTGTTGACATCAATTGAATCGTCTATAGTGATATTTGGAGGGACTTGTACATGTTGGAAAGCCTGAGTGATCGATCTATGTCATTACTAGTTCCAAGAGTCAACATCCATGGCAACACTGCCTGCTTGGTCATCAGCACCTCAATGACGTTCAGCTTAATTATCATCCTCATCTAAATGCGACAGCGGTTGACTCATCCGTCGTCGTAATACTCCAACAAGGCTGTGCATTTATTTGTAAGATATCTTAAGCCATCCATCTAAGCCATCCGTTAGCTTGTCTTAGCTTGAAAGTCGCCGGTTGGAATGCATCCGAAAAGTCTCCGTGCACCATAGTATAACACCGCCTCGTCACCCTCGATGAACATTCCATGAATCAAACTCGTTCTTGATAATAAAAGACAACCACTAAAATGACCCGAGATATCCTCATCGTTGGGGCCACCGGCCAACAAGGCAGAGCCACCATCGACGCCATCTACAAGACCCTCAATGCCTCTCAACATCAAATTCGAGTTCTGGCTCTGACGAGATCCATCTCATCGCCCAAGTCTCAAACCCTTCAGTCAACTTACCCGGACATTGTCCTGGTACAAGGCGATACTCGAAACCCAGAGTCAATATTTACAGCCTATCCATCAATCGCATCAATCTTTCTCGTCACAGTTCCACCCAATGACGAAGTCCAAGCCCTCCCTCTCATAGAAGCAGTCACAGCGCACTCAGCAGTCGACCACATCGTATTCACAAGTGTTGACCGCGGTGGTGACGTTGCAAGCTGGTCCCAACCGACAGAGGTACCTCACTTTGCAGCAAAGCATCGTATCGAACTCCGGCTGCGTCAACTGTGCCAAGAGTCGGGCAAGAGGTGGACCATCTTGAGACCGACGGGCTTCATGGATAGCTACAACCCTGGCTTCTTTGGCCAGCTCATGGCGTCACTTTGGGCTGCTGGAATGCCCACAGACCGCAAGATGCAAATGATTAGTACACGCGACATTGGTATCTTTGCCGCCAAGGCGCTCCTGAACCCTGAAGCGTGGGCAGACAAAGCCACTGCTCTAGCAGGTGACGAACTAGACTTTTCTGAACTTCAGGATGTGTTCCAAAGGACAGTAGGAGAACCTCTCCCTCAGACTTATAAAGCAGTTTCATATCCAGTCTTGTGGATGGTGAGCGATGCCTCAAAGAGTTTCGAGTGGTTTAGGACGGCAGGATGGGATGCGGATATAGCCTTGTTGCGAGAACAGGAACCTGGCCTGCAGACATTTGAAAAATGGCTTCGAGAGTCAAGTAAATGGACATGTGTTGATGTAGCGAAATAGAACTGTAGTTAGTGTATCTTGAGCAAATAGGAAGTTATCCAAATAAAAGCTTGTATGAGTGGTCAGTCCTATCAGCGTATCGCAATATCTCACCGTCGCCGCCTTGCCAAGCTGCTATACGAAAGGCTTGCATACTCGGACAAGCAAGGAGCTCGTAACGCCAACATCTCTTGGCCCGATCCTAACGTTTCAATAACTGCTGGCAAGTGACTTGGCGAGGATGCACAAGCGTTGACCCATCATTCCTGCATCCGCCTTCTTACATTGACGTCCGACTTGGACATCTTGCATCACCCACGCTTCCCCGGCAATCCTCGATCGTGATTGATGGTGGTAAAGTCAATCAATGTCTCATCTGCAAGACACAAGACATGAATGGCGACAACACTTTGACCACGGCCGGTGCAAAACGGCCGCTCACAAAAGCCAATTCATGTGCAGTGTATGATGTCTGCATTTTGACCTCTGCTTCAGAAGGTCCCTCTCAGCCCCGTTAGCAGCCACTACAGCCCAATCGAGTCCTTCAACACCCCGGCGCCCGCATTCCATTCATGCACAACGTCGAATCCCCCGCGTGGTCGGCTCGATTCCAATTGGAGAGTGCCCGAGTCCAACTGAGATCCAAGCACAACCTCGTTCGATGCTTCAGATCCATGGTGGTGTAGTGCCGATGCCTCAGAGAGGGGTTATGTCTGACACGTCCAGCCTTCTGTCTGTGTTATGCCGTTTCCTTTGCAAAGCCTTTCCCTACTTGGGATGGAGGGAGCGCCTCAGAGTTTGAGATTCGATTGTGGGGAATCCTGGAGCTATGCAAGGTGATGGACGGTGATGCCGCGAGCTGACATGCATCAACTTGGTGAATGGGTGGCCACTCATCAAGGGTAAACCTGTGCTGTTAGCTCCGCTACCGTGAATGAAATGTGACAAGAGAAAAGATTTCAGCCAAGCCAAACACTCAACAATGTGCTCAAACTCAAGTCTGCGTGAAAATCGGCACGGCTGGAGTGGAGGGCGGGATATCGAGCGGGCGTTGATCTTCAGGTCCATCACATCCACAACCCGCCACAGAAAACGTGCAAAAGCGATCGACAGCCACTCGGACCAACCTGTTTGTTTGCCAAGGCTGTCACAGTCTAGAAGACATTGAGCGCCTCCAACTCCACAATGTCCACAATGCCCGCGTGGTCGCTCCGTCGTCTACTCCGCGATATCCATCCGTCTCAGGCACGGTCCATGTTTCTCGTCCGAGAAACGAAATGCCGCTCAAAGTTGCGCATCACATGAGGCGATGAGTGTTGCAGATTGAGCTTGGACCTCAAGTCCTTCTCGAATCCCATCTTGATTCTTCTCACGGCTCATTATCCAGCCTCAAACTTGAGCTTCCAGCCACTCACAAACAATCAAGTGCCAGAATGGAAATGCCTCGTGCTGCTACTGTCACATCAGCTGAATCCTTGGCTGGTCGCCTCATGGGGCTCAGCTCGCAACTGTGGAAAAGTTTGGAAAGGCCTCTCAAGCTCCGGGAGGGGACGGCTCAAGACTCAGTAAGCAGTTGAGTAATACCTCCAAGAGGCTGCTGGGAGTAGAACGATGGCCGTGAACTGTGGCAGACCTTGATTGTCTCATGGCTTGCAAGACCAAGATAGTCAAGATTGCCGACTGGTCCCGTGCGTCTAGTTCCTCCTGCACCTGCAAGTCAGCATTTCCTTCGGAGGTATAGCCCAGAGAGAACTTCGGGCAAGTTCAGAGCTCAAGAGCAACGAACGAGCCGTGTTCAAGTGGCAAACCAGGCTTCATAACACGCCGCTATCAGGTCATGCCCAGTCTGGATGATTCTGAGAATACTAGTCAACTCTCGGAGCAACCTCGAGCCGGTTGAAAGTGATGGCCGTCACACTGCGACCTCAGAGATTGCAGGGGCGTAATCACTTCTTCAATGCTAACAATGGCCTCAAAATCATCGGAATGGGGCTATACTCGAATGGCCTGCGAATATCTCCATAGAGCCAAAGGCCCGCTTGAGTGGCGCTCCCAACCTGTAAGGATAGCTTATGTACCACCCACCAGCCTGGCCGCGGTTTGGGCCGCAGCTATAGCATGGCATCCCAATACCCCAGCTGGCACATGCGTGAGAGAAACGACCGGGTTTTCCGCGGCCAGGTCAACAGACCGTTGTCGACCGGGTCTAGCCTGCCAGGGCCAACAGGAAATATGTGATGACAAGATCGTAGACCGGAACTCTGACCGGTATCTTAGTCAACGAATGAGTTGCACCACAACCAAGAGCCTCCGCCTGTGACGGAATCCTGAGGTGGGACAGCAGGTACGAGACGCAAGCGCGAGGTATAGAAGCACCGAGTGAGGTTGGGCATCTTCCAGATCGAGTGCCTGCAGTTATCCGCGCCCACAGGACAAGGGCGCACAAGAGCCAGTCCGTGCGAGGCTGCAGCAAGCTTGAGATCATATTCTGTACAGCAATGAGCCGTGGGGTACGAGGCCGTCTGCTAGGCCGTTTGAACCTCAAGGTCGCATCATGGGGAGCCCTCGTGAACAAGACGAGTCCGGTCCGCCGGGATAGTCAATTTCGCGCTTGGTGGACAAAACACTTTCAAGGCAGTGGCGCTGGCCCGCACCGTGCTTTTGGCTGTTAAGTGCGTGCAGCAAGGGAGGTTTTGCAGATGAATCCACTTGTATCTGCACTTCACGCTGATTCTTGGGCCGGGCACGAGAGAGATGCTATTCCACAGCATGTAGCCGCGTGGATTAGTAAGTTTTAAGGCGGTTTAGAATATTCTGGCACGAAAGGCGCGGCATATAGAGCTTGATGCGTTGGACAATGCAAATCCAGTTGTTAGTCCGAGAGGTTGTTGTCGTGTGATGCTCTACGAGCAATAGTGGACCACCAGGTTGGTCATGATCTTGGCCATGGGAGCTGAGACCCAGGAGACGGAGGCAAATTCACCGTATCTAGGATCGCAATTCCGTAAACCCCTCTTCAGGATATCCGAGCGGTTGAGATTGAGGTACGAGGCGCTTGTTGAGCTGAGCGCGGTGACGAGGACAAGAAGCAAAAGCGAATTCGACAGGGGACTTGCTTGTTGGTTGGTTGGTGCTAAATCTGGATGTGCAAGCCTCGTTGCCCATTTTGGCCACCTGCCGGTGAGACAAACGTCGGGATAAAGGCTTCCCACCCGTGGGGAGTTCAAGGACAAGCCCTATGGTTGACTCTTACTCATGAGACAGACAGTCCGCCTCTGTTGGTCCTCGGTCCCGGGCATTCGGGGAGGTCGGTCAACATCTCAATGGCCCACAGAGGCAGGTTGCTTGGATGATGCTGGCGACTTGCATCTATGTGGAGATTCAGTCTCTGATCCTGGGCAAACATCGTCGATCTGGTAGTCGAGAGACAGGCTCCAATGGCGGTCGAGCCACGCTCTCTGTCCAACATGAATCCCAGATCCATGCGGTGATGGATTGGACAGACGGTAAAGAAAAGCAAAGCCTTATAAGCGGAGAGCTGGCAAAGGAAATGAAATGAGCAAGGTGACGTGTTTAGACGCGATCTGAGCTGTCATGGGCTTAATGAAGAAGAGATATACGCGAATGGATATTTAGAATAGAGTGTGGGTGTGGTAGCAATGGGCGGGATGGACCAGGGGTACAGCAAAAGCAACCAAAGATCGTGTATGCGGGAGGAGACTCGGAGTTGAGAGGATTAGGTACGTAGCAAGACACTCGGACTGAAGAAATGATCCACATCCGACCAAGTCAATGCCAGAAGGAGAGAGCCAGAGACCGCCACGTCCAACAACGTGAGAAGACTCATACTTGGAGTCAATTGCTGACTCTCACCTGCTCCTTCCAACACTCAACGCTCGTCAGAGGTTGAAAGTGGGTCTGGCGGGCATTGGCGCGGGTGAGTTGGACATGGGTGACTCGTGACGAGCGGGAATCTACACGGAAAGTGCAAGGGAAGTGCTTCGGTAAAGAATTGAATCGCCAAAAACCCGTTGGACAATGCCGGAAATGACCTGAGATGACGAGAGGCATTGGGAGGGCCAAACAGGAAGGCACGCAAGTGTACTTCGCTTCGTGTGAACCGAACCCTCATTTCCTCCTCATCATGCCATTTCGGCGCCAAGGCACATCCTGTTCCAAGAGATCCAAGAGGCTGATGCTCATGAGTGAACGTTGAGAGCTGTGCTTGGCCTTGGGCAGCTCTGAGCTCTTTCCGTCTGTAGGTTGGAGAAAAGGTGGAGTGGACCCCTTCCCTTGCTAGCGGGCCGGGAAGGAGAGGGCGATTAGATCCCTGCTGGGGACGGTGATCGGCCCGCCCATTGGCCCGTCCCGGGAAAGAGCTCCCAGTTAGCGCGACCAATCAAGTGCCGTAACGCACCTGCAGCACATCTGGAGCACATCCGGGCGCTTCGACGTCGACGTCGATTGAACGGTTACCGGGAAGGCGTGCTCCACCCCGCGTGCCCCCATGCTCCATCTCCCAACCACATGCTTTTCCTCCTCATTCACTCACCTCACTTCGAGACCGTCAACCTCGATTTGTCGCGCGTACTCGACACTGCCTGAGCGAGCACCTAGCGAGGCAGATGGCAGTTGCAGTTGTGAGGCTAGGCTTGGAGTCCTCTGGAGCCACAGGGCAGCTGCCCCCACCGCAGGATCCGAGGCTGCCAGAAAGCATTGGCATTCCATGTCGCCGCCTAACCACCACCATGATGCCGTGTCCACGCACACGCAGACCGCAATGTAAGGTACCAACCGGCCTGCCGTCTCAACGGGACCTCCAGCAGAACTGGATCGACGATGCCGTGTCGCCGACCCTACTGCATCCGTCTTCGCGACGCCAGGCCAGCGTGCAAAGACGCTGTGCTGCGCTACCTATATGCTCTGCTGTGTTGTCCTGCAACGCTTGAGAAAGCCACCGCTGGCCGTCGTACCAGACGTAGCCCCGCATAGCTCTGCCCATCTCACAAAAAGAGGGGCAGCAGGGACCGCGAGACGGTGATTGACGGGTTGAATCAATGCATAGGTAGGATGGAATTTGGATGAGACAACGGTGAAAGCCATGACGACCAAGGGAATGTGTCCATGATAAGAATCGAGCCCGAGACGGTGAGGTCCGGGGCCAACTCAGGCGCCCGGACTCGAGCGACGGGACACAATTGATTGATTGATAGGTCGAGTCGATCGAGCGTCGAGTTCTCGAGTCGGAATGGGCCATGGAGGTTTTTACAAGGGGCTCCGCCGAGCGGGTCACCCACCTCGACAAGCCGTCCAACGAGTCAACGACGGGGTCAACTCAAAAGGCACGCGGCCAACCCACGAGGCTAAATATGGCAGGGGGCATTGCTCATTAGACGTTTCGTTTGAGCCGTTACTACTCGCTGCTGGCTACTCGCCTTGTCATGAAGGAAACGATCCGTCGATCCACAATTCGGCATCGCATCCATAGAGTAGTCGATTTCGCTGTTGCTCGTCATTCATCAATCAAATCCGCAGCCGCCGCCGGCGATCCATTCACGTCAAGGTGACCGCCTCCGCCCGGACTGGCGTTTTTTTTTCTGCGCCATCCGATGCCTTGCTCGAGACCCCTGTTTACGAGACCTGCTAGAGGGCGACAGAGCTCCCTCTACAGCACGAGAGGGGATCCCAGTTCCATGCAGCTCCTCTCCTCGTCTTGGCCGCCAGTCTCCACAGGCTGGTACTAACAATGGATGTCCGTCCCAGCACAGCGAGGCCGTGTTTCTCAAGGCTCCAATCCCCAGCCGCCGTCCACCATCCGCCATGTCGACCCCTGGGTGCCATGTTGCCCATGAGCCGGTCCGTTTCCGCTGATCCATGGAACCCAACGTTCGCAGGGCTCTAATTATATGGCCTCTGGCACAAGCGTCCACTGACAGGCCAGGACGCCACTTTGTAGGCGCCATCTCTGACTCTGGACCCCTCGCCCATGACCCATGATGGATGGCCCATCACACTGAGCACACGCAGTAACGGCACCCACACTGCTCGCTCTCAGGCACCCTGGATCGTCTGCGTCCTTCTCAAAACCATCCCAACCTGCTCTTTTTCTACTCTAGATTTCCCTCTTGGGCCTCTTTCTAGTCCTTTTCTCCCCTTGTCCTGTGCTGTACCTGTGTCGCCTCATCACACTGTCACATCTTCAGCTCTTACAACAACTCCACCAACAACAATACTCCCAACCCCCAGCTCGCTCATCCCAGCTTCAGTTTGTGGGAAGAAACAGGTAATGATTTTTTCTTATTCTCATAACTTGCCGTCGTCTTCCGAAACAAAACCTCACACCCGTCATCATCACCTTATGCATGGTCCTATCGCCTCTCTTGCTGCCCATCTGCGCCTCGTCGAACGCCTCCTCCAACGCCTCGTGCCGCATCCTGTTGTTCGCTCCTCAGATCCTCACCCAACTCTTCAGCGTAGTCGCCTGTCGTTGCTCAGCACAGCATACACGCGCGCACATCCACACCCACACAAGTTACCAGACCCTAGAATCCCTTCAAGAGAGGTTCCCAAGCTACTCCTGCAAGTCAAGCGCCGGGTCACACCCCTCTCCAGCCTCCATCCACTCTTGTCCGCTCTTCCATTGTAGACCTTGCCCACCTTGCCCACCCGTCCTTATTCGGCTGTCGTCCGACCCCAGGCAATCACATTCAGGCCCGGTCGAGGTAGAGCGGTTGCGTTCAGACTGTTGCCGGCTTGCGCCTATAGCGTCTCTGTCAAGCAAAACCACTGCTTGACCCATCTCCACACACATCTCTTCTTCCTCTCTACGCTCGCTCGCGTCTCCTTTCTTCTCTTCATCTTCACTAACCGCCTCCCTCAAGAATACCTCACTCCCCTCTCACCGCATTCGAAAACTACATCCTCTCCACGTTGCAACCGAGACACACGGCTTCACGAGTCCCGCCCATTGTCCAACCCTGGTTCACCGTCGCTACCCGCATCGCCGTATCGCATACGTGACGGAACAAGAGAACAGAGTGCATCGCGATCCGAGACTTTGGCTTACCGAGGCGCCCCGAGAAGAGTCATTGTCCGGGTGTGGGCAGGACACTCCGAGGCATGTTTGACAGCCCAAGCGTGTAGCTTCCCGCCTATTACTGCGACTCTGAGAGCAACGAGAGCAAAGGCCCCGGCCATCGGGGGTCGTCCCTCGTCGACATCGCATTAGAACAGTACGTGCATCGTCGCACACGACTCCAAGGCCCCTGCAGACCAGTTCCCGAACTGTCGTCGTGCTCTGCCGCCAGCCGACTGGCTAACGTGAGCTCCGTGAATCGCAGGTTGAGATTCGAAAGGATATCAGGCCCATCATGTCCGCCGCCGTGCCAACATCGTCGCGGAACCGCACCGTCTCAATGAGCTCTGGAAGGGGGACCGCCAGGAGCAAGACGTCGCAGGTCCCGGACAGCACCACCATGCCTCACGTAACCGACCTCAAGTATTTTGATCCCTGCGCCGCCACGGCCGCCATGTTTTTATACGCCCAGGGATCATCCATTGTCTGCTGCCACCATGACACCCTCACAATCGAGCGGAGGTTCTCGCGGCACGCCGACGATGTTCAATTATTAGCCGTTGACAACCACAGCGAGGCGGGTGCCGGCCGCTTCGTTGTGAGCTACGACGTTGGCCAGACTGCAATTGTATGGGATTTGATGACGGGCGACGAGATTGCCCGATTTGCATCATATGAGCACCTGACTGTTGCAGCCTGGATGAAAAACGGCAATGTTGCCTTTGGTATGTGTAATTGAGCTGATTTGAGAGTGAGAACTAACAAGACGCAGGAAACACAAAAGGAAGCATCATCTTGTTTGAACCCTCAACTTCTGAGCATGTTTCTGCAAGGACAATCGATCAAATTGCAGTGACTGCGTTGGCGCCATCAGCAGATTGTCGCACATTCGCCATTGGGTGAGTTCTTCATGCACCTATAATCACATCTCACTAACATGGTTCAGTTATCAAAATGGCTCCCTCTTTATCGCGACTCTGCAGCCACGCTTCACTATTCTACACAATCTCACTACCTCCAGAGGACCCTCACCCATTGTCAACTTGGCATGGCATGCTTCGTCATCGCGGCAAAAGTCGGACATGCTATCTGTCCAAATGCGTGATGGAGACCTCCGGGTCTGGAGTGTGGCCAAGAAGTTCAGCCCTGACGATCCCGCAAAGGTGGTTCGAAACCTGAAGAAGACGGAGATCTCCATGGATGGTCCCAACTGGATGGGTTGGTCCAAGAACGGCCGCATAATCCAATACTCTGACTCGTAAGTCACAACTTGCCACCACCACAGAACCCCCTAGTCTACGCGCGCGCTTAACTGCATGATTCCATACTAACCTCTTCACAGCCAAACACAGTCATGGGATGTTAGGACCAAGCACGTCACCCACGACCCTATCCCAACCCTCGACATCGTCCGGGGTCTCGCCGTCTATGGCCCAGGAGCTACGCTCTTCACCCTGGGGCCCAACAACACGGTGCAGCAGTTCGACCTCAACTCCCCTGCCATCATGGTGGCGAATGTCCAGCACCCAGCAAACCTGCTGCCTCCCTCGCCTCCAGTGTCGGAGGAGACCGGTGATCGGTCGGCCACTTCTGCGACCACTATCAACTCGGAGTCTGAGACAAGTTCCGTTCCGCTGGAGATCAATATCTCCGAGAGTGATGAAGATCACCTGTCGCCATTTGCCCGGTTAGCCCAACGCCAAGTGTACGACTCGGGCGGCAATGAGGCCTACGACTCTGCCAGCCCGATCTCAAGCCGAAGTGGGCTGTCCTCCCTCTCCAAGTCCTCGGCGGGCTCCAACACTCAGGGTCGTTACGCTGGATCGATGAGATCCAAGGGGTTGTCTGACAGTACGTATATCTCTGCTGGAACCTCTCTTAGGTCTTCAACTCTTGGCCAAAGGAGAGAGATGGACAACTATTCCATGGGTTATTCTCTGGGTACTACTAGTGGCCCTTCAATGGCGTCCAGCCGTTCTCGACGAAGGCCCTCTCGCCTTCGCAATGAGGTTCCCCGCAGCCCTGATGACAGCAAGGTTCATGACCTGTTCAAGTACACTCGCGCCCGTCTGAGTGACATTCCCTACAAGCACCACATGGGAACCAAGGACACTCGTCTCACCAATGATGATCTCCGTCGTCAGATGCTCAGCACCATCTTTGGATGGAACAAGGAGGTCGAGGATCTCATCAGGGATGAGTTGGCCCGTCACCCTCCGGGTTCTGCTAGCCGTATCTTGTTGGCTAAGTGGCTTGGTGACATTGACCCCGATATCATGAGTGCGACCTCAGAAAACATGACATCCTCTGACTGGATGTTGTTGGCTCTCAGTGGTATCGGCAACCAGGCTTCGCAACACAAGATTGGCCGTGCCTACGTTCAACGCCTTCTTGAGACTGGTGACATTCATGCCGCTGTCACAATCATGCTCGGCATGGGTGACCACAATGACGCTATCGAGGTCTACATCTCTCACAAGCGTTACATGGAAGCCTTGATTCTCACTTGCTTGGCTTTCTCCAGTGTCTGGGAACGCCAGGCCGCCATCATTCGGAAATGGGGAGAGTGGGCTGTGCAGCATGGCCAGCAGCAGCTGGCTATCCGATGCTTCGCATGCACTGATCAGGAGTCCACCGAGCCCTGGACTTCTCCATCTGCCGCCCAGCTCAACTTCCAGACCATGAACCCCAGCATCCCTGAAGTGCTCAGCCCACCTCTTTCTCCTCCTGGCATCCAGCGTGGCCCTCAGCGCAGCATTGCCAAGACATCGGCGCTGAAGCTCATCACCTCCTTCGGTGATCAGTCGCAAAAGTCCAAGTTCTTTGCTGGCGACGGCGGCCAGACTCCCATTGCCGCTGGTGTCACTCCTATCGCCGACTCTGCCGGGTCTCCTTCTGTGTCCACCAACAACGATGCCACAACCGCATTCCTTCGTCCATCCAGCAACAGCAGGTTCAACACGCCTGTGTCGGCACGAGGACGCGGACGTCTGCCCTCCATCGGCGAGGTCCCAGCGGATCTCAACCGTGATGCTATCAGGAACGCTGAGCTGTCAGCTGTTCTGTACGACATGGAGACTCGATCTGGCCATGCTCGCACTCCATCCGGTCAAGACAACAACATGATTGCCGGTAACCTGCTTCAGCGTGCTGCCACAGCCAGCCCGATGATGATGCGGGAGCACGCTGAGCGCGTTGTCCAGCCTGCTGAACATATTCCTCCTCCTCCCAACCACGACATCATGATGAAGAGGAACCGCCGTAACGGCTCGCGTGATCGTATTCCCGTGGGTGTCGACTTGCGATTGACGTCTTCCCCGGGCGTGGAAGTGAGTGATGTGACCTCGCCTGAGCAGTCTGTTGGTTCGTCTACTCGCTACCACTGGCCTACTCGACGCCGTGGACCTGGATCGGTGACCAGCAGCTCTGTTACCTCTGCCTCCAGCGCTGGAAGAAGCCTACGACACCAAGCTGTCCGAAACCGAGAGGATTACATCCACAGCTTGGATGCCGCCCATCACTACCAGAAGAGGCAGCGCAGCCGACAACGCAGTCAGTCAAGGACTCGCGAGGGTTCACGCAGCCGCCCCGGTAGCCGCGAGCGAACAGGTGATCGATCAGCCGGCCCTCGAGAGCACTCCGAGGAGCGTGGCCGCGTCGTCGCTCGGGGCTGGCCCAAAGCCAAGCGGTCGCCTACTTCTCCGATTCCCATGTCTCCTGAGGATCTGATCAACCTGAGCACCCCAAGACACACTCAGATGGGTGAGCCCACTACGGTACGCAAGTTGAGCTCCTCCATTTCGAAGCCAAAGAGCCGTGGATCGAGCCGTGGAAGCCGCCGCAGAAGCCCTGATGGCCGCCGCCCCCCAGCTCTTGACATCCGCGGTCGTGGCCAGGGTCGGGAGGGATCAGTTCAGCGATCCCCATCTTCTCCTTTGCCCATGTCAGCGGCTCCCCATTACCAGGGCTCTGAGGATGAGGAAGATTACAGAGCCGCCATGGCTGCCCAGGAGGAGTTTAGGAACAAGCACAGCCGCAGTCAAAGCCGTGGCCTCAACTCACCCTCGGTCGGCGGCAAGCGATCTCCCTCGGAGACTCGAACCAGGGCCAACTCGGATGTCGTTGACATTCCCGAGCCCCTGTTTGCTCATGGTAGGACCGCCTCGACTGACCAGGCTGGCGATCTCAGGCAGATGAAGGACGAGCGTCAGCGGAAGAAGGAGCAGGCTGCCCGAGAACTCGAGGAACGTCGCAAGTCCCTGGCTAAGCGCCCCCAGGCGCCATCTATTCCTCACCCGAACGACTTTTCTCCTGCTCTCCCGACGGCAGTTGAAGCCCCTGAGCCTAAGGAGTCATCTGATGAGGTACAAGGTCCCAGCCCTACTGAGCAACCGCCCAAGAGCATGTACGCCCGTAGCGGACCTGTTATGGGTCTTCCCGCTACCCCCAAGGCCATGAGGCTCATCATTGAGGGCAACCATGACAAGACTGGCAGCACTCCCAGGCCCGATGTCCCCTCGATCCCACCCAACTTTGTTCAGAGGCAGACACCAAACTCCTCACCTCATGCTTCGCCCAAGAAGGACATGGGTGGTGATCTTCTCACTCTGCTGCCCTCGACTGTTTATCAGCCGCCAACCCGACCCGGCATTCCCCGAAGCATGTCGGCTCCTATCCCTGACGAGCCAAGCCAGCACTCAGTTTGGCCCGACCGCAAGGGCAGCGTAGGCCGCATCGACGAGCTCCCTGGCGGCGAGCGACGTCGATCTCATGAGGACCCTATGCCTCCTCCTCCTCCTCCGGTGTTGAAGGAGCTCCGACATTTGGCTTCGCCTCCTCCACCACCCCCAGCTCCTCTCCCTCACGTCGCTCACCGAGCTCAGCAGGGCGGAGCTATGGCATCTGGCATGATTGAGATTGTCATGGACGACGAAGACACTTCTGGCAACGACATGGGATCTGAGGCCAGCCCTCCTCCCGCCCCTGCTCAGAGGGGTCATAGCCGAGGCCGAAGCATCGGTGATGGCGGCAGCATCTCCAGCCGTATCTCCAAGGCTACTGAGCGTCTCCGATCGGCTAGCCGTAGCCGCAAGGAATACACCAAGTCTCCCCCCTTTGAGGCGCCGTACGAGAGCATCCCGATGCCGGGAAAGCATAGGTCGCCCACGTATGAGGCACCATACGAGAGCATTCCCATGCCTCAGAAGCTCAAGTCGCCTCCTCCGGTGTCGTACAACCCTGATGTGCTGCGATCTCCTATCGACACCAAGAACAAGCACCTGTCGACGGGCCTGCACCGGAGCGAGATGATCTAGGAGGTCTCACCCGGGCGCAAGCAGCGCGTTGTACGGCATCTTGTTTCCTTCTACCACTCCTTATAAACGACACTTGTACTTTTTTTTCGATTCGATTCGATTCTCTCTGCATGGCGATCGGCGTTATTCACCATCTCTTAAGTCGATACGATACCATGTTTGTTGTCCGACGCTGAGATTGCATTCCTGCGCCTTGTCACGACACGGATGAAAATCCCTGGTTTTGTTTCTTGTTTCTGATTTCTTCAAGTTCTTGGTCCCTGTCACGGCGGATTCAGTTGCATTGACTGGCAGGCGATTTGATGAACTATGCATGACTCTTCGTTTCTCTGGGTCGGGACGTGTATGGTCCTTGCAAAAGCAAACCCGTGGCTTTACAGATTATGTTTGGGGGTGGTTGAATTGCATACACGCAATGTTTTCTGTTTCTGTTCTTTTTTTACCATTCTTAGGGAAGGGGGAGAAGATGAAGAAGAGGGCCAATCTCAAGGCCGTCGTGTTCCTTGGATCAGACGAAAGGCCTCCAAAAAGTCAAGGACACGATGCGGGAAATGAATGCAGCGAATCGCGTTATACAATGTTGCCTCGCGGCACTTGTTTGAGTTTTGGGTGAATGATGATGGACGGGATGGATGGACTCAATGGATTGGATTATGGGATACGGGGATAGTTTGATGGGAATGATTGATGGATGATATGGATAGGATTGGATAGCTCTTTTTTTGATTCCCCCGGAGGGCTTTTAGTGTTTACGAATTGAACGAATGTGGTTTGTCTTGCATATCATTTTTGTTGCTGTGACTTGTGAAGTGAGTGTTGTTTGAGAGGGGAGACATGCGTGTGGTGATGGCTTCATATGCGAGGTCCAGGGAAAATTGGTGGAGGGGTTCGAATCACGCAGTACAACATCACAGCCGACCTCAATGACATTAAAAATGAATGCAAACGATAGAGCTGATGCAATTCAATTGAAATACAATTTTTAATCGGCGTTTCATGTGTGTAGCTGATATGCTAAAAAAATGCAAAAAAGAAAGCGTCGAATGTCCCATCTCATCCTCATCCAACCCAAACCCCTCCACCAAGCGTGTTCCCACCCGCCACGCGACGGGGGAGAGATCTCTGCAGAGTGAAGCCTCCCTCAAGGGTCATCTCCAGCGCTCAGGACCGCCAAGGAAGTTACCAGCATCGTGAGTTTCCTGCACGAGTGGGCGGCCACCGCAGCGTTCGGACGGGGCGCGGCAGAGGGCCACTAGACAAGCTAGTGGAATTGGGATAGGAAGATGAGCGTGTTTGAACGTCTTCGCCGTTGGACCATTACAGTCGGAAATCAGTGACCAATTTGGGGTTTATAAAGGTAGGGTCGGTGGGGTGTGGCTGGTGGTGGGGCTTGTGTGTGTGTGATTGCTCTGCTGGACTTGAGCTTCAACTTCCCATGATCACAGCTTCCTCTCCTTGGCATAGCTGGCTGGTACAGCATTTATAACTTCAATTGCCTGTTTACAGCTGTCGAGTTCACCACGATTCCAGACTTTTTCAGTTTCTTCAGCATACACGATAGAGCCAACCACTGCCAACTCATACAAACCACCATGATCAACTGTTAACCCATCACCAAATCAACCACCATGCTCTCAACATCTCCCCGCCTGCGCATCAGGCATCCCTCCCCGACGACGGCCGAATTCACCGTAACAACCCTCCGACCAATCCCTCCCGCCCTCCACACCCTATTCCTCCTCACGCGCTTCCTCGTCACCGTCTTCATCCTCCTACTCCTCTACGCGCGCCTCACCCTCTCGCCTCTCCTCGCGAGCATCATACCGCCTCTGCTCAAGGACTTTGTGCCTCGCGCACACCTGCAGGCTCCGGCTTCGATATCTGCGCTTGCGGAGAATATACCTGTTTCTGTCCTCGTGCCTGGGAGTTTTGCTGTTCTGTGGCTGCTAAGCCGTAGGGGGTATGCGTGCGAGAGCATTCTAGTCATGAGGGGTCTCGGCGTGCAGACTAGCTCTTGTGCGGGTAGTTACCTCGCAGGCACGGCGACGAGATTCATCCCGACGGAAAAGATACAGGATATTCTGGTCAACGAGGCGTTCCTTGGGTTCGAGGTGCGGTACTACCTTGTTGTGGTGGTGGAAGGTGAAGAAGACATTGTCGTTGTGTTTCCTCGCTTGCTCCCGCGACGCAAGATTGTTGAAGAAGTATGGAGGGGTGTAAGACGATGTCTATACGAGAGTAGGACAGAAGAAAAGGTGCAGAATTAAAGGGTATACCCAAGGGGCGTTTTTTGTTGTATTGTTTGTGCTCGCCGGCGATAGACGTACGGCTTTGAGCTTGCTTAAAAACACTTTTATGCATCTAATGTCTACTCGTCTACCGTGGACTCATCTTTTCTCCTGCCAAAGCCCTTCTGCGCTCGCATATCCTCCGAACTAGCATATCCCTTTCGGATCGCGTACCGCTCGTTCTGCTCCTCAGGAGACTGCAACTTGTCCTTTTCTAGGAGAGGCACGTAGCGACCTCCCATGCGTGCGCCGTTGCCTCCTTCATAGACCATGGTGCTGTTTGCTTTTGCTGGCTCTGGCCGAGAGATCTGGCGGGAGGGATCTGTGCTGCCTTGCTGTGAGACAAGCTGTAGGAGCTGATTTGAGAGTAGCTCATCGAGCTTATGCTCTCGCCAGTACGCCCAGAGGCCGTCTATCACGCCGAACTGGCCTGGTTTGCAGAGCGCCGGGTCGTCGGAGAGGTACACCCAGTCAAGAGCGTCCTGCTTCTTAGCAGCGGGGTCCACAGGAGCGGAATCCTCGCTGGGGAAGATGCAGTCCCAGAGTACCAGGGGCACCTCATCAGCCATGACATAGTTGGGCTTGCATGGATTCTTGGCCACGTCGAGTAGAGTCGATATGACCTCTGGCTTCTCGAGGCGCTGGCCCACAAGGAATAGCACTCCTACCATGTGGCGGATCTGATGCCATAAGAAAGCCGAGCCGCGGACCTCGAACATGTACACCTTGGGGTGCACACCGTCCTTGTCCGAGACTCCTCCAGCTGGCGCATACTGAGACCCGGAGAGATATGGCAAGGCAGAGCTAACATCGCGGACCTCTTTGATATCGGCCTCAAAGATGTTGCGCACAAAGTTTGTAATCTGCTTCCCCGGGTCGATCTTGCAAAAGTTTCGAAAGTCGTGCTCTCCCTCATACCGCTTCGCCGCATCCCGCATGGCGTCAATGTCGAGCCAACCGTTCTTTGCACCGCCGGCTGTAGGCTCTGGTGTAAAGGCGGGTTGAGTAAAGAAGTAGCGGTACTGGCGCTCTCGACAGGAGAAGCGGGCTGAAAAGTCTGGTGGTGGGGAGGGGCACCAGGCGAGGATGCGGATATCAGGGGGAAGCACACGGTTGAGAAGTCGAGGATACTGTAGTTCATCCTTGATAGGGTCAAATGATGAAGTCTCAACGTCATCTTCTTCCTCCTCATTCTCTCCTGTTGGTTCATCCACAACCATGGCATCACCCGCTTCACTTAGACGTCGTCGCTTCTTAGGCAAGGGCCTGTTGCTTCGAACCCGCAGGCCAATGACCTGGCCAAAGGCGCTGACGCCTTTATCGGTGCGACCGCACTTGGAGTACTCGCAGCACTCAAAGTCGACAACTCGTTCATCTTTAGGGAAGATGAGGCACGCCTTTGTGAGGGCGTTCCAAAGCTCCTCCTCGATAGACGGGGCGTTGGCCATGGCTTGGAACTCGAAACCGCCGTAGTTCTTGCCCAGGTATGCGAGCTTCAGGGCGATGAATCGAGTCGAGTACTTGCTCGGGTCCATCTTTCGTTTTCCCTTGGGCTTGGCCTTTTTGACCCCCGGTGTCGTATTGTCGCCTTCATTCTTCTGCTGTGGCTGTTCCACAACCTCGACTTCGGGCTCTGGGGCTGGTCGACTCTTGAGCTGAGCCTCAAGCTCTTTAACCCTCTGGATGAGACCATTCTTGGTCCATGACTGATAATTTGCGTCCCCGGACATGGTGCGGTACCTGGCAGCCTTTCGCTGCGCACGAGCTTCGGGGGATTCACCACTTGATGAAGAGCTCGAAGAAACTGAAACGCTGCGTCGTGACGGCTGATAATTTATCTGAGATCCGCTGATGATGGCTCCGAGCGGACTTTGACGCCCTAGTTGACGACCAAAGCGTCTCATGTGAGGTTGGTGGGTTCCAAATTTTTGGTCCGTTGTATGCAGGCCCATCAGAGTCAGTCATTGTGAAAAAGGGCTTCAGCAGCCAACTTGGGATGTGTGGCTTGTTAGTCGGTGTGGCGTTGCGGGGTGCGCCACACGGGGAGAAGGGACAGGCCGAGAGATAAGTTACGTACTACTCTCAGCTCACCACTATCAATACCCCAGCTTCCATTTAAGCAGCGATAGCCTACTCATTCAAGCTGGTTGCACCCTTTATAGATCGTGATCTGATCCATTCCATCGATAATCTGAAAAAAAAGACATCCTACACAGGCACAAGATGGACACCGAAGTGATCAGGATTCTCCTCGTAGGCGATGAAAAGTGTGGCAAGACAACATTCCTCTCGTACGCAGTCCTAACCCGTCTATTTAATCTGGCCCTATCATCATCTCATCCCAGGTCCTCTTTAGACGGCTAAGCGCGGGCGAAAACGTCAACCCAATCCCCCTGCTCCGCGACATCGACCAGCCATACATCTTTGGGATCAAGACCGGGACCAAACAGTACCGGTTCGAGTTCTTTGATACGTCGAGCCCGGATAACTGGAGGCTCCTAGACCCCGATGCCATTGTTATTTGCTTTGACATCAGCCAGCGGCTGACCTTGATCAACATGCAGAGATATGTAAGTGATGCAAAACCCTGTTCGAGGAAAGAGGGCTGACAGTTGGGGACGTTGTAGTGGATCGACGAGGTCAAGAAGTCATTTCAGAGGTTCGACAACCTGCCTCTCATCATCCTCGGGTTGAAGCGGGATCTGAGGTCGGAGAAGGACCCCAATGGGATCATCTACCCCCAGGAAGCGTATCAAGTGGCGCAGACCTTGAGGGCGGATCGGTACGTCGAGTGCTCGGCGGTGACGGGAGAGTTGTTGAAGCTGGCGTTTGAGGACTTGTGCAAGACTGCCGTGACACCGACGACAGGGCCAAACAGCCAGAGCGCGAGCACGTGTATGATACTGTGAGATTTGAATGGGCGAGCCCCAGGTGACGTGTGGTGGTAGCGATGGGTGATATTATAGGACAGAGCTGATCCTGGATGTAATGCTTGACAAAGTCTGGATTTCAGGCTATGCGTCGGCCATGGATGCATCAGCCTCAGCCTCTTGTCCGAATGGGCCGAGAACTTCGGCGATGATGGTGACCATCTCCTCCTGCTGCTCTGCGGTGAAGCGCTCATACATATCCTCAAGAGCAGAACCGAGAACCGGGGGAGTGCTAGGGCGAAGGTTAATGATCATGATAACCTCACTCTTGGCCAGGTTGAAAGGCCTCAGGCGCTCAAGGAGCTGGGTGATGCAGCCCTCGGTGTAGGGAATAGGGTCCTCGCTGAGAGGGTTAGGATTTGAGCGGAGATAATTGAGGAGCTGGAGCGTCGTCAGTTATGTGTTCTTGAGCTTTACACTGCACGTCTTATGTGAGCAACCTGGAGAATGACCTACATAGCGAACTAGATCCTCATAATTTTGAGGACCTCGATGCTTAGTCTTCTTGTAGCGCTCCTTCTGCTCGGTGAGATGCTCGTACACCTCCCAATTACTAAGCACAGCAGCTTGAGACTCGAGGATCTTCATGGCTTCAGTCGATGCGTCGGCTCAGTGGAGCGAACCAGGCGAGTCAAGATGAGATTCGGATGGTGGGTGAAGATGAGGCTCTGAGCTGCAAAGGAAAGAAAAATGGGGGATCCAGAATGTGTAGTTAAAAGAGCCAATCACGGCCCCGCAGAAACACAAGGCTGAAGAGAAAAAAGGTGGATGCACCCTCTACGCAGCAACTTGTGAGACACGGGAGGTTATTTTTCTTTTCTGGAATTAAGGGTGGTGCACGATCGATACCTTGTGCGAATGTGGTAGAAGCACAAGGTGTGAGATGTTGATTCAAGGTTGAGACTTGGACAAAAGTTGGCTGCCCTCCAATTCACGATTTTTTTTGCATGTGAGCCTCACCTTTTACCATGTGTGCAAAACAAGGGAAATTCCGTGTTACAGTGGAGTCAATTCCATCACGTACCTGCGCAAAGGTTTTCCTTTCTTTTCTTTTTCTCACCAATGTCTGGCTCCAATTCGTTCGTTCGCAAGCCATCGGCAAAGACGCCTCCCCGCGATTCTTTTTTTTTTTTTTTTTTCCCTTTCTTACTTCCGGCATCGCAGCACGCAGGTTCATAAAGAGGGGTCAACCTACAGGTAAATGATCCAATAGGAACCATTTGATGTGCAATGCCATCATCAGAAGGGGAACGAAAACAAGATCCCTCCCCGGATCTCGGTGGCATTTTGAGCTACACGTAGCTACGCAAGTCTAAGTGCATGGTGCTAAAAAAGCTGAAATGGTCTGGAACTCCTGATTGTTCTTGGGAGAAGGAGGTCGCGTGATTTAGGTGCTTTTTTTTTTCTTTCCCTTCTAGAACGTACACACACTGGCGATTGACATCCTATCCTCGGGCAAGGCGAGACCTGATGAGGGATCGAGTGATGCAAGCCACAGAGACATGGGTTTTTTGCTTTGCTTTGCTCACATTGACAGAGATGAAAACGGCAATTGTCCCATGCCCGTCGCAACCAACATGCGTCAGTTGACAAAGAGATTCAGCACACATGGTGTAACCACAGGCCATCAGTTGCTGAGAACGCCTTGCCCGCCTGCAGTCGTTGATATTGTGCATCGCATCACGCCCCGGGTTTTACATTGCCAAGACCTCGAGTCCGTCATCGGGACGTTGGACACGTTGCAGAGCTGACTTTGTTCCAGGGGTGTATGCTGTATGTCTCTCACGAGAATGGTTTGCAGCGGCTCTGCTTATAATGCTCAGCATGACCAGGCAGGAAGAAAAGGAAAGAATAGGATAAAGAGGATTGGGTTCACGGTTTGTGACTGGTTGGCAAGGTCCAAAGGTGAACAGAACAGGTGTGGTACAGATCAACTGACTACACATCCCTGCCCGGCTGAACCGCCGCCGCCGGGCAAGCTCCTGGTGAGTGACCAGACGCCTACGGCGGTAGAGCCCATGGAGCCCGGGTGTTTCGCATCCATGAAGCCTAGAAAAAGTCCAGTGGATTGTTCCAGCTGCCCTCTCTACAGCCGGCGTTTCTCCCCCGCCCGCCGCTGTCCTGCACATTATTCGGAGGTACACCCTCGGTACTCCGTCTCCGGCTCGGGGAGGGTAGAAGACGGCTCAGGAAAGCCGCTTGAACCTTCCTAGAACAAGGTACAGCATGAATTATCGAAGAATAGGGCGGTCTGCAGTTGACGGAGCAAGGTTAAACTGCAGAGCTACCCTTGTCCCTAGCATATCCGGGTTGTGGTGGACTCGGGTTTTTGCCAACTATCGAACCCTTTTTTTATCACTCATAACAGCATGGGGGTCCCGTATGGAGAGCTACTACACCTGGCCTGGCCAGCAGGTAGGTACCCTTGGTACATGAGAATTGGCGGGGGTGGGTACAAAGTCCAGGTTCATGTGAATGGAAAAAAAAACCTCCTCCTCCTCCATCTTCGGGCTGCAGCTAGAGCCGCGGGTGGGTAAGTGAAGCACGGCTCATGGTGTGAGGAGAGCAGCAGTTAACTGCCTACCTTGGACAGGTGAGGAAATCCTTATCTTTCCTTTTGTTTTCCTTTCTCCCTTCCTTGCAGCAAAAATCTCACCACTCCACGCTTCCCGTGCGGTCTCGATCCCGAAAACCTGGGAGAATGTCTCTGCATTGTCTTTGCAATTGGCGCTCGTGGTTCGCCCCTCCTTCCCTCCGGGTACCGGTGGACCGGCCATCGATCGCTGGCTGTTTTTTTTCCTCGGCTGCTGGTTGGTTGCCTGCAGCAGCCACGCTTGACTGAGAATAGCAGTACATCACTGTGCGGATTTTCATTGAGACGGGTGCCATGTACCCCGTCGCCATTTCATCATTTCTGGGCTCCGACTTGGACTGCCAATGACTCCTGTCTCGTTACTTGACGCTTCTGCTTGTCCGAAATCATAAAAGATCATTTCATCTCGTCGTCACCGTGTTGCCCAAAAGTCTACGCAACCCCAGAGAAACTAAAATCTGTATCCACCTTCTCCCTCCCTTCCTCCCGCTCGTCGAGAGTTTCTTTCAAATTCACGCATCCATTCGCACACAATGGGCCTTTGATATTCGCCCATCGACATCCCATCTCATCGCCATCTCCACTCCTCCTCCTCCTCCACTTGGACTGGACTCCTCCTGCGACCGCCGCGCCATCCCCGGGCTTTATTTCATCGGTTCGTTCGTCACGTCAGTCTGCCGAGTTCCTCTTTCCTCCAACTCTTTCTCGTCACCTTTAAACGAAAGTCTTGCCCCCATTCAACTGGCTGGCTGCTACCTCTTACTCGTTCCCCGACCGCCATCTCCGGCTTCGCACCGCAAGGTTCTTTGTTTAGGATCCCCTGCCCTGTCATTCGGCATTGGAAACCTGCTGAGTTGTGAGCCTCTGACGCAGTGACGTCGACTGCTCTGTGCGTCTCAGTCGGCTACAGCAATCGGCCTCCACCCCTGTCAACCACTGTCGAGTCATCCCTCGCGCCGCTTCAGCGCCCCCGGACAGGCCTTCAGGTCCCCCAAAAGCGTCACCAACCTCTTCCTACAGCGTGCTTCTGAGTCCCCCGGCGCCAATACTGTCTTCTACCAACATCTTGCAGCAACTCACACGCTTCACCACTTACTCACCGGGCAGGCATTTGCAATCCCGCCTCCACTCACCCCACTCCACGCGCTCCCAGTTGCTGCGCTGCGCTGTGCTGTGCTGCGCTCCAAGAGCCCGGGCCCGCCATTGAAAGAGAAAAAAAAAAAAAAAAAAAGTCACCCAGTCAAGGTTTTGACTCGCAAACCCTCAACTTCGTCACGTCTCGTCTCGACTTCGGTTTACCTCGATCTCGGATCGACTCGTTTCGACTTGTCTAGGGTTTCCCCTCTTCAGAATCGTCCTCGCATCATCAAGAGCTCCTTCCTCGTGTCCGGTACTCTTGACTCGGTCACGCCTCCCCTCTCTCTTCTCCATTGCTCGCCCCTCCGAATCGGCCCCTCCACACCCGTTTCCGCTTCCGTCCTTCGCCGCTCTTCAAAACTTTTTGCTCTCTTAGCCGACGACCACTCTTGAACTTTTACCCGACAATCACATCCTCGCCTTCAAAATGGTGCGCAATATCGTCGTTCTGGGAGGCAATTCCCACCCCCAGCTTACAGAAGCCGTGTGTAACATCCTCGGCGTTCCCCAAAGCAACCGCATCCTTTCAAAATTCTCTGGCGGAGAGAGTCGTTGCGAAATCAAGGACTCGGTCCGTGGCAAGGATGTCTACATCATTCAATCCGGCTCGGGCAACGTCAATGACAACCTCATTGACCTCTGCATCATGATCTCGGCCTGCAAAATCGGTTCAGCAAAGCGAGTCACTGCAGTTGTCCCACTCTTCCCCTACTCCCGACAGCCCGACTGGCCCTACAACAAGGCCGGCGCTCCTTTGTCGCAAGCCTCTGGGGGCTCCCGGAATGACTACACCTTCGAGAGCGTGCCGCCTACACCTCGTCCTGGCGCCCCTCGGTCTGCCGGCTTGCCCAATGGCGTTAACAACCTCACTGAGAAGCTGTCCAAGACCGCCATCGCCAGGGAGAGCGCTGCCAACGGCGTCAATGGTGTTAATGGCACCAATGGCGATTACGCGCCGCCTCGCCGTTCGGATACGATCTCGAGCACCACTTCCAACCGTGGTCACCAGCAGGAGAATTCGATTTCCTCGCAGCGGAGTTACACGACCCATGACTACGAGAATCAGTCCAACATCTCGGCCTTCCAGCCCAAGCCCGGTTACAAGCACTGGATTGCCCAGGCCGGCACTCTGGTTGCCGACCTGCTCACTTGCGCCGGCGCAGACCACATCATCACAATGGACCTTCACGATCCCCAATACCAGGGCTTCTTTGATATTCCCGTCGACAACCTCTACGGAAAGGCTCTGATCCAGAACTACATTCAGTCACAAATCCCTGGCTACCAAAACTCTGTCATCGTCTCCCCCGATGCCGGAGGTGCGAAGCGAGCTACCCTGATCGCTGACAGCCTCAAGACGGATTTTGCCCTGATTCATAAGGTAATTCAAAAAATCTCTTGACTCCCCTCTGTTCAAAACTCATACAATACCTCTAGGAGCGCCGTCCGATCCGATTCACTGAGCACCGCAATGCCAGCATGATGCTTGTGGGTGATGTCGCAAACCGCATCTGCATCCTGGTCGACGACATCATTGACACTGGAAACACCATCACGCGAGCTGCTAAGCTTCTGAAGAAGGAGGGCGCTACCAAGGTGTACGCTCTTCTCACTCACGGAGTGTTTAGTGGTGACGCCATTGCCCGTATCAATGCTTCTGCCATTGACAAGATTCTGGTCACCAACTCTGTCCCCCAGAACGAGCACCGACGACTATGTCCCAAGCTCGAGGTGATCGACATCTCGCCCGTCTTTGCCGAGGCCATCCGCCGTGTCCACCACGGAGAGTCGATCAGTGTGCTTTTCCAGCACAACTAAACCACCAACTACTGACATCCACGGTTTGTCACGAGTCGAGTGACAACCTCAACCAATCATACTATGGCGTTTTACTCGACATGGACGAATACTTGAGTCCTATCGGATCCTTGATTTCTAAACGACCTTGTACGAGGCGTATCCCGCCCTCGGTGCCGAGTCGCGACGCTCATCCCCGTCATGCGACGTTTTTGTTCTGACCTGGGATGTTTTTTCGGAGTTTAAGGGGAGCTTTGGGTGCTTGTCTTATCTGCCAGGCCTTGGTTTCCCGGCCGTTTCGATATTTTTCCATTTCATCCCCCACCCCCCCTAGAATGTATCCTGACGGGATACTTGGAACGGCACACGTCGGTGTGCAGTATAACAAAAAGGAGACACTGTGGAAGGAAAGGAATGGGTTTGGTATAGGCTGGTGCAGCGTGGGTAGGAGGAAGGGGTTTCTTGCTTTCTACTATGCTGCACAATCTCATCCATTCCCACGTTTTTTGGAACCCTTTCTTTCTCCTTTGTTGATTCCTTGATTCTTTTTGCTACACACACAAACACAAACACAAACAACAACAAAATCTTGATTGAAAAAACCTTGCTTGAGGGTTAGTAGCTACCTACCTACCCCACCTCCATCCCTTAGCTGGATCGAGGGGAAACGGTATGTCTTGGACAAAAACAAAAAGGAACCTTTCTTTCGAGATGTGGTTTCTCTTGATATCGCAAGTCTTCCAATTGAATGAGAGAAAAATATCGAATCGTAGAAATCCGGACCAACCTAAACAGAGAGAGAGATGGGGGAGTTTTTATAGACGGGGAGGAGTTGAGGTGTTGCCAGAAGGGTCGGGTTAAAGAATTCAGCTAGCCTTGCAAATGGTGATGCTGCCAGATAATGAAATCAAATTTTGAAATGAATTCTTGCTGTTCTGTTGTTGATGGTGATACTGCTATTATTGATGTCATTGATCGGCTGAAGGGAAGTTAAGGATGCAATGGCGAGGAAGTGTCACAACTCCTTGATATGGATGGAGATCAGAGCCGCCACCATCCCAGAGTGTCATGACTACACCCTAGCCAAACTCAAGTCTTGAATCATCAAATCATCAATTCATAGCGATTCGTGCCAACTTAGAATACACGAAACCGTTTTCCGTCGTCCGTCGCCCGTCTACCGATCTGTACCTGGCGAGTGTCGCTGTCTAGGTAATGGTCTTCACCCCCCTAGCATATGGACATCTGTGATCTTGTATCATCACATCCCTCAAATCCGGTACGCCCTTAACGCCACTCGCCTCTGGAAACAAGAAACAAGTCAAATAGTAACAAGACACAAAAAAGTGCCTTGTCTGATATAACACAATCGATCTCGTTGTGTATACATCAAAGTGTTGCTCAGGAGAACTCTCCATTAGTGTTGCAGCGCGGACATGCTACTAATCATGTCCACGTCCGAAGGAATCTGCCACCCATGTGCCGTGGCAGCACGGCGGAATGCATCAATAGCCTCAAAGATGTTGTAATCCATTGACCCCAAGCTATCTACCCGGTCAAGGCGGGCTGGAGGGTCCATGTCGCAGAGATTCATCCTGACTTCGAGGAACACCTTTTCCAACGATAGCGCGGGGGACCACCCCGAGTTGGTGAGCAGCTCGGAGCATATAGCGCCGCCTATGGTAACATGACCACCACCACCGTGAGCGAATGGGAGGAAGCGTGGGCGGATGACACGGACAAAGGGTGGTGATATTGGGTACGAGCTGCCGAAACGGAGTTCCAGGACAATGCTAGAGCAGCCAGCGCGCTTCATATCTTGCGCAAGTGGGAGGTTCACGTCAAAGCTGTGGAGCTCGACGATCCAATGGAACATGTTGTCCAGCTTGTCAAAGTCGATATACCATCCTAGCAAAGCGAGATCGGTGCTGGATTGTATCTTTTGCAGATCCATGATCTCCCGGTTGAGGGCACGTAGGGCTCCCGGGGATGACGCCGCCCAGGTTGGCTCGGCGAGCTTAGGGAGGGAGGCTAGATCCAGGCCGCCAGGCCTGAAGGTGGTAGTAGTTCCAGACTGTGGTTGGCCTGCGTTGTTCCGATCCTGCATCCCCGTCGTCAGCTTGGATGGCCGTAGCTCTCCCAGGCCCGAGTCCGTGGAAGTTCGTCGCCGTTTTCGCACCATTTGTCTCTGACTATCCTCTTCCTCGACATCCGAGGCCAGGAGATCGTCGAGTTCCCTGTCAACCTCCTCAATCACATTCCCATCTTCTTCATCGAGCAAGATAGGATTCTCTCGGGTGAGGCCCGGATCACCAACAGAGCCTTGCTGTCCGAGAGCACGACGCCGGGCAGTTGGAATTGCCGACAAGGGGATCAGGATCTCATTTCTGTGGTCGCCGATCAACCTATGTTGAGGGTCTTGTAAAAGATAACCCTTCGAAGTGAAGACCGATTTCTTCGGGCACCATTGGTTGCCGGGTTGTAAAGAGGCGTTAACCCGAACAAATAGGTACCGGCACTGAATCCACTCGATTTTGTTGATAACAAAATGTGGTTGTGTTGATACGTACTGGGCCGGATTGTTGACGATCTCACACATGCTGATAGCACTGGAGATATTGAGTCGAGAATTCGGCCACGCTGAAGTACCCTGCGTTATTGAATGTCAGCCAACAATCAACACCAACAGAGAAACCATAAGACGGCCATATAATGACTGCGTGATTAGCAAGGACGAGGGGAACTCTGTGAGTATGCATATCTCCTAGAGGGTTCAAATACCAAATCGATATGGTACTCGTTCCAGCTCCCAATGAGATCTACACTTTAACAGAGTTTCCCCTGCTCTACCGCGTTCGACCTTGCTCCAGGTATGGCCAACTTACCAAGTGGCTTCCGTGAACACCCCCCATCGTGTAGCCCTGACTAGTCGAAAATTCCTTGCCCAAGTAGACTCCGTTACCGTAAGCTCGTCCATGCAGCGTCGTGGAAAAGTCAAGCCCAGTCCGAATGATGCTGTGCCAATTCTCGAGCGGACTTCCATGCCAGGCGAATAGACTTGGGTGCATTTTTGGTTGCCCGTTGGTTTCTTTCAGTTTCGTGAGCTCCTTGAAGAAAGCCTCCTCCTTCTCCGGCGAGCCCTGGGCGAATCGAAATTGCATCCAGCCCGCTCCCATGCCCTGGACAATGCTGGGACTGTCTGCGGCCCCTCCCACCGGCGATTGACCATCAGGGATTGGGCCGTCTTGAACAATGAAAGATCTGTTCGATGCCACGATCCAGTTGAGGAGAGCCAATGTCGAACTATTCATGCCCTTCCAAAGGGACAGGCTACTTCCTGGCCTTTCTAGAAGGTAGGATCTCATTTCTTCGACAGACGGGATCATACGGGTCAGTTGAATGAGATTGTAATCACGGTCCGTGATCTGAATCTCATCGATATCCTTGTTGTGCTGAAAAAGCATGACCCGGACCCGGTCTGCGCTGGCATGGGTCGCATGGGTTCTCGTCTCGTTTTCTGATAGCATCAGGATATTCAGGGGCGCTATTTGTGTCTCAACGATTCGAAAAGTGCAGTCCGAGTTCCCGACCGATTCGATGATGCACGTGTGCCTCTCCGCAGCTGTCTCGGTGTTAGTGTTGCCATCAACCGGGAACCAAAAAGAAAGTGTCCACTTACTCGAGTGCAAGATAGGTACTGTTGAGTTCATTTCCTTGGGTTTAATAACAAGAAGGACACAGTCACCCTCTTTCATCTTTTTATGGGAGCCATAGTCGGTGCCAGAGAACCAAATCGTCTTGTTCTTGAAGGACACGTCCACGTCCAGATGCTCTGAGGGATCCTTGAGGGAACCTGGATCAGCCCATTTTAGACCTAGTCCTTGGGGAAATTCGCGAAGACGATTGTTAAAAACGGCACAGTAGAAAAAGGAGATAAGGAGATCGACCACAGCTGGGTTGTTGACAATGTCGTGCTCGATGCTCTGGCCGAACCCGAGTGACAGGTACTGGTAAAGGCAGAGCAGGTTTCCGCAAACGAAAGGCTTGACGGCCTCGAAACCTCCATCCATTCTTTGATGGCAGACCATGCAGTATTTTGTGCATTTGATTAGTCTCTGCAGACCGAACTGCATCGCCACAAGAAAGATGTTGAGATCTTCACCTGCTGAGACGTAGTCCCGTCGAAGGAACTCAAGATTGAACCAATCAGCAGAGCTGTCCTGGTCATCTGTAGAGTTTTTGATTGAAGAGGAAGTGTCTCTGAAGTGACTCCCTCGACTCAGATCGAACTTGAATGCCTGTGCTTGGTCCCAGGAAAAGTTGTCGGATCGTCGAAGTCGTAGAAGACTAGGGAACTCTTGATTGAGCAGGGAATTAAGAGACGCCGACATGTATAGCGGTAGAAAATGGTCGCTGTCCCTGCTGCTGTCTTCATGAGGAGGATGCTGGGACTCCATGTTATGGTTGGGCTCGAACATCCGTCTCATTGTGTGGTAGGACGGCTTTGGGCTGGCGCATTTACCGAACCTGAATTGCACCACTGACTGGTCGGAGGGTAGACGCATAAACTCTGTCGCAGAAGGATATCCCATTGGCAATTTGATCAACATGACGACGTACTCCGAAGACCTGAGGTCCCATGCCTCCAAGGCTTCCTCTGGGATAGCGAGTTTTGAAACACGGATGGACAGCGAGAAGATGCCAGAGAGATTGTCGACCTTCTTCGTGAACGGGACAGAGATACAAAAGCCTTCCCTCTTGGCATCTCTTAGGTGCCGCTTCAAGCGAGCAGTCGATCCTGGAGAGCCAGCTGCGCATTTCGCAGCCGGTCTTCTAGGCGGCAGCGGTGTGATGTCAATACGATACTCTTCGTCCTCATCGCACTGGGAGAAGTCGTCGCTATCGAATGCAGAATCGCCATCTGCTATATCCTCGTCACTACTAATGACGGCTATGGATGGATCGTCCATGCTGTTGCTGAGCTTGGCGGTCAATCGTCTGGAAACCAGCGAGATGACTTCTGTCACATTCTTGCCTTCGGTCAAGGCAGCGAAACTCTGGAGCCACTCATCCATATCCTTGGTAGCGTGGTCTGACGAGGTGAATATCATGAAGCTCGAGTGTCTGGGATAGGAATCGGCATCTGGATATTGTCAGCTGGATTGTTTCTGCTTTCCGCAGGTGATGGGTGATTAAATGTCCCAGCTCAATGTGCAGTCCAGAGTCTGGGGAGGAGTATTGCAAGATCATACCTGTTGAGAGAGCCTGGATCTCCAAGGGCGGCTGCCCTTCCAGGCCATAGGTGAATACGATTTCTCCATCTGAGTCTCCCTTTCGCACATTTGTGACATGCGGGTCGTTATAGCTAGACGTAGCGGCCCTGAGGTCGAGGTTGAACTGCTTGAGACCCATGGCGGCGTCGACTGGCCACCGGTCCCAGCGTTTAGCCCCGACGTTGAGGGGCGGAAAGACGCTGAGCAAGAATCGTGACGAGTATGTGCAGAGCTCGTCTAGACGTGGGCAACAGGTGGTAAAAGATGGGTGAAGTGAGCACGGCGAGGCGATGTAGACAGCCCAACAAGTGCAATGTTCTGGGGCGGGGTCAGTTGTGTAGAAGAGTAAGATTCAGGGCGAATATCCGACGCCCAGATAATTCCGCTGATGGGTGAGGAAAAATTAGATAAATGTTGGCAAGATGCAGCATTTGAAATGAAAGATGTTGGGTGCAAGATATACCTGGGAGGAGAAGCAGTGGTTCAGGTCACGGGAGGGCAGGTGCGTTTGCCGTTTGTTTGCAGTACCTACCCTACCCAGGATGAGGGGGCGGGAGTCAGAGCTGAATGTCCAGCCTGTGCGATTAGAGAGGAGCTGTTTTTCTGCTCCAAATGACTTTCTCGTGTGCCACAGACAGACCGAAGAGAGGGAGGAGAGAAGAGTTGGGAGGGAGTGAAAGACCGGGCTTAGGTGTAGGCGTGCATGGGGTCATTGCTGCCTGTCTGCCTGTGCAGTTCGTTCGCATGGTACGTTCGGCCGCGGTGTCGGCCACCTGCAGTAAGATACAGTGGGTAACTGGGTGACAGTGGCAGTGATGGAATTTGGGCTTGGGCAAACATTTACCGAAAGTTACAGCGAAGTTACTTGGAGAGACTGTGACTCTGTGACTGACTTTAGTAGATGCAAAAGAGCTCGTTTGTATCAAGAAAAAGAGTGCAAGGGCATCACAGGTCTTATTTTCTTAGCTTCTAAAAGAATCAAGACTTACGTTAAAGATAGCGTGCTCTTACAAGCTCCCTGAGGTACAAGCTCGGCTCTATGGATGACATGGCCATCTCCACCACCGCACAGTACATGACAGCCACTCACGCTTACACCAAATGGATGAAGTAATCTACGAGCATAGGGCGCAAGAGACATGGTGCAGTATCAAGCACAGGTTTCAAACCCTTGAGATAAAGTGCACACACAACGCAGCATGATTCTTTTCCTACTGATCAAGGGTCTTGACCAGAACTCCATGGCCTGTCTGGCCTAAATCAGCCCTATGGAGCGCTGGCGCCGATTTAATTAGTGGCGATGCAACGTACAGACAAGCCCCATCAAACAAAAGCCATCATTAAGACGAATGCACTGATCTTCTCATGCCTGGGCTTCAGAGGACGAGGTGAAGCAAAAGGGTTTAGTTGACTGTTGCACCCGTCGTTCAACACTAGGCAGCAATGGGCAACCTCACGTATGGGATCCAAAGAATTCAATTGTGCTTGGCGTTCCAGCTTCACGGCCAGCTTCGAAACAACCAGGCCCACCTGACGTCCCTTGAAGCCCCGGGACCTGAGCGAGTGTGGGTCTGGACCGCTCAAGCTCCCGAAGCTCGATGTCAGGATCCCCACAGTCAGATGCTCAAGTGGACTGGAGGTCGATCAAAGATGTCAGGGCATTTTATTCCCTGCATCGCCTCACGTTGCGAGTATGCGATGCTACAATGACAGGGCTAGAAGTATGCACTCAGTCACAGCTTCACATCAATTGTCACTTCTCCTACCGGCCTCCATGGCGCAAATCTTCATGCCCAAGTTCCTCGCCCGTTAATTGATCCAGACCCGATTCGGTAACGCGTGGTTCAGGTCTAACTTCCCTGTCGGCCCACCTCACTGGTCATCCCTCCAACACTTGCATAAAAGGGATCACTCACGACAGCTCTCCATCAGCATTTCTCGTATCCATTTCCCCCTCCCTCGACAACTAATTTGCTCCTCAAGAACTGGCCCACGGCCACTCGTGTCCTGTCTCCAGTCATACCATCTCTACTTGTCGTTCGTTGCCATAATTGGCGTCCTCTCACTATCGTCGAAATGCGTCCTTGACAACATCTTGTCGTCCTCGTTTCATGAGACTCGTGGCTCAGCCTGATCAGTCAATCACCTGCCCGATGCCAGCCATTCGTGTCCTCTCGACGACTACATAGTCCGGTCAACGTGTCGCTCTCTTTCACTTTTGCGATTCTTGCGATTTACTTCGGCCACATTGCTTTGGCGACTTATACATCATGGCCTTCAACATCTTCTACGGCCGACCACGCCGGTTTACTTCTCGACGATTGACTTATTTGGTCCTCATCGCCCTCGTTTTCGCATTCACGGTTTTCGCCATCCTATCTCCTACTACCACGCATGTGGCCGCTCCAGACAATGCCACTAAAAACGCGGAAACCAAGAAGGGCAAAACTTCTGTGTCCAGCCTTCGCGAGTCCCTCACCAAGGGCATGACAGGCTTGAATCCCTTCCGTGGACCTTCCCACCGGCCTCCAGTTCGAGCACAGGACTCGTATCGCGGTTCTTCTTGGTGGGCTGATTGGAAGTGGTTGTCTGTGCCCTTCTCTAGCTCCTTCACACTCGACGAAGACCGTGCTCTTCTGCCTCCGCTCCGTGATCGCCCATTCATCTACTGCTACTACGATTCTACTCTCAAAAAGTCAAGGGAGGAGAAGGATGCCGAAAGCGACCTACTTCTGATCTGGCGTCGCGCATGGTGGGCGCAGGGTTTCCGACCTACCATTTTGGGCGCTTCCGAGGCCATGAACAATCCAATGTATGCCGAGGTACAGAGACTCCAGGTAGATCCCGAGCTGAAAAAGGACTTGATGAAGTGGTTGGCCTGGGGAGCCATGGGTACTGGCCTTTTGGCGGAATACACCTTGTTCCCAATGGCCCTCGTCGAGGATCCTCTGTTGAGTTTCCTTCGAAGGGGTGAATATCCTGCCCTAACTAAATGGAAGGGCCTCGACAGTGCGCTCATAGTCGGCCAAAAGGACGACGTGACCAAGGCTATTCGGTCCTTGCTAGATTCTGACAACTTGAAGACCGCCAAGAGCGTTATCGCGGGGGCACCCAAGGACACGTTCAAGACGGACAAGACACCAGATTCCCTGGCCCATTACAGCCCAGAGCTTATCAAGAAACAATATGCCAAGGTTTATGAAAGTCTCACAAATGGACGAGCCAAGGGTCTGGGGTCTCTCAACAGGTTGATCAATGCTCATATGCACATTGCCTGGCAGAGCAGCTTCCCCGATGGTATCGACGTTCTCAAACCCTTCCCTGAACATACCACCGATATGGTCGCCCCAGCGATGAAGCTCGCCAATGCCCTGGCGTTTTGTCCCGATAACCCGATCCCCTCTTCATGTCCTCCTAGGCTTTCCAACTGCAAGCGCTGTGCTGCAGGCTCCGCGGCCTTGAAGGTCAACACCCCTGAGCAGTACCAGAACTCGACTCGTACCTACGCCATCGGAACTGTGCCTCATCCCTGGACGCTCGCCACACTTTCGAACCTTCGGGAAAGAATTGATGTTGCCTGGATCCGAAAAGAGTCTCCTCGCGATCCATGGCTTGAGACTATTACCCAGAAGATCTTGGGTGACAAAGTTTCCAGCAACCTCCGCATCATGCGCTTCAAGCAGTCTGTGGCGGATGAGCATGCCCCATCGCATGCCCTCTGGTTGACAGCCGAGGCGGAAGTTCCCTCCGATATCAATTGGCATTTTGGATTCCGTGTTCCGCAGGGCTCTGGGGAAGCAGACAGAGCCAGCATAAAGCCAGTAGAGAAGGCAAAGGGCGGGAAAGCACAAGATTCCAAATCGACCAAGGGAAAGCGCGCAGAAAAGTCGACAAAGGACGATAGGATCGAAAAGCCGCAGCCAAACCCCGATGAGGTTGCCAAGGGGAAGGAACTGAGTCCACAAGAGCAAAGAAGAAAGGAGCAAGCTCTTCTAGAGCGTGCTAAGAGGATCATTGCCCTTACCAAGCAAACCACCGACACTCGACTGCGCGCATCCCTCGAAGCGTGGAACTTGGCTGATACTGAGGCATGGAAATTTGCGCGCGCGTTTCTGGCACGTCGCAGTAAGGAACGGAGCGAGTGGGAGAAGGAGGAGGCCAAATACAGCGGCGGCGCTGGCTCTGAAAATGGGCGTAGCGCATGGAGCCGGTGGAAGGATTCGAAGGCGAAGAAGTGATCAGGGGATGGATCTACTGCAGCATATGCGGTAATGGACGCAGCGATTTTCTTTTTATCTCGACGACGAATCACATTCGATATGACGACTTTTGGCGCTTGGAAGTGTATATCATGGAGTTTATGACGGCGAAGCAAAAGTTTGATGATGGGAGTTAGGAGATTCGTTCACGGCAACCCTGATCAGGGAGGTATTCAGATGGTGCAATGGTGGCTTATCGTTTTTCAGCTATGAATCCAAAACAAAGCAATTTCTTGATTTTCTCCAATCTAGGTCCTAAAAGCGTCAACTTGAGAAGGGAACATGTCATCTATCTACCAGCGTCAACAGGATTTCCTAACAGCAGCAACATTTCCAGTCATGGCTATCATGTCTTCCTCTCGACGCTCCGTCTCCCTTAGACACGGATGGTATCGCCACCCATCTCACCACTCAGCTCACGGGAGGTGGGACCGCGGTGTTCCGATCCAGCCACTTTACCGAGCGTGCCATTGGCGAACTTGGGCGTGATGATGCCGTTGCCATTCTGGGCGTGCGCGTTGCCGGTGTAGGTGCGCAGGGCGAGACGGGCAGCCTCGAGGACTTTCTCGGCGTGGACGACGGCCTCGTGGAGGGCGTTGACGGTAGGATCCGCGGACCGGGCGATGCGGGCGGCTTCCTGTTCAGCGCGGAGCTGGATGATGTGGCCGTTGAGCCAGACACCGTCGAGCTGGGCTTCAGTCATGTCGCGGGCACCAGCGATGCGGCCTCGGCAAGTGGGCGTTCCGCAGAGGCAGTCGAATGGCTGGGCCATGTGCCATTCGGTAGAGGGGTAGAAGAACTGGTATTTCGTTAATTGGGGTGCCAGTTAGGAAAAGGGCCAATGGACTCACGGTGAGTTCATCACCAGGCTTGATGCCCTTGGGGCCAACTAGAACGTTAAAGTTGCCCACATCAAAGAGCTAATCGTGTTAATCAAGAGATTCCCTCTAAACAAGGGGAGGGATGATTCAACAACAGCCGGGGGTTCTCCTTCAAGTAGGTTCAACTAACGAGAGTAGGTTCGCAAGAGTGGTTGATGTACAACAGATCGCTGTTCAAGTTGAGGTGAGTATCGCGGCCAGTCTGAACGGTCGCGTACGTAGGCTCATTGGCCGGCGTGCAGGGGGGAAAGTCGAACTTTGCAAACACGGCAAAGGGAGGGAGGGAAACGCGCGAGATGCTCTTTGTGGTGAACTCTTCGGCGTTGACAACGACGACCTCTTGGATGTCGGGGTGGGAAGGCTGCTTCCAGTGGGGGACGAGAGGAGCCATCTTTGATGATTTAGGGTAGCTTGATGAAGCTATCGAGGATGTGAGTGGATGGAGGAATTGGAACGGTCGGTGGTGTTGTTCGTACAGCTGGGTATCGTGATGATGATTTTACAGATGAAGGTGAGAAGTAAGCTCTTGAGGTAACAAAAGAAGTGCAATTGAGTCAAGAAAAGGTAGTGTTGTCGAGACCTCGGTACGTGAGAGTGGAGTTAACGCTCTAGCTCTGGGTGGATTGTGGAGAGACGGAAGATCAAGCTTGTGATGGATGGTGTGGAATGAGTTCTCAATGAGGATGCAATCATTACAAAACAAGGGGTGGGCGATCCATCATCTTTAGTACCCGTCTCATCGGCCCCTTGAGCCAGATCGAATGTGTGTCCTCGAGACCCGGGTAGTGGAAAGAGGATACACTCAAAGTGAGCCCACCCGCATACGCAACTCCCGTTGGTGAAGCCATCTTTAGTCTCCGCAGCGCCGAAAGCACCACGCCCCCTTCTCCGTCCGCCCCGGCGGCGGCGCGGCAAAACCTATCGAATGGATGGATACACACGGTAAGCTGTGGTTTCGTACGGTTTGGCTGCTGGCAGTCGATGGCGGGGTATCAAAGACAAGATGGATGCTAAGCGGGGGTGCCATGACACGGGATAGGGCGTCCGGTATCCGGTTTGCCGGTCAAATCAGCCCAGTAGGGAGAATCTCATCTCTTTACTTCTATTTGGTACCTTGAATTGGCCGTTGAATTCATGGGGCAAGATGTTCTCCGCTGGCGCGAATCTCAGGGCGTCGGCACATGTGCGTCATGGGCGAGATTCACAAGGGGAACCCCCACTGACAAGGCAAAGTGATCAACCTATCAACGACGAGTGTGTAACCCAAGCCGGTAACGTAAAAAGAAGCTGGGCGGTTGTCACGGGAAAGATTGAAATGCCAGAAAGTTTAAAGGTCCATGATAGACGAGGGGGACACACCCCTGGTCTTCCCGTGGCGTTTTGGCGATGAGGTGTGGAGGGGTAAAAACAACCATGGAGGGGCAATGAGCAGTCTCTCTCTCACAAGCTTGACCGGGCAAAAATGAATGTTTTGTGAAACCCCATGAAATTTGATTCTAGCCTCTGCAATTGAGAGGCACAGTCAAAAAACGAGGCTTATATGTGTATGTGTGTAAAACGCGCAACTCTGCATATCCCATCGGCATTGGCACGAGAAGTCTCATGAGCCGGGAAACGAGGTCATAGAGCGGCCCCCGGAACATGTGGAGCTAAAGGGCGTGACCTCGGACAGGCCGGGTTTCCCAACTTGAAAGAGCCGAGGCTGTTTTACCCCCCGTTTGCCTCAGCTTCTCCATCTCCATCATTGTTCACTGTAAAGCTTCCAATTGTTTGCCCATGATGGATAAAGACCAAGTAGACAATCAGTATCAAGCATTGAATATGATCTTAACAAAGACACAAGACAAAGATCTGTGAATTGCCGTCTTCAACTCCCAATTCCCCTCTCATCATGTGTCCTCCGTCACAGCCTAGAACCACACGCTAGCTACGCACATAGTACGACGCCTAAGCCTTGGTCCTTCAGATCTCATCGCCAGCGACGTCACTTGACCACGCGTGGCCTCGCGTCAATGGTCTTTTTCCCTCGCCTCGTCTCCAGTTCTGCAGACGCCTCGTCGTGGGGAAATCGCTCAATATCCCTTGTCACAAGTTTTTGTCGTGAAGCCTCCCCTCCTCCTCCTGAGCTGTCAACAGCCCTGCCCATCTTTCGATGAGCTTGCCAAGACCAATTAGCTCCTCTCCAGACTTTGCCCAACCCCAGTCTTCGCCTCAGATAAGCCCATCGACAAGGACCCCAGTCCTGCAAATGCCATGCATCCTCGTTTCGTGGCTGGCACGCTTCCCCAGACAGTTCGAAAGCCGCCCCTCCACACCTCTTGCTGTACTTGCTTCTTCCTGTACGAGAGAATGTGAGCACTTGTTATATGCATGGCCCTTTGGTCCTGCCTCTCGCTCCAGTTAAGCGGTCTGATTTCTTGACTCCCCACAGCTTCGATGCTGCATAGACCAGTCGGCCTCGGACCTTTTGTCCCCCCATGAACCCACGCACTTGGCTCTCGGGCCCCCCTGTCTCTGGATGGTGACGGGGCAATGCCGTGTGTGTTTTTGCTTTGCTTTGATTATGTGGTAAGGAGGCGAATCATAGTCTGATGGGATTCCTGCTGTGTAATCGACGCGGAATCTATGACAGTGCTTCCGTGTCCACACCGTTGGTTTCTGTCAAGACATGGCGTCAGGTATGAGAGCTCTTACCAATCAAGACTCTCTCAGAGAACAATGACTTCATCTCGGTCTATTTGCTCGTGCAACGGAGTAAGAACCGGTCCGTCCCGGACCCGGGAATCTGACATTGACCTCGGTCGGGGAGTTGTGTTTCGAGTATCGGCCGACTTGGGTGCTCCAGCGAGACGCATCATCCGCGCCACGACACCAATGCAAGTCTCTTTCGATTCGCGCTATGACACTGAAATAAAAACATCGAGCTCGGTCAGAAGCCGTGGCCTGTCAGTCGACTTTGCGGGGGAGGAATGAGAAAAGAAGAAAAGAAATCTCGTGAAGCCGTCGATCAAACTATAGGACCTTCGCTATCGGCGGCAAACCTGGAAAACACCAACGCCACGTTGATTGCGTGCGTCTCACAACATCAGAGCGTGCGTCCTTTCACTTTGTTCTAGACTGTGCTGATGGCTGCCATAGTCATTCTAGGGAACTGCCGGCTCGTTCGTGGCTTCGATTCTCTTAGACCTCGGATATCCTCGAAACGATAGGCCGATGCAATCCTGTGACAACACGAGGTATTCCTCGGTCACCCACTTTGTTGCTCTTGGCCTGCTTTTCAAATTTTTGTGAAGAGTCAAGACCTGTGAAGTTCTCAAGAGACTGGAGTTTCAACCCCCCTTTTTTGCTGTCTTTTCTTCTGAATCAAACAAACGGAACAACACAACACATGATTGTACCCAATGCGGAACAAACGGGTTGTCATTTTTATCATCCTTACGAGGACTGAGATGAATCCCGCGATGCCTCAGTTTGTTCAGATATTAACGTGTTATTTTATCAAGGCCGATAAAATCAAATGCACCGAATCCTTCAGCTTATGACAAGTGCTTGGGGTCATCACCAATTGATTTCCCTAGCATCATGAATCTCCGAGATTCGTGTAGTTCGAATTACGAGCGAGATATTTTCGAGATCTTAGATTGTGAGATACAGTGGACTCAGGATTTCAATTCAAACGCTGTTCCTCCTCGGCACGCTGAACCTGTTGACAGTCTACAACAAGTGTTGTGATCTACATGTACCCCTCTCTTATTGTGTATGGCATTTCAAACGACTTCACAGAGAAATAAGGCCCAGACTAGTATCCTGACCAGTTCATTCAGATCAAACGCTTTGATTCCCACCATAGAGTCACATAATCAAGTGAAGGCGAGAATATTGCGTCGTTGCCAAATTCCCAAACCCCCTGCCTCAGTTCTACCCTATCACTCAGACCCAGCTTTAAGGTAAACGAATCAATACCTAGTCAATGGCGCCAACGCCAACTTCACAACGACGTTGTCTCCACCATATACTCCTATTGAGCACAACGTCTCCTCGCTCAGCCTCATTGTCCCTGCTGCTCAATAGCATGAGTATGGCTTCGTTTGGACTTAGACAAACATCCATAGTCCTGGAAAGCGTGAAACTCATATGGGAAGTCAAGTGTTAGGGCAAAGAATCATAAGTGTGGTTCCTGGGACATAGAGACGTATCCTCCTGGATAGGCTATTCCATGGACACTGTCTTGACACATTGGAAGATGCGAAAGACACCACCACCTTACACTTGTTTGGCAAATGAGTACCCTAGTGGCCAGCTGCCTTAACTCATGCCTTGCTACAACATTCTAGATGCCAATGGGCACGCCTGTAGAGGGCATTGACATAACATTTTTGGCATGGCACTCCACAAGGTCCCATGATATGTGTCGTCAGGTAAAGACATAATCACAGGGTAGTGATGCAAGGCATGCAGAACGACACCATATGGAATCTAGCCGCCTAACGACAAGTGTCACCATGGAGCACGACTGACGGCTTTTGCTCAAGTTCAGGGGATGAATGACACCTAGTATGCTAGAGAACAGTCTCTTATTGTAATTACAAAGACATGTCTGCCACTGTCCACCATCCGTTGCCGCCATGGTTAGCTTAGGGCCCGCATTAAACGACCCGTCTGGTCAAAGATGATAGTCTTTAGGATAGCCAACCTCTTAGACGCATATCTTGCGCATAATCAGGGCAGGGCATTATTCTCCAAACGCGCAGCACACGCGTTGCCCCGTGACAGTAAACAATAGGGCACCTTGATAATCGCCCAGGCGGTTCCACTTCTTCCTGACCCAAACACCACCATCCACTCTCCACCATACATGGTGGTGGTTCTGCTCCGTGTTCGTCTCCGTGAGTATGATACTACTTCTCTTCTTCTTCTCTTCTTCTACTAACAGTGCAAGAGGTTACCATCCGCCTCTTCGCCGAGGACCCTCCCGCCCAAGAAGGGCAAGCAAGGTTCGTTTCTTCCTTCCCTTCACTCAAGCTCAGCGCCTTCTAACACCCTGGGGTCACAGCACAGGTAGGTACCGCAGCTCTTTCGCTCACGACGGTTGTACACCGAAGGAGAGCAAGGCGGCGCTCCTTCTCAGCTTCATTCATGTTCTCTCAAGTGTCTTCTCGCCCCAGGGATTACCCGCATCTCGCACTGTCTCCTCCTTGCCCTTGTCTTTTCCAGGAAGCTGAGTCTTGCCTTCTTGTTCGCTGTTGATCACTCCGACCTCGGAACAGCACTCTTTCCTTTCTTCTTCCCTTCCCCCTGATCATCGGCGTGCTGTTACACTTGTCTTGTTTTGAGACTCTGCCCCCTTCTCGCCTCTCTGTTTCTTTGATTCTGTCTGTCGGAAATCTCTGGCAGTCTACTCTCCATACATCTCTCACCTCCAGGACAGTCACTAAAAATTCAAGTTGTTGTCGGTTGCTTACCATCCATTTTACACAGCTCCCAGCTTCCTCATCTCGTTCGTCGGTTGCAGCTGCCAAACGACCAAGCTCCCGTGTGTTGGTGGTTGCCCACCTACTGCCCCCCTTGGGAGCCCGGCGTGCTCCTTCCTCTTGTGCCGTCCACCAGACTACCGGTAACCTTTCCTACTCCCTCCACTTCAAGAGACAGCGAACTCTCTCTCTCTTACAATCTTCTCCAGAACCCAGACCTTTCATCTACCTCCACTTCCCATCCGCACCCTTTCGTTCGACTACATCGACGCTGTCTTCTATCCACTGCCGTTGTCATTTGCCCTCTTTGCTGGGAAGGCCGCTGCCACTCCAGTTCCCTGTGCTCAACTTCCCGCCCAGACAGTGATTAAGGTGCCCTCGTCAAATTTCGGAAGCACAAGAAACCAAGGTTTCTTTTCGTTGTCCTCCCAGACTTTCCCATCTCCATACGCTCATTTCTGCGTAAGTTGTCCCCTTTTCCCATTCACTAGCTCTCGGCCTACATGCACTGCGAGCACCCCTGAACGGATCATCCGAGAGAGTGCATCTACACATAGAGAAGTCGGTCTCTCCTCACGATGCATGAATCAATATCTCGGGTAGATTTCTCAGTCCACCCTGATGATTTGCTCTTCTCCCTTTGGCACTAGTGTTTGTGCTCAGGTCTTCGGACCACAGCTTGAAGCCGGACAGTCGCTGACTAGAACCTTTTACTGTTCTAGGTGACGGTTTTCAAGATGGTTTGCCGATCCTACTCCGCTCGGGAGATGTTGCGTCTGCGACACGCTCCTCTGCAGAAGGAGGTCTCATACGTCCTGGCTGCCAAGGTTGAGGCAGACCCCGATTTGAGTGAGTATACCCCATCTCCCTTAGCTTGAACTGATGTAACCATGAAGTAGGTGAAATCATTCGCACTGGGTCACCCCGTCCCCTCTCCTTGATTGTCGAGGAAAGTTCAGCCGAATCCATCGAGGAGGAGCGCCGATACCGTCGAGCCGCCGCTCAGCAGCTCGATGGTACCGACTCGGAGCGCAAATTTCGTAGTCAGACCGATTCGGAGCAAGGACGAGCACCTCTGACGGCACCATCTGACCTGGCAGCCCAAAAAGCAGAGGGCTTCCAAAAGTTCTTCAACTCGGTCGTTTCGCCCACCCACGTCCGGGTTACAGCTGGAGGTCGGATCGTGCCCAACACCCGAGGACCTCATTCCCCTACGTCGAAATGGACCCGAGAGCGCAGCCCAGTTGATGGTATGCGTCAACCCCGTGTTGTCAATGGTGTTCATCCTGAGCCAATCCCATTCCCCATCATCCCTCCTGGCTGGACTCCATTTCAACCTCTATTCCCCGGTCAAGCCCCCGGTCCTGTCCCTGCTGGCATGGCTTTCAGGCCCGATCAGATCCCTTTCTTTCCCGCTCCGATTGGATTCGCAGGCGTCCCTTACAACCAGATCTCCCCTCCTAGTCACGTTCCTCAACCCAACATGAGCGCTCCGTTTAGCAAGCAGAATGAGTTTCATGCGCTTCATCAACCCAAGCCAATTCAGCTTTCCCCCGCGGAACAATTTGACGCAAGCCGACCATTCTTCTACAACAACCAGTGGATGATTGCCTATGGAAATCATCCGCAGCCTATCGGCCTGATGCCTCCTTTTCCCATTAACACGGCACCAATTCCCGTGCAGTCTCAACTAGCTCCCACGCAGCCAGCTCCCACGCAGCCTCGGACAGCTCGCAAGCAGTCTCAGCAAGCACCTCGTCCAAAGAGTGATGCCAATCCAAAAACTGTGGGACGAGAGCATGATAAAGGACCCCCTCCACCTGGTATGGACCCGAGAGCCTGGAAACTTTTGCCTTCTGTCAGCAGCGTTCACTCCGGCCCCAGGCTTCCCTTGTCCCCCAGTTTGCCGGGCACTCCTAAGAGCTCAATCCTCGCCAGCGACATCACGAAGAGCCATCTTAAGATTCTTCGTGCCAAGAAGAGACAGGTCGAAGATCAGCTCCAATACAACATTCACCAGATCGACCGCAAGGAAATGGAATCGAGTTTGAAGGAGATTTGTGACGAGCTCAACAGAATGACGTTCCTGCGCGAAAGGCAGCTCCAAGGGGAGGCTGGAACACTGCCGCTCTTTCAGACCCCGGTTGACCTCCCTGATTACTATGCCCAGAGCGATACTGGATCTAACAGTCTGGCTGCAGCCCGACCTGGAACACGAGGGAACACCGGTGAGCGACCTGCTCCTTCACGCAGCCCCGGTTCCAAACCAGGCGCCACGACTACTCTTGTTGAAAATCCTGAGCTTGGTGGCCAGGCTCCACAGAGAAAGTCATCGAGTCTTCCTGTCAATGCTGCTCTGGCACCACCTTTCCAACCCCGTGCGGAGACGAGCAACTCTTCACTGGCGACTGCCGGTCCTGACGAGCCAGCTATTGTGACTCAATTGCCTCAACCATTTCGTGGCTCGACTTTCAAGGGCTATTTCCACAACCCATTCCTCGACAGAAACATCTTCGGTGTCCCCTACCTGGTCGGCCAACTTCCTGATCAAATGGAGGTTGAAGATGCCAAAGACACTGACCGCAGGTACATTCGTGAATTGAATCAACACGAGTTGCATGCCATCCACATGTATCGGCAGAGGGTCCCCATTGATCAGCAAACAGGTGTCATATTCGATGGTGTGAACTTCTACTATCCGCACCGCGATCATAGAAACGCCTCGAGCCAGAGTTCTCGTGAGAACCCCCAGGATTCACAACCTCCTGCATCCACTTGTGAGAACGACTCTTTGAACGATCCTTTCAACGCCATGGCTCAAGCTGGTACGGGTGCTATTCGGAACCGACTTGATGAAGCAACTCGCTCTGAGTCGCTGCACCGAGCCGAAGATTCCCTCCGTGGCAGCTCCACCTCTGAACTTCCTCGTTCAGAGTCTTATGTCAGTCAGCCCAGTCCTCGATATCTTGAGTTCCGACGAAGGGTCAACGAGAAGACTCGGATCTCGTCAGAGAACCTGCGAACAAAGCCATCAGAGGACTCGGGCGATGAGGATGGCAACTTGCTTTTCAAGGGCCGCCGGGTGATGGAACGCAGTGCAAGGTATGCCAACATACACTACTTTTGGTAGAATGACACTGACATGAGACTAGCACCAAGCATTCGAACGAGATCTGGTCGTCTATGCGGAGACGTGGCAAGACGAGCGCGAACGCAGTTGCTGGCCAGGTGTCTCCCATGACAGCTCAAGGAGTACTCCCTCACTACTCTGGCCATGCCACCGCTTCTCTGACGCCTGCTATCGCGAACACAACATCCAACTCTCGTGGCGCCGGTGCCAGGTTGGGCGAGACGTACACCATTTCCTCGACAAACACGGCCGCGGAGAAGCGAGGAGAGAATAAGCCCCCTACGGACCTCCTTGGACAGCAACTTCGCAGCGTCAGTCTCCATGACAAGAAGCACATCGGACTTTCTACTCGTTAGAGATTCTTCACCTCTTTCACCTTTTCTCGGCCATGGCACATTCGTTGATGTCCCCGGCTGATGCCACATGAGCATCCGACGTTGCGTTCATGCTTACAACTTGAATGCGATACGGTACGAGTTCTTCCAATTTTCCTTATTTCGCAAGCATTCTTTCTTTCGTTCGCGCGCCAAAACAGTCTAATCTTGCAGCACGCGATGCATCGTTTACAGCATCATCTCGAGGCAGAGGAGCAGGCGTTCAGGCAGCACCAGTGTTAGAATACCCAATATGTTAGGATTTTCAAGGGTCATGGGCAGACATTAGAAGGATTATTTCGATGCACGCATCCAAGATATGGGTCACGGTCAGCCGAAGGCAGAGACCGTGTGCGATAGACAGCATCATGTTAGAGACTATTGACGGACTGTTGTATGATTAGAGACACTCTTGTTCCCACATTAACTTTGTTGATATCAAATGGGTATAACAAGAGTTTACAGCCTGTCTCACGATGCTCATGAATGATGAATACTTGATATGCATCCGACAGTGACACACTCGATCTGATCAACGAAGACGAAGGAGATGACCAGACATGATAGGTGCAGATGTGTATTGATTCAGGACACTAAAGTTGTGTGGCTACGGTATGTACCTCACCTTCAAATTTCCAGCTTCATTTGTTGAATCGGCGAAAATCTTCAAGCGAGAGCAGGCCCTTCATGATAGTAATTGGGCTCTACTGGGTTTATTCTTCGCCAGTCGTATACCTCGAAAACCATGGGCTTGGTGGTTGACGCGGAGATATCCTAGCGGTTGGGAGTCTACGACCTACCTTTGAAAGGTGCACCAAGTGCAGAGAAATTGCAGTCTACGAGGGACAACACACGAGGTGTGTCCAAGATCGGTGGTTAGCATCCTACGGGCGAACAGCGAGTGGCAGCCATGACAGCAGCCACTTCCACCGTCCGCCATGCATCACGAGGGTCCTCGCCATGTGTGCATTGGGGGAGAGCAGGTCAAGACTTCGGGATAAACCTCCCATGGAGCATTTCACCAAGATGAGTGAAATGGCCATTGAGAACCCTAGAATTCTCAATTCATCTACCCTGCTGTAGACCCGAACCGCGTCAGAAGGAAAACACGGAGGTATCGCAAAAACGCCGGAGTATATGCCCATTTCCTCATCAACTTTTGCCCTTTGAGATGTCCCTCACACTTTGGGGGTGTCGTGTGTGAAGGTTGGTGAAACATTAGAAAAGATTCGTCCTCGCCAGAGAGGGAGGTTTGATCGTCGTCTTGGTTTTTCGTAATTTTGTTTTTTGGTTTGCTCAAGAGTTCACCGCTTAAGCAGTGACCTTGGCGTTGGCAGCGAGGTCGCGGCCAGCCTTGGAGCGGGCCAGGATATCCTCACGGTCCTTGTCAAGCTTGAGCTTGGTGATGACGACGTTGGAGGGGTGGATGCCCAGAGGAACGGACTGGCCGTTGGCCTTGTCGCGGGTGACGCGCTCGACGTGGACGACGTACTTGAGGCGGTAGACGGAGGTGATCTTGCCCTCACGGCCCTTGTTGGAGCCACGGACGATGGTGACCTCGTCGTCCTTGCGGATGGGGATGCTGCGGACCTTTTGGGTTGTCAGAATGGGAGAAGATTTTTCGCTGTGGTGGAGAAACTCACGTTGTACTTCTCACGGAGCTCCTTGGAGAGAGGGGCGCTCATGATGACACGGCGCTGGTCAGAAGGAGCCTTGAAGTGAGCGGCACGGCTCTTGCGTCGGGAAGACGCGACCTCTGTAGAGATGTTAGAAACGCAGAACAGAAGGCATCAATGATGTTGATGAGACTCACGAGGGTTAACCTTGACCATTTTGACGGTGTTGGGCGAGGACGACGCTGAAATGTTAGTCGATGGGCGTTGGGCGAGGTTGAGCGGATTGGAGAGGAAAGGGAAAAAAAAAAGTTGAGAAAAGGTTGTGGGTGAAATTCAGTTGGTGTGGAAATTGCGCGCACGTGACTCCAATACTGGGCCCTACATGGCAGGGGCTAATGCGAGGTTGGGCTGTTCCCCTGGCTGAGTCAGCTGCAAACTCATCCCTGCGAGGCAGCTCCTCCAAGCTCCGTGCGATATCGGTGAAAAAACTGTCAAAAGTTACTGTATGAACATGCATAACAGAGGCAGAAAGATTGATTGGGTCTGGGACTGTTGGAGTTCGGACCAGCGTTGTCCCTGCAGGCATTCTCGGGTTAGGAACTGACTTCGAGGATGGATAACTACCCAATTGCTAGGATGGAGTACAAGTATCAAGCTACATTTGTCACAGATCTTGAAGGGTCCCAACTGAGGATCAGAATATCGCTTGACATTGGATGTAAATAAATTATTTTCTCTAACCAACGGTGTCTAGCGCTTTGTACATGTTACAAGTAAGAGTAGGGCGTATTGTACATTTTTACATTGTTTCGTCTATCCATTCATGCAGCCATTGGCCTCTGGAACCGTCCGTTGTTGTCGTATCTCGCTTCTACAAGAACAGTCAGTATGGTTTCGTTTTGTCTTTTGGTAGATAACTTACTGAAGAATGTGTAACTCAACGTCACCGTCTCCACGCCCTTCATGTTAAGGTCGTTCAACAGGTCAGGATCCAGGTAGAAAAAGACGGGCATGTCAACCGTCTCTCCTGCGTTGAGACGCTGCTCCTCAAAGCAGAAGCATTGAATCTTGCTGAAGTAAGGAGCACATTGCGCCGGGGTGACGCTATACGTAGCGACGCCGATAATGTCCTGGTCGCTCTTGTTGGTGGCCGTGTAAAAGGCCAGGGCCGTCTCGCCGGGGAGAACGCGGACCTCGCGCTGCTGAGGCACAAACTTCCAGGGAAGCACATCGGATACGGAGGCGTTAAAGGTAACCTTGATGCGCTTGGCGTCCTTGACGGGGACCAGGCGGCTCGCGATGTCGGGGTCGTCGGTTCCGGGGCCGCCGTGAGCTCGTACGGGCTGACCACCCCAGCCGGTGGTCTGGCAAATCTGCGGATGCGTTAGTATATGGAGGTTTGGGGGTTGAAGGAGAGGGGCTTACCATCTTGTAGAGGGGCACGGAGCCATAAGTGAGGGCGACGAAGCCGAGGATGGTGCTGATGGTGTAGTACCTGATACTGGTCAGCAATGAGCGCATACAGCTCTTCCCAAGGCTCCCTTACGCCACCGTCCGGTTCTTCATGCTATAGTGAGCACGAATCTCATCCATAGACGGAGTATAGACACGCCTCGAAGGGTCCTTCTTCGGCGGCACCGTCGACGCCTTGCGGCGGAAGCTCAACGGATTCCTCGGCCGGGCATTCTGACAGAAGAAGCAAGACCACGGCGACGAGGCAGCTCGTGCCGAGCTTCGGGCGAGTCGCGGGGCGGCGTTCATGGTTCAATTGAGGCCCCGAGAGTTTGGTTGCGGGATGGTGGTTGTAACCTCCGAGTCCAGTCGGATGATCTCTGGCGATTTCTGGGTGACGTCGGGAGTCGGCGTTTGGGTCGCCGACTGGTGGGGTACGTACCCCGGAGCTCAGGAACTTTCTCTCTTGATCAGTCGTGACTGTTGAGAGTATGAATGCGATATTTCATCTTGGCTTTGATCTAGAGGTGCAATTGATGTTGTTTTAAGTGGTTTGAATAGGTTTGATCTCGTGTACAGCTCAAAGATCAACTCCTGGACAAAAGTCAATGGTTCCAAATCCAAGCTATGTCATTGGAGCGCATTCTCAACCAGTAGAACTTCAAAATGGTGGTTCTTCTCCAGCCTGCCTACTAAAATTCAACTTCAAGGCACTTGCTGTAGACTGTTTACAACACTAACAATCCAATACTCTCGTTATAGTACAGGGGAGCACACAGACACCAACGCCCTTGAAGTGGCAGCCTTGAAATAACTCTCCCGCCACCACAAAAGCTTCGTCCAATCCAGTATAGATAGAAAACCTTAATTCAGACCTTCTATGTTGTAGCAACCGGCGACACAACATGTGATTCATTTGCAAGACAACATTCGGGCTACACAATGGAGCAAGAAACGACGGTAAGAGATCGTGAGGCCTCATTGGAGCTGGAGAGGTTCCACACACCACAATCGCATCGACAACAGCAACCTCAAGATCCAGAGGTAGGGGTAAAGCAAGAGTCTCGCCGAGGATCAAGATCGCCCAAGTCAGAATCAACCGATGAACCTCGGCAAACACAGTCTCACTACACAGACAAGCGCTTTCATCACCAGAAAAAACTGCGAAAGGCACTCACTGCAAACCTGATAAGATGGCTCATCTCTGCCGTCTTTGTTATCGCCATCTACGTTGTTCTCTGGCACTACTCTAACAAAGATGTCATGTCAGGCGAGACCAAGCGCGAGTTCAACGCCCTCATCATTGGGCTCTCTCTTGGTCTTGGCCTAAGCATCACCTTTTCCCTCGAGGCTATGGCAAAGGAGATTCGGTGGTGGATTCTGAGTATTCGTAGCTGGCCAGATCGAGAGGTTTGTTCAGCTTGGACTATACATGGCCATTGACATTGATCTAACGCAAGTACAGGCCGAGTTGATCCTCAAGGCCAAAGATCTCAATCGCATCGTTCAGCTCACATGGGTCTCTCGCTCTTGGTGGATACGTTTCTATGCTATATCCTTTATCTTGCTGAACATTGCAAGTTACCCAGTCCATGGCTACAGCCAAAGTGCTAACGATATCATCAGATCTCCCAAATCGCCTTGGCAACTCTGGGTCTGACATATTCGACCAACCCAGCAGACTCCTTTGCCATTCTCAAACCAGGCAATGTCACAATCCCAGACCTATCGGACCTAGACACCGAGAGAGTTCTCGCATCCAGCTCACAGGGACTAAGCGCTCTTCGGTATACAGCAAATAGGTATGGGCCCCAACGCCGCCCCCTGGACCCTAGGCAAATAGTAACACTAGCTTAGCTACGGCTCTATAGCCCTCGCATGGGTCTGGGGCACCATGGATGATATCCCTTTTCCGGGCACTCTCTGGGACAATAACGACCCCTTGATCTACTGCGGAGGGGCGTCATGCAAGTACATTTTCCAAGAGTCCACACGAAGTCGAAAGAAATACGACCTCGTCGTGAGCACAAACCGTAGTGTCGAAGTCACTGGACGCTGTCGCAGCTGGAAAGTCACAAGAGGTGCCAGGGGAAACGAGTCAACCATCACTATTGCCGACAACAACAGCTCCAGGGTCGAGCTCATGGCGGTAAATGGCATTGACCAGACAACCTTCATGTTTGATGCCACCGCTGCTCAAGGTTCAACCTGGAGCGAGGTCACAGCCTTCGAGGCATCAACTTCCGACTCCTGGTATTACCACTGCAACATTAGCTTCGGCCCTGTGATAAACGCTTCTCGCAAAGAGCACCAGATGGGCGTCAACATCACATCCCTCGCTTCATCAGCCATCGCCCTGCAAGGCTACGGAGCTTCTTCTCTGGGATCAAGCAACAGCAGCCAGCAGTTTCAGAGCTATCCAGCCGAGTCGACATACGGCAACCCCCAGAACGGCAGTGTAGAGGGTATGGGCAGGCTGACTGCAGCCTTTGCAGCTGGAACCGTGGCGGTTGCGGCGCAGGCCAACGACCAGGTCGCGGTGCCGGGGCTTCGGCCGCAGACGGGCGTCATTCTGGACGTTCCCAAGTGGAGGAATGTGCATCTGATACTGGGGTTGACGCTCGGCATCCAGCTTGTCTTAGGTGTAGGCATTGCGATTCTTTCCAACTGACATGTTTATTACCCTGGTAGCCAGGCTGCTGTGCCTTGTTAATCGGCGAACATAAGAGTTGGGAACATAGCAAATGTATTAATGATGTCTGTCTGTTTGTATGTCTTTCCAATCTCAACGCTTGCATGCTATATAGCCAAACCACTAACATGTTTTCCCAGTATAAACCATGAATAACAAAATAAAACTCCGTGTCCTAGTAAATGACGCAGCTTTTCACCTTCATTGGTACTTTCCGTTGGCAATCTTTCCATTATTGCCATTCACGGGTCGCCGGCTTTGTCGAGATCCCGTACCAAACAACCGCTCAATGACTTGAACCACAAACACCTGGATGACCAGGATGAACAACCGCAGTAGATGATCTGCCAAGCCCAGGCGCGGCCTCTTTCCCCTGCTGTAGGTGGAGTCCGTAAACTGGAAAGTTAGCTTTGCTCCAAGATGTTCCTGAGCAACGTGCAGTCCGCTGCTGAAGCCATCCTCATGGAAGCCATACTTGGTCCAAGCCCCAGCATAACTAATGCCACGGGTGTTTTGAATATGCGTCAAGAGCTTTTGTGCTCGAATTGCGGAAGGCGTATAGAGTGGGTGCGAGTAGTAGTACCGTCCTTGGGTCAGCTCCGGCTTAGGCTTGTGAAGAGGGTTCAGTGTGACCAAGACGTCGCCGAACGTGTTGCGAGGGATGTGCTGCAAGATGTTCATGTTGTAGGTCAGTGAGACCTGGTCGATATTCGCCTTTCGTGATGATGGTGATGACAGGGTGAGGTAGTTCCAGCTGGTCCACGCCTTCTGTCTCACTGGCATCATAGACAGGTCAGAATGCAGGACTGCCTCGTTCTGTGATGTCTTGAAACATGACATAACAGACCGCTCCTGCTCGGTTGCTGATGGTCTGATGATATCGTAGGCTTCATCACCGTGTGTCGCCAGAATTACATGATCGTAGACGGCTGAGGATCCGTTTTCGAGGTGAACTCTCACTTTGCCGTCGCTCTCGGTAGAAACATTCCTGACTGGTGTCTTGAGAAACAAGTGATTCGGGGGGAAGCCCTTCATGACAGCATCGATGTAAGAGCTGGATCCGTTCCTCAATGTGAGCCACTGGGGCCGTGCAGATACTGTTGACAAGAGGTGATGGTTCCATCTGAGACGAGTTAGAATGGCCCCAAGCATCGTGTGAAGCAGACTTACAGAAACCGAACCAAAGTCACTGCCGGAAACTCTAGTGAACATTTATCTGGGCTTGTACTCCACACCGCCGCGGTCATGGGAATAAGGTAGTCGTCTCTGAATGCGTCCGAGTAACCTTCACGATCCAGGTACTCCCCGATTGTCTCATCTTGGGAGACGTGGTTCATCATATCACCCCCCAGGTCTGTCGACATGTCTTCTTCGTCGTTGATTAACAGGTCCAGGGCAAATTGGTTAAAGCGAACAATGTCAAATATCATCCTCCACATCCTAGGTGAGAGAATGTTTCGTCTTTGGCAGAATAGCGAAGTCAAGCTAGAACCAGCCCATTCAAAAGCACCGCGATCTCGAGAAACACTAAAGGTCATCTCGGTAGGGTCGGTCTTGACCCCGATTTTATCCAGAAACCTGATAAAGTTGGCTGCGAGCGGTGAGAAGATGCATGGCCGTTGGACTTGGTAAACTCACGATATGTGGCCGTATTCAAGACGATAAAGCCTGTATCAACCATTGTTGTATACTTGCCCTTCTTGTACATGACCGTATTTGTATGGCCGCCGAGCCTATCGGCGCCTTCATACATGTAGACATCATGATAGGTCTTGTTCAAAGCCCAGAGAGCGCCGATTCCCGCACAGCCGCTGCCAACAATGGCCACCTTTTTCCTGACGAATCTATCAGCCGACCCGTTCATGAGTGCTGCGTGGTGTCGACCAGGATGCGGTCAGGTCGGGTTTGGGGATGTTGGGAATATCCAGGGTGCAGCGAAAAGTATGAGCCAGGGTCGATGGAAAGCATCTTGAGATGGAAGTGGCAGATTGTAGACATGTGACAGCGGAAAGTTAAGTTCTTCGGTGTCGTGGCCATCCAAACATGATTGGATGCCCGACCGACAAGCGACAAGGACGCAGAATGTGTCGCAGCTGATTTGATGACGAGCGCATCAAGGAGATGGGGGGGTTGGGCATTTGGGTGGGACAAATGGAACGGGTCGGGAGAGACAAGTCACAGACAATGACGGTGGACTTACATGTGCCGCGACTCAGGCATTCTGATTGTGACAGCCAGTGATTGTGGCTAGCTGAACTCAGTAGCTGAGCTGAGATGAGATGTCCTCTTCTGGAGATCTTGGGAGGGAGAGAGTCTGATCTACGGGAGCTTGCGACGGGAGGATTGAAGATGAATGGATGAGCTTCGTCTGGGCTTGTTCCGAGAGCGTCGAGATGCAGAATGACATCGACGACTGACCGTCCTTCCCAACGATTGAGTTGAATGGCCCACTTGAAGTGGATGCCGACCAGGGTGAGCCACAGTGGCTCGGCTGTCAGATTTCGGTTGTCTGTGGCTGTCATTCTGGACCATGTCTACCACTCGCGGCTCCGCAAAAGAGTTTGCACCTTGTCACAGAGAAATCTGCTTCCGAGTTCTCAAGAGTCCCCAAGGGTAGAAACCGAGACAGTTACAGACGAGGCGCTCTTAGTGAGCTGCCATTATCACAAACAAATTCGTAAAGGAGCAAGATTGCCAGACATGGCAATATCTCTAGCTATGCTTGCAATGCCAATGGCCTAAACCAAGGCATGTCGAACACTCAACGGGATCGGTCAACGTGAAATCGAGTCGCCAATTCTTAAAAGCGCCGTGCAGGAAACCTGCTTTACTCTGCCCAGCTTGTTTCAACCCGACGTCCTCGACCGAAGTCTTGACGCTGAGCCGCTTTTCTTCGCAATCCGGGGGATTCAACTTTCTATAAAGAGAAAAGAAAAAAAGAATAAAACTTTGGCTGCGGATTCGAGATAATATCTCGGTCGCTCCAGTGTGCACGGACCATATGAATCACGTGCGAAACTGGTGTGGCTGAAGCCGTCTCTCATTGGCCAACATGTCATACGCAGGCAACCAACCGTCCTTGGTCGGGCCAGACGATCCCGGAAGAGCTGACGAGAACGTCAAACCGCAGCGACCATTCTTGGATCTAACATCACCCCAGCATTGCGCGATAACTGCTTCATCCTCCGCCACCAGCTATAAATCTTTCTAGACCAGCCCGCGACTTCACTTGCGACCAAGTGTCTTTGACTCGAGCTATTCACGAGTACTTGTCATTTACCCAGCCTCCCTCCACGATGGCGAACCCTCTCGATACCGACGCAGGCTCTGAGCTCTTTAGCTCTTACGAGGCCGAGTTCAAGCTCATCCAGGCTGATCTGACGCAAAAGTTGGACCAGATTCCTGAGTTGGCGGGTGAGCCTCGAAAGGCTGCCATCAGCCAGGCTGAGCGAGCCCTTGAGGAGCTCGATGAACAGGTACGTTACAATGCGCGCGATCATCTGTACTCTTTCATTGAATGCTAACACTCGTGGCTACCAAGCTTGCGGCAATGCGCCTTGAGAAGCAAAACATTCCCACCAGCTCTCGTACCAAGGTCAATCAACGCCTCCGAAACTACGAGTCCGACACAGATGGCGCCCGTCGCAAGTTGACAACCCTCTCTTCCGACCGTTCAGCTCTTTTCGGATCGCGATACACAGATGACCCCGCTGGGTCATCCGATATTCACATGGAGCAGCGCCAGCAGCTGCTTTCTGGTACGGACCGACTTGATCGCAGCACCCAGCGCTTGAAGGCCAGCCAGGCCCTTGCCAATGAGACGGAGGCAATCGGTGCAGACACTCTGGCCAATCTCGGCAGACAACGAGAGATTATCGAGAACACACACGGCCGACTACTGGAGAGTGAGGGTTACGTGGACAGGAGTATCAAGACGCTAAGGGGAATGGCGCGTAGGTAAAGTGGCCCTTTCAGGAGTTGACGTCCATGGCCAAATACTGACCGTGGATTTACAGGATGGCTACAAATCGGGTGATTACGATTGCCATTATTACAGTCCTGGTGATTCTCATCATCGCAGTCATTTTCAGCAAGTTCCGATGAGATGGGGTTTCGGCTACGTAATGGAGTTTTAGGCAGTCACTTTCAGGTTCGGCTTGCACGGGTTTGTTCCTCGGTGCACAAGAGGTCTACGCGTCCTTTCGTTCGTTTCGTTGCAGGGGTTTGGGAATGCTTTCATGATTCTAGATGTAGACCGTCGCTTTTACAGTACATACAACTTTCGACAGTTGGCATTTATTCAGCTAACTGCAGATGGCATGGTTACTCAAATTCGTTTGTGATGAAGATATGATACAGGAAATATCGTCAGTGCCAGTGACATGCAACCAGTCAGTGAGATGCTGCTCTTCGAATGGTTGGTCATGGAAGAGCAAGTCTATTGGTCTGCGATTCATGAATTGAGTTCGTCTGCCATTGATATAAGTAAGATCACTTCATCTATAAACGTACCCCGGCCTCTCGCTTCCATCAAAGCTTACATAAATGTTCAGGGCAAAATGATCACATATAAATACTCCTCTCAGTCCCCTCTCCAATTTCTCTTTCAACCCTGGTGGCTCTCTTTGAGACATTCTACCCTATTCGCAACCAACTTTCAACCTGAGCTCTCGAGCAGCACCCGGCAAATTACCGAGGTATATCCACACTTTAGCCCCGCACTGCTACTAGCAGGGCTTGCTGCTCAAGAACCTCCAGCCTCTCTTTTCATTCCTCAATCACAAAACTCTACCTCCACACAACCAACCTCCCCCAACCTCCACCTCTTCCACACGCGACACCCTCCCTCCTACTCTTCTCCTACCTCTTGCTACATCTCGCTGCAACTTTCATTTCTGTCTTTTGCATTTCGAGCGTCTTTTCTCACCAGCTCGCCACGTGCTGAACGTGGCTTTTCGATTCGGCCATGTCTGAATTTCTCGGGTATGGTAAACGTGGTCGTTGACGCCTGTCTTCGCCCGCTTATGCAGCCACAGGTCTCGCATCTCCCTCATCTCAAAGAGCGATATTCGGTATGTTTCCGCACGCGATTCATCCGCACCCGCGACCATCGCTGACTCCAGCATAGCTATGTTGGCACCCTCCACGAGATCAACTCGGACGAATCCACAGTATCTCTCGAGAATGTGAGATCATTCGGAACGGAAGGCCGTAAAGGTCGACCTGATGAAGAAATTTCTCCTTCGGACCAAGTTTACGAGTACATTGTCTTCCGTGGAAGCGATGTCAAGGACTTGAGAATCGAGGAGCACCCCAGCATCAAGGAGAACAAGCCTCCAGCTGTTCCTGATGACCCTGCCATCGTCGGAGTAAGTCACCTTTTCAATACTTTCTGTATCCCCTCCCATATGATGAATTATTTCGGATGTAAAACATTACTTGTCGGAAAGCGCAAAAAATAATGTCGAGATTTCCGTTGCCTTCCTTCTGATCTGGGAGATTCAAACCAATTTCTTTTGCTAAAGCAGCTTGAGATGCAACTGCTAACTGAATCAAAGGCTCGAGCTCGCCCTGGTGCTCAGGGACCTAACCAGAACGCTCCTCCTGCTGGTGCCTTCGGCCAAGGCCCTTACCCACCCAACAACTTCTATGGTGGTCCACCACCTGGCAACTGGGGCCGTGGCGGTGCCCCAGGACCTGGACCTGGACCTGGACCCGGACCTGGCCCCAACTTTGGCAACATGCCGTACCCTCCTCCTCCCGGCTGGTTCCCTCCCGGTCAAGGCTTCCCACCTGGTGGTCCCAACGGCCCTGGAGGTCCTGGACCTTGGAACTATCCCTTCCCTCCTGGCCCCGGTGGTCCTGGTGCCCCTGGCGCCCCCGAGGGCCCTCAGAGCCAACGTGCTACCCCCACTGGCCCCTCACAGGACTCGAAGCCGGCTCCTATCGGACCTGGTGCCGACAGGGCCAAGGCGGCCACGCCAAGTGGACAAGCTGCGCCCCCTACTGAGCCGAAGTCTCTGGCTCAAGGTGTTCGTCAACCTGCCCATGCTCCTACTCCTCCCGTCGACTCGAAGCCCTCGGTTGAGGAGGTCAAGCAGGCGGCTGCCGGTCTCGCCGCCAATGGACAAACCAAACCTGAGGATGCTAAGCTCTCTGCTCCCACTGGACCCAAGAACCACCGGATCACTCCCGTTATTCCCTTGACAGGATCTGCTGCCAAGCCCTTCTCGCTTCCTGGTGTCGGAGGAGACGCCGCTAACAAGGCTCCCGTGACTGCTGCGCCTGGTAATGTACAGGACGCAACCAATGCCGCCCGAGCTGCCGTGGCAGTTGCCATGGCTCAGCTGGGTAACAGTGGCGGAAATGCTATGGACAACCTGACCAAGAAGGTCAACGAGATGAGAGTTAACGCTGTTGTTTCGCGAGGTGGACCCGCCAGTCGGGGACGTGGCCGTGGTGGACGACCTGCCACTGCCAAGGTTGAGGTGCCTGATTCTGACTTTGACTTTGCTCAGTCCAATGCCAAGTTCAACAAGCAGGAGGTTGTCAAGGAGGCCATCGCTGGCTCTCCTCTGACAGAGACGCCCGAAGGACCTGTTATCGAGGGCCCCGAGCCCACGACGACCGATGATGTTCCCGTTGCCTACAACAAGTCGAGATCTTTCTTCGACAACATCTCCAGCGAGTCCAGAGAGCGAGCCGAGAATGGTGGCCAGAAGCCTGGTGGTCGCGAATGGCGAGGCGAGGAGCAGCGAAAGAACATGGAGACCTTTGGCCAAGGTAGTGTTGACGGTGGTTACCGCAACTACCGGGGCCGAGGCCGTGGACGTGGCCGGGGTGGCCGTGGTTATGGACGAGGTGGTCGAGGTGGAAACCGACCTCAGTACCATACGACGCCTGCCCCCCAATAAACGGAAGGCGTGTACGATTGGACGATGGGTTATGAATCAAAGATGGGCTTTACACCAGACCTGACGTCTACGAAGAGGGTGGGCAGTCATTTTCTCGGACAACTACAACAAACCAAGACGTGATCTTGGTATCACAAGATTCCTAATTGCCTTGTATGATGTATCAACACACGGCTCTGGCTTTTGGAACGATTGCATTTCTACTGCCTAAAGGCAAATGGGCTTGGACGGGATCACGAGCCAGAGCTCGACCGCCACAGAAACAAGGCCGCTTGGCCTGGAGTTAGGATTGTATTGGAAGCGGGCGGGACTGCGGGCGGTTTGCATTGCAGGCTGCAAGGGGATTTGCTTTGACCCTTTTTGAATTCATGAAACAACAATGGAAAACAAGGAATGGCCTGGCATGGCCCGGGGTGGGTGGTTACGAAGATGAAGACTTAGTTGACGAGGAGCACGACAACCCATGATGCAAAACTAGGAACTGGGGCTTGATGCAAACAGGGCTCGAGCTGAGGCTCCCTGCTTAATATATGATTTCAAGCTCATTTGTTGTCTGTTTCGTGACATGACGTGATGATGCTAACACCAGATCTTCTGAGTTACAGTGATGCCACTCTGAAGTGACAATGCAGTGAGCTCAGGTTTGACTGCGGCTGGAGACAAGATTTTGAGGCTGCAGCCGAGCAACAGGCAGAATCTTCTGGATGAAAACTGGTAGCTCAACGCTGATATTTACAAGCCTCATCAGGGTGTATGCACAACTTTTCAGCCCTTGTAATCCTTATCCTGGCCTATCCATTGGTTGAGCATCTCAAAAGAGGGTCGAGGGGTCTTCACAAAACGTTGCTCTCACTGCCCCGCCAAACGTCATCAGCCCAACGGCGTGACACATCCATTCATTCAAACAAAGGCGGAAGAAGTTGAGTTTATAAGCAGATCGTGTCTGCCTGCTTCTTCGAGATCAAGTAAATTTCTTCTTCTTCTCATACTTTAATCACGGGGAATCTTCGTCGCCCACTTCTATCAACACATCAGGCTGCTGAAGTCGGGCAACAGCTCGACACCCCGCCTCAGACATGTCGAGCCGACAGCTTCGGAAGCTCCAGAAGCAAAGAGAGTTGGAGGAGGCGCAGCGACTCGCAGAGAAGGAATCAGATGAGAGCGAGGAGGAGGTCGCGCCTATTGCAGCCCCGAAGCCTAGGGTGAGCCTCTTTGCCGCTCTAGGTGGCGATGATGATGATGCGCAGGACGAGGATGAGGAGCAAGAGGAGGAACAACAGGTCAAGGAGGAAGTGAGTGAGGAGCAACAGCCAGCTACGTCAGGGAAGAGCAAGAAGAAGAAAAAGAAGAAGAAGAAGAAGGCTTCTGCTGCAGTACCCGAAGTTGAGGAAGAAGAAGATGAAATCGACAAGGCCATCAAGGAACTCAACATCACCACCAACGCACAAAACACCTCAGCTACAGCTTCAGCTCAATCAACCCGTCGAATCAACGAGCTACTAACCATAAACCCATACCACCTCCGTGCCGTCAACGAGATGCGCAACCTCTTTGGCCGCGACGTCATAGAATCCGCCGAAGCAGAAGAAGAGCAAGAACGCCACCGCAACCGACGAGGTCAAATGCAGCAACGCGAAGTCGACCTCGAGACGTTCCTCCGCTCGCCGCCAGGTGCGCCAAAACTTCCAGAGGTTTCGCTGCGCCGTAATGTGTTTATCCAGGGACGGGAGCACTGGCCGAAGCAGAGCGCTGGTGGTTTGACAATGAAGGAGGTGGGAAGGGCACCTGACGGGTCGTGGACCGAGTATGCGTATGTCCACGACAAGAACTATGATGCTGTGCAGGCTTTCTTTTTTGCCTGTGTGCACATTGGTGATCCTATGCGCATGGTTCATCTGCTCAAGGAAGTCCGTAAGTTATACCAGATTGGATATTAACATGCATAGCATGACAGCTAACCCTCATCTTAGCATACCATGTATCAACTCTCCTGCAGGTCAGCAGCGTCGCCAAGCAGGACCAGAACATGGCCCTCGCCGCTGAACTGTGCGAGCGAGCTCTCTTCACCTTTGGTCGTGTGACCACCTCGGCCTTCCGTCAGAATATTGAGCAGGGCAAGGCACGTCTCGATTTCCGCCGACCAGAGAACAGACAGTTCTGGCTGGCCGGATATCACTATCTCAAGAGTCTCATTCGCAAGGGAACCTACCGAACAGCTTTTGAGTGGGCCAAGCTTCTTTACACGTTGGATCCCAAGGACCCCTATGCGATGCGGCACTTTATCCACGTCCTTGCAATTCGAGCCCACGAGGCTCAATGGCTTATTGACTTTCTCAACGAGGTGGAAAAGACGAGTGAGAACCGAGACACAATATACCTAAGGCAAACCCTGGTGCTCGCTCACCTGCAGCTCGGCGATACGACCCGGGCTGCCGAAGAGCTCGAAAGGGGCATGAGGCGAGTTCCTTGGCTGTACTGCGCGCTATTCCAGGAACTGAACCTCGATACACCGCCATCCATCTGGGGTATTAACGCCGACTCCAATGACAGGTCGTTCTGGGTGAAACTCTACATCCACCAGGCAAAGGATCTCTGGAACAACGCTCAAGCCATTCCAGTACTGGAAAGGGTAGCCAATACCCTTGAAAAGGTAGACACAAGCGTGCTACCCAAAGATGACTCTCCGGCAGACCAGGGCGCCACACGGCTTGCCTTCCTCGAAGGCCAGACATCCCTCATGGCGCTGGCACCTCGAGAACTGCTCGATGCCCAGCCCAACTACGAATTTGACCCCTTGCCACCTGCAGAGGCGGACAACATATTCACTAGCGAAGGGACACAACTGCCCTGGCGAGAGAGGCAGCGGCAGACAGAAGCTCCGCCCAGCGAGATCGAGGCGCGGATGCGCAACATGTTTGCGCGTCACGCGGCTGGAGTTGACACCGGCGCCGAGGGCGGCGACGATATGGAACTTGCCGCCCTACTCGACGATGAGGAGCTACAGCGGGATTTAGAGGAGCACGCACGTGCAGGCAACCAGGCGGGACTGCTCAACCGACTGATGCAGATGCTTGGCGTGACAGCCGGCCCGACTGGTGAGGTTGATGAGGCCGCTGCTGGACATCAGGGGAATGAAGGTGAAGATGACAGGCCGGAGCGGCCTGGGTCGGAGGCGGAGCGTGGTCCGAACGGAGACGGGGTTCCAGGGGCTTGGCCCGAGGACGACCGGTGAGGCCAGCTACTCTGCGGTACAGGTGCAGGTGCAGGTTTGAGGCGTTTACCGTGGCTGTTACATATTAGACGGTATTGTTCAACAAGCGTCGATGGCGATCGACAGTGGTTGTAAAAGGTGGCCGGTGAGGGTATATGAACCCATGCAATACGTGTCTAGTGAAACAATGAACGGAGACGACAACCGTTCGTCCGAATTGAGCATCGACTTTTGCCCATGATTGAACCGCTCAACAAGGAATCCAGACCAGGAAGGCCATGGTGCGACGGCCAACCGGAGATGGTCATGTCTCACTCAATCTCGACAAGATCTTGAGCTGCTACCATGTTATTTCCGCTAAGAGACCCTTCATGAAAGCCAAGACTCCCCAGATCATCTAGAAGCTCTTTCCGTAATAAAACATTAACGGCAATTCATCAAAATGAGAGCATCTTAGCAGCGAGTAAGCGCGCATCCGGGAGATGAAGGTTTCTAGAATGGGCGGTAGAAGACAATTAAACCCAAGACACAGCAGCCAATAGAATGCCGGGAGTGTGGCATGATGAGAAAGAGTGCTAAACGCAATCAAGCATAGTCGAATGAAAATGCTCAGCCCTGCCTTGGCCTTGGATTGCGGTTGGTGTGCCATCGACCCCGGTCCAAGACAGGAGGAGGTTATTCCGAAAATCCAGGCGAATTTCTGCTCCGAGTCTGTTAAAACAAGCATTCCCGCTATACCAGATTGAGAAGCTGCGTGTGAGACCAGGGTATGTCGGCAAGTTTGGTGCTCGTCAAGTCTCTGCCTTTGCATCCCCATGAGCGTGCCGCGCGAGGCCATGGAGTAATAAAAGACTACTGATAACAAGCCAACTGGTCCTAGGACCAACTAGGGACGTGGCTAGTGAAGCCATTGACACCAGAGACGAGGAATATTAGGAGCCTGTTCCGGGATATGCTGGTCAGCATAATATGTAGTAATAACCACAGCCATCGCGGAGACGGTCAGCATCGGCGCCCGCGCGGATGAAATGTTAACTGGACGTGGGTTCTTTGCTGATCCATCGTGTCGACAAGATTTCTTTCGGAGCCGAGGGAACCGACGCTAATTGCTCAACAGAGATGGATGGTACAGGCCCTACAGGGAGCACGCGCCCAAGCCCAAGCCCGAGCCATCGGCCGACGGGACTGGAATCAAATCAAATCAGCAGAATCCCGCGAGCCCACGGTAGGTAAGCGCATATGGCGCATGCAACATTGTGCGGAACACATGATACAAGGTATTCATGGGGTTGTCGAGCCTCGCCGTCTGGGGTCGTCCGCCGGGGGCGAACCCGAGTGGAGAGGTTCTAGCCTTCGAGGGCCAATTCGTCCGACAATGCAATGAGTGTCCATGATGAAGGAGGGTATTCGGCAATGCATGCAAGCAAGACATGACACGAGGCGTCCGCGGGAGGGAGGCGGGCAATGACGAGTTGCTGGGCTGCCGTCCCATGAGTTGGGCACATTGGCTAGCCAGACGGTCCTTGGCTTGAAAAGGCTTTCCTTGGGCGGCGCCACAACCAGCTCAAGGAGATCCAAACGAGCCGAAAAGGGATCAGGAGGGGGGCATCGCCATGCTCCGAGTCCAGTCTTGGCGTCTGCAGACACAGACTCCGGCGACCAAAGGCTTGTTTTGGGCTTGGTCTGGCCTCGGGATGGATGGGCGAACTGCAAGGCCGCAATTTGTGTATGTCTGCAGAGCGCAGCAGAGGTGTCCTGCCGTCGGTGACCGGGGATTGGATGGAAATGCCTGCCTGGAGCACGGCTCTGCACATGGCGGCAAAGGGGGGGTTACAGACAGGAAGCGGAGGGACTGGGGATAAGCTGGAGATGGGTCGGCCGAGAGGATTCCTGCGGCTGCGGTGAACCTGGTGACGGGCCAAGCTGTATGTACTGTGTACTGTCTGCCGAGTACGAATGGCTTATTGGTGTCACAGACAGTGTTTCCCTTGGCCGTTTCTCTCCCGTCTCCGTTTCGCGGTCTGTGCCTATCCTCTCTCTCTTGGTCCCCCCGCCTCTCTCGGTTCGGAGAGTCGATGTCTGAGGTGGATGGGGGTTCCTGGGTCAGCACGTGCCATGCCGTGGACCAGCGCTTGATGCCTCGAGAGCTGTCTGGACGATATCTCTAGTGTGTCACGGGTGGCGGATAGATATGCAGTCAGTGGAGGCGAACGATCGAGGCTGGCGATCATGGCGGGATGGGATGGATTAGCACGAGTTGCCTCGTGGTTGATTGAATCATGAAGGGGGGACGGATCAAAACGTGAAGTTTAATGGGATTGCAGGTACAGCACGGTACTGTACCTGTGTGATGCTGTTGATCAGAGGGGCCCAGGGTTTCGGAGCAATCACGTGCGATTCATGCGCCTTTGTCCATCCTTGGGAGGCGATGGGCCGAGCTGCAAAGCTTCCAGGGAAGGGACGGTCGAGACCCGTCATTCCAGGGCCTAGGCCCAGACCCGGCTCCGACGGCGGTCACGGTGCGGATGCCCCTCAGCCCCTTCCCCAGCAGCAGGTTGGTCGCCGGTAGGCAGGCAGGCACGCACCCTGTTCTTGGTACCTGCCTTCCGTGGCATTGGAAGGATCCAATCCAAGTCCTGGGTACGTACCTTATTCGCAACCGCATAACTCGCTCCGACGCTAGCACATCCCATCGATTCCCCGACGGGAACTGCAGTTCTCGCTTTTGAGATGCCCGATCAGTTGACGACGGGACTCGAGATAAAGCTCATACCAGGAGCATACCTCTAGATCCCATCAAGGCTGGCAGTTATTGAATCTGTACAGTACCACACTCTACCCTCGACGACCCCCTGCATCAAAAGGATCGACAGCACCGTCGGGACCAGACCCTTCTGGCGTCGTCTTGCAGCATCAATACCAAGAGCCGGGATTGGGGATTGTCACCATCGGCCGATCAATCCTCCCCCCACCACATCCAGCTCCGGGCTGGGCTGGACTGCGATTCAGCGCCTCGTGGCCCATCCCCATCCCCATCCATCGTGTCGAGCCGCTCCAACGATTCATTGCATAGCATATGTTGACAAGAGATTGACGGCCGCATTGGCTCTGGCACTACCGTCGGTCCATCCCACTCATCACCCACCCACTGGCCGGCCATTTTCACCCCACGAAAAGTCCTACAGTACGGTACAAACTAGTCGCTGGGCTGGACTACTGTAGCTAATTGCCAATTGTCCGGCTTGCGCGACGCGCGACGAACCACCACTCCGAATCGTCCTGTAACTAATATCCCCCATCGGTTTCTCTCCTCTCCCGTCCGACTCCTCTCCCCCAGCCCAACTCTACCCAACCAAACCGGCTCGGCTCCACTGGGTCATTCTGGCAAAGAAAGCAAAGCTCCAAGGTGCACGCACTCTGCACTGCACTGCCGGATCGCTCGAGTCGTGCGTGCGCGTGTCTGGGGTGGCTGAATCAGACAGCAAGAAAAAGAGAGCGACGGACCACGCCTGCGCTCTAGCTCCACGGCGTCGACCTGTGTCTGGGTACGAACAAGGTAAAGTCCAACGACCCTGGCAAGCCGCCCCATCTCCAAGGAAGGACCAAAAGCCTACCGGTCCAAGCTGTCCCCGTCCCCGTCCCCGTCCCCCGTGCCCCGTAACCTGTCCGAGTCTGCGTGTGTGGTGGTGCCTCTTTCTGACTTATTCGTGTCGGCTTCGCCTTGGTCAGATCTGATTCTTCTCTTCTTGCCTCCTCTCGCCATCTGCTCGAGTCCCTTTACCCTCGCTATCCGTCATGTCCGTCGCCAGTTCGGCGCGCTTGCGACTCAACATTGCCTACCTCCCCCAGCCGAGGCTGTCGTCGGCTGCCTGAATCTCCGTCCATATACGATCACGTACATCTCTCCATCATCGCTGAGCATCTCGACGCTGGTCCGCGCAGCCTGGTCGACCGACGCTCGTCGACTGTCATCGCCTTCTCGTCGGCGTGCTGTTGTTGCTCGATCCCACTTACACTCTCGGCCGACCAATCGTCCGACTAGTAGCTCGACTCCTTAAACCTCCAAGCTCCCTCAATCTCCGCGCCTTCTCGACCTTTGCCAAATTTTGTCGCCTGACCTCGGTCTTTCTCGAGATGGCTACAGCGCATTCGAATGCTCACGACGTGGGCGCTGCGCCCCCTCCGCCATCCGTTCTGGCTTCTACTCCTTACGATACGCCTCTGTCGCAGCAGACTCCACCGCATCACCACATGCACCAGCAGACACCTTCACAGGGCCATGCGCCTACTCACCACCAACAGCAGCAACAACAACAGCAACGCAGTGTCAAGAGACCGCGACCGGTCAAGTCGTGCACCGAATGCCGAAAGAGAAAACTGCGATGCGATCGCCTTTGTCCATGCTCCCAATGCCAGAAATCGAACCGAACCTGCAAATATGCCGTCGATCATGATTCCGCGAACCTTTCCGATGGTTCTGACAGCGAGATGCCAGAACCTGCTCGACCAGCAAAGCGTAACTGCGGCCCGGCCATGTTTACCTCGGGCACTCCTCTTCCCAACAACGACTCGGCGTACGGCGCGGTTCGCAACGGTGATTCTACAAATCCGACTTCGTTGGAGGAGCTGGCGATGCGCATGGAGAGGCTAGAGAGGCACCTTATGGCGCGAAGCCCTGTCGCCTCTGAAACTAGTGGCAGACTGATCGCGGCGTCCTCTGATACTATTAGGGGATTGACGGTCAAGGAAGGGGCTTTGAGAACAAGGTACCATGGTCAAAACAGTCCTCGTGTCTTGCTTAACTTGGTAGGTACCCTTCTGCTGCTGCACCGGATGATACTAATACGATCAGTTTGACGAAGCCAAGGATTTCATGGCCAATATCCACAATGTCAATGGGGTTCGAGACACCCTGGTGAACTTTAGAAGGTTCCACAAGGCACTCCTCGACGAGTATCGCAAGTCGCTTTCCCCAATCACCGTCTTTGTTGACTCTATGATGCCTGTTCATAAGCGCATGACGGACATCCTGCCAAAGAAGTCGGTATGCGATAGACTTATCGACTCTTACGTTGATACATCCGAAACCATCTACCGAATCCTACACTTGCCCCTGTTCACTGAGCAGTACAACCTGTACTGGGAGGGCAAGTTGCAATCCGAGTACTTTCTCCCACAACTACTTTCGCTCCTATCCATCGCATCCCGATTCGAGACCAAGACCAAGGGCCTCGGCAATGAGCGCGCAGAAGGCGTACATATCCCGACAGCCTGCGCCCTCGTACGTACTTGGTTGGACAGTTTGAGGGGGAAGCAATTGGTTGAATTCGCGGTACTGCAAGTGGAGGTGCTCCTCCTGCATGCGCAGCGGATGATTACACCCAGGATCCAGGACTCATGGACATCACTAGGATCCATCGTGCGCATGGCTATGACTATGGGTCTGCATCGAGACCCTTCCGAATTTGAACCCCGGGTCCCTGTGTACCTGGGCGAGATGCGTCGCCGTATGTGGTTCACAATCCTGGATATGGACCTTCATATTTCTCTGGCCAGCAACTTGCCCTGTCTTGTCCGAGATGGAGACTTTACATGCCGACCACCCCGGAACCTGGACGATGCAGAACTATTCCCGGACATGAAGGATTTGCCGCCATCGAAGCCGATAGATGTGGTTACAGACAACCAGATGCAGGTTTACGCGGCCATGACCCTGGGAGTGCGGATGAAGGTGGCACACATGCTGAACCGCATTGACATGATCCGCGATTACCAGGAGATATTGGACGTGGGAGCCAAGCTTGAGAGATTCCTCGACGACATTAATTATATCTTCCCCCGGCAAGGCATCCTGAGCGACGCGCAGAAAAGCAAACAGTGGCGATCCCGGGTCATTCTCGACATGCATGTGAGGCGACCCCTGCTCGCTCTGTACCGGCCATTTGCCATTGGCGCCCCTGACGCGCCGGCCCAGATTTCTCGGGCATATCTTAGGTCGTCGATGGTGATCATGAAGTACCTGGACGAGTTGGATCCTATGTTGGCCCATTTCCAGGATATCGCCGAGATGTACCATCAGGTGCTCAAGAGGGACATCATCCAAGCGGCCCTAAGCGTGTGTTTCTATATCCGGTCGGCAGTGCGTCCGGCATCTGATAGCTCGGGGCTTGGTTCGCAGGCGTTGCGCATGTCTCCCGATTCATCGGACGACTACCCATCTTATAACCCGGAGAATCTGGTGCTATGGTCGCCTTCACGGCTTATTAGCACAGTGGAGAAGACGTTGGATCTACTGATTCGCAACATCAGTGGCCGCGACACCAAGGACGTGGTGTGCCTTTCGGTGGTGCTCAACTGTGTTCAGAAGCCAGAGTTCCAACCAGACGAGGTTGTACAAGGGCTTCATATCGTGTTGGATCGTTGCTTGAGGGCAACCAACATGAATCTTGACAATGTCCCTGTTGCTCCTCCTGGGCCTGTCGATGGGTTCCAAGGGGACGCATACAGACACCCTCACATGCCGTTCATGTACCAGAGAAACCCGGTAGGAGTACCGGCAGCTGTCAGCGATCTTGACGGTTGGATATTATGGGAAGGCTGGGAATGAGTACATCCCCTGGTTTGATTGGATATGTATGTATGCCTTTTGAGCGGATTTTGGAGCATCTTTGCCGGATGCTGTAGGCATTGCTTTACCTTTTCTTCTCTTCTTTGTCATTATGTTTCTTCACTTCATCTTGATATCACTTTCCTTTGTCCTGGGAGCTGTGAGGGGGTATCGGCTTGGGTCTTGATGTAGATGAGCGAGCCACAACGGCGATGGTAAACAAACAGCTACTCTTTGGGCGGGCACGGCATGGACAGCTCGGCCCTGGAAAGTTTCAGCGGGCGTTGGGGCGAGTGTTTTACCTGAATTTTCAGGGCGCATTTTATATACTGTCACCTTTTTGTACGGTCTCGCGGGTGGCGCATCAAAGATAGATGGTCAAAGTAGGGACTTTGTATTCATTGCGGCTTGAACACAGACATATCGGCGGCGGGCGTGTGGTTAGGGGATTTAAAGAAATAGGGTTTGGTTTGGGGGCTTTGTTTTCTGATGGCATTGAAAGAGGACCATGAAGAATGTTGTCTTGGAGGGTTGATGACACTGGTGCTTGAATCATGAAGATATTCCAGGCATATATTGATCTATGAAGGTGAATTTGTACAATGCATCATAGCCAGGGGCCATTTTTCACAAGTACATGTTTGCTGTTGAAGACTTGCCCCTTAGTTGGTGAGTACAGGTGCTTTTCCATCAAAATCGCTCCCTTCAACAGCATCAACTAACCACTCTGCCACGCTGGCCCGAGACACAGCGGCAGACCATCCCGGTGCACCACGTCCATCATCAGGCCAAGCGCGAATGGTGGTAACAGGCCCTTCGGTGAGACGAGATGGTCTAGCAAGGACGAAAGGCAGACCACTCTCTCGTACGAGGGCATCCACATTGGTGTGATCTTCCAAACCTGTTCGAAGGGCTTTGCTGTAGTTGAGAACTAAGCGCATTGGCGCAGAAAGAGAAGCCATAGAAGCTCCAACGCCCTGAGAGGAGTTGACGATGAGTTTGGGTTGCTTGGCGAGGCTTGCGGCCTTGATGGCGTTCAACAGGGCGTTTGTTGAGCTCTCCATGAGATCGAGAGGGCAGTCTGGCGCTGTAGAAGCAAAAGGTGAAATTCCAGCCTTACGGTGGCCAAGGGCAAAGATGACTGCATCTGGAGGAGTGGGGGATTGGAGTGCTACCTCGAGGTCAGGTTGGGAGATGGACGAGCCGGTGACCAAGGTAAGGCTGGGACTTGATTCTGTAAAGACGGATGGGTTTCTGACGAGTGCTGTTGCAGTATAGCCGCGTTTTAAAGCTGATTGAAGGATGAGAGAGCCGTTGCGGCCAGATGCGCCAAGGAGGAGGATGTGCATTTTGGTGATGGGGAGCGTGTAAGTGAGGTTTCAGGGGTTTTGAGCTGAAGAGCTCAGGTTGGAACAAGGACATATAACAAAACGAATAAGGACTGCTTCATCTAGATACTATACACAGGACTCCAAGCTCAACTTTATACTCGTCGTCTTGACAATGAGCAACAAGAATATCGTCCAACTCGGCCGATACATACCCGGAGCCGTAACTATTCGGCCGATAAAATCAGCATTATCCAACGTAATCCGACCAAGCTTAGCAATCACCAAATCAATTACCCGAGCGCAACAATCATCTAAATACGGTCTTTTAAATATCCCCTCTATTCCATCGGACAATTCATCAAAAGCACGAAAAACAAAACAATCCCAAGGATACGGCCCGTGAAATGTTCCGCCTGAGTCAACAAGCCTCGGCGCAAACGGCATCATGAGCAAAACAGCCTCGGCTTCTGTTCCCCGCATTCGAGTGAAAAAAGCTGGGGTAACAATCAAGTATCGAATGAAAGAGCGAGCCGAGTTGCCTTGTTTGAACAAGCTATTCCCGTCGGTTTGTTAATAAAGTCCGGGGGTCTTGATCTGGGGATGATCTGCCTGGGGTTGTGACTTGATTGATATACTGCCTGTTTCTCCTCCCCTCGACTTGCACAACCCATTCTTCTCTTTTACAAACCTATAGTGATATACAAGGCTAGTGCTTCAATCACCATACAGTATGCCTTCCAAGAAATCATCCGCCTACGTCTTGGGCGTGGGCATGACAAAGTTCATCAAGCCCCGCGGAAAAGTCGACTACACCGAGCTCGGCTTCGAAGCCGGCGTCAAGGCCCTCCTGGATGCCAAGATCAACTACGACGATGTCGACCAAGGCGTGGCGTGCTACTGCTATGGCGACAGCACCTGCGGCCAACGCGTCTTCTACCAGTTTGGCTTGACCGGAATTCCCGTGTACAACGTCAACAACAACTGCTCTACCGGGAGTACCGGACTCAACATGGCTCGCACACTCGTACAGCACGGTGCTGCGGATTGTGTCATGGTTGTTGGCTTCGAAAAGATGATGCCAGGAAGTCTGCAGTCTTTCTTTAAAGACAGGGCGAATCCTCTAGGGGTGACGACAAAGATGATGGCTGAGACGAGGGGTGTCACCAAGGCCCCCGGTGCGGCTCAGATGTTTGGCAACGCTGGGAGAGAATACATGGAGAAGTAAGCAACTTTCCACAAACAAGGTAAATACTGTCTGCTAACGTTATCAGGTACGGTGCAAAGGCAGAGGACTTTGCAGAGATTGCAAGAGTCAACCACGCACACTCGCCCAATAACCCCTACTCGCAGTTCCAGCAGGTCTACACAAAGGAGCAGATCCTCGAGGCCGCCATGATTCACGAGCCCTTGACAAAACTACAGTGTTGTCCAACTTCAGATGGTGGCGCTGCAGCAATCATCGTCTCTGAAGCCTTCCTCGAGGCGAGGCCGCATCTCCGTGAACAGGCTATCGAAATCGCTGGTCAGTGTCTTGCAACTGATGCTCCGAGCTTGTTCTCTCGTAGTGCCATTGACCTTATGGGTTATGAGATGACACAACGAGCTGTTAAGGAAGCGACTCAACAAGCAGGCATCTCATCTAAAGACGTTCAAGTCGTTGAACTCCACGACTGCTTCAGCGCCAACGAGATGATCGTCCTCGATGCCCTAGGTCTCTGTGACAAGGGCAAAGCCCACGAACTTGTCCGTGCAGGCGATATCACGTACGGCGGCAAGTACGTAGTCAACCCTTCAGGCGGACTCATCTCCAAGGGTCACCCCCTCGGTGCAACAGGCATCGCGCAGTGCGCAGAGCTAGTGTGGCATCTCCGTGGCTGGGCCAACAACCGCGCTGTCCCAGAGACCAAGTACTGTCTTCAGCATAACCTTGGTCTAGGTGGTGCAGTGGTTGTGACGGTGTATAAGAGAGCTGATGGAAAGGCGGCGCCGGTGGTTGACTCGAATACAGTCGGGCAGAAGAACAAGTTGGGATATAACCCTGCGGTTGAGGCGAGGGGGTTCACTGAGGAGCAGGCTGATGCTGTGAGGAGCAAGGCTAGCAGGAGTGAGTGGGCGCTGCAGGACACGCTGAAGAAGGTTGAGTCGAGGTTTTAGGTGTGAGATTGATGTATATGTAAGTTGGGTTGTGATTATCTACATTCACTCCGAGTTACCCAAGTTGAGTTGAGGTAGCCGCTCGTGAATAATAGCCAGAATGTATGTCGTGCTTCTTGTGGTCTTGGACCATGTCCTCCAACAGCCAACCTGCAAGGGACAGTTTATTTCCTGACAACCTGTAGTCACAATTGAATTGTCAATATACCCCAATATCATCACTTCATATCAAGAGAGATGACTTGGTGTAGGTATAAACGCCACATTGTGGAACCACATCTCAACCTGCCCCCCACCATTCTATCCTCTCTTCCTCTTCTCTTCAACACCATCACCAACTCAACTCACCTCAAGATGAACCAATTCCATCTCTTCAGTAAACTCCCAAAAGAGCTTCGCTACAGAATCTGGGAAGCAACATGCCAAGACAATGGCACCCTCCACGTGTTTGGAGACAGATGGCTGATGCACTACCTCGTCCCGGGGATGCCACCAGCTCCAATACAAATGCCAACTCCTGTGGCATTATTTGTATGCTACGAGTCACGCAAGGCCGCTCATCGCTGGATAAAGGAGAACAAGGCTGTCAAGCAATTTCACGATCCTGAGGGCGATAATGACGCGCCGGGTATGACCCTCGTACGCGAGTTTGATCGCGACCGCGACATGCTATACGTGCCGCGCGACAGCTGGTATGATTTTATCGAACACATGGAGCGCGACTATGAGGCTGGTGGTAATCGCCCACTCTGCGGTGATGTCGGGTACCTAGCCGTGCCAGCCTTTACCGCCTACTACAGCATCCCCAACCTAGCGTGCATCATGGGATGGGCCAGGAACCTCCGAGCCATCTACGTCGTCTGGGACGACTTACCCAGGGACCCAGACTCGCTCCCAGCCAAGGACGACGACGTGGCCGGGATCGAAGCGCATCCGCGGGTGGAGATTGTGTCTTTACCTTCCCCAGGCGAGACGGTGCGCATGAAGCATGTCGACACCGACACGGAGCGAGAGTTTGTTGAGGAGGGGGAACTCGAGGAGTGGATGGATGAGATGGATAGTGTGTGGGCAACGACCGAAGTAGACGAGGACATGGTAGATGACGAAGGGGGTGTAAAGATGCCTCGCATCAACGTGAGAGTCGCCCAAGTTCCAAGGCAACGACGGCCTTGGTGATGGCTGTACTGGTCCTTCTGGATCAGATCAGAATCCAAACTACGCCGATCAAACGCATATCGAATCCCAACATGGCATTTGTCCAACTTTACCATCCTCATCGTGGCGACATGAACCATATTGTGACTCGTCACTATATCCCACCCACCGGCTACAAAAAAAAACAGCAAACCATTCCCACACACACACCGAAAGATAAGACCTTGGGGCATGTCGAATAACCGAAAAGTATTCGTAACCGTCCGGCGAGGCCCGTTGCAGAATGATCTTCAGACCGTTTTACCCCAAAAATATCTCTCGGTAGCGACGGCTCTATATCATACCACTCCCGGTGATATTTGCCTCCTTCAGAAACCCAGACCCGAGTAGATATGACACACAGAGCAAAACAAAGCGGAAGGCCGAGTCCGCTCCGTTTGGAAAAACCGGTTTCGCCGAGAAACTGCCCGGAGTCCCGCGACCACAGCGCCGGGTTTCTTTTGCGGCGGCATCCGCCAGGAGGGTTGGGTTCATGGTATAAGGAAAAAGATCAGATCACCTGAGCGTACTTGAGGCTATTCGGCCAGATATCCGCCCACGCTAGGTAGGTAACCCAGGGGCACAGCTAGGTGTACATCGAACACACCTGTAGCTGCCTTCTCGAAGAAGCGTCCATCTCGGTGGAGCAAGTGACATGTGGTGAGACTCGTAGGGTGCTTTTGATATCGAACCCTCGTGGGTTAATACCCATGAGGCTGAAATGCGGCTGATGGCGATACAAACCCGTTGTGCATCACCTGTCGTAGGGCTGTCACCCGTTAGAGCCTCCCATTGATATCCCGACATGTGCGGCTACATATCCGCAGAGCTTTTCTCTCACTCTTTCGTCACCCAACTTATGCGGCGTCCCTCCTCCGTTGGATTCTTGCGAGGTTTAATACGGGAAGTAAAGTGAGGTGATGATGAAATGCTGGCTCGGGTCAGAGCTTTCCAAAGTCCCCTTTAGCGCCGGTAGTTGAATCAGCCCATTCTTGCTTTTTTTTTTTTTTCCCTTGAGAGGCGTGTGCACGAATAGTAGGTGTGTTGGGATAGAGGTTGGTGTCGAGATATTGATGTCCGGTTGATGCGTAATCGGAGATTCAAATGTAGCTTTCTCGAGGAAATACACCCGCCCTGCAAGGGTTTACGATTCGGCACGTGCCGAGTTGTTTATCGATAGTTTATGACGCCAAAGCCAATCTTGACGATGTATAATATAATTCCAGATCTATTCGTCACATGATATACCAGATATATGTTTTCATTCGCAATTCTGAAGTTGTCAACTTGAAGCTATAGGGTAGTCAACATCAACCATCACGACGATGAGCTCAACTCGGCTATCGGCGCTCGGACACTCAAGACGCAATTCAGACAAGACAAAATCTGTCCTCTTCTCTAAATAGATGTCGTGGTTGTGGCATTGTAAACTAAGATGACGAGAGATGTAAGATCGACATGTTGTAAGCTTAGCGTATAGCCTCATCTCAACAATTGGTAACACAGCAACACAATGTCCAATTCCCCTTACTTACAAATGAAGGATGGAAACGGCCAGTGTCGGAAGAATTGCAAACAAGAGCATGTTTCAGATAATTCCCCCGTGTCTTGAGCAAGTTTCACAATTTTTTATCAGCGTCTATTCCATTTCATTTCCCTTCTTGATCTGGAATTGGCGGAACCTCGGTCGGCGGCTTGAACGGGGCGCCTCGTCCCAATTGCGCAATTATCGCGGGACGGAAAACGCAAAAAAGGCGCCCAGCCGCCGCCGAGCCAGCCCAACCCAGCCATTATTAATTCACCGTCGCCTCTATTGTCAGCAACTCACCGTATTACAACTCTACACAACCTACAAAACCACCTCGACGACCACATCTACGCAATTCCTCATTCTAATCTTTAACCTCTCGGTAATCTTGCATCACTTTCCCTTTGATACCCCACCATCTCCAATCACCAACCACCAACCATCACAATGGCCGACGCCCACACCTACGAGTTCAACGTCACCATGAGCTGCGGCGGCTGCTCTGGCGCTATTGACCGCGTCCTCAAGAAGCTCGATGGTATGTTTCCCTCTGCCTGCCCAGACAGCTCTTCACCATAGTGCCATGCATGCCACTGCTTCAATCCAGACACTGACATTACCCCGCGTCTAGGCGTCGACAGCTACGAGGTCTCCCTCGAGAATCAGACCGCCAAGGTCGTCACCGCCCTGCCCTACGAGACCGTCCTCACCAAGATTGCCAAGACTGGCAAGAAGATCAACTCGGCCACCGCCGACGGTGTCGAGCAGTCGATCGAGGTTCCCGCCGCTGCCTAAATGCTTCAATAATGCAATGCGAACCGAGGCGAGCCGAGAGGAAAGGAGCGAGACAAAAATGATCCATCTGAATATCTGTTAGCTTTGCAAGCGCTTGGGAATAGTTTCGGTGTTTTGCGGCCTCATCCTAGGGATAGGAATGCGGGAGGAAATTCTGTTTTTGACCCGGTTTATACACATCAATGCAATCTGTTGGCTGTATTGCTACTGCCAACATAGCCCCTCAATCGCTGCACAACTTGACTATTCATCTTTGACGATGTGGTGCATCTTGCTGACGTGTGTCTTGTTGTATGTCGTGTATCGCAGCTCGGACCTTGCGTCGCCTTCAGTTGCCGCCCCAGGCAAGGAGATCCTGGCAAGCGCCGCATGTTGACAACTCCTCAGACTGACAGAAGTATAGCAGTGGTCCAGGAAGTATGCACAAACTCGAGACAGCCGATTGGCTTTGTTGTCATGGACGTTGTGAAGGAATAAAGAGCAAGAGATAAGAGGCAAGAGTTGGACAAACAACCCAACTCCTCCATGATGCAGTGCATCAAAGAGGCGCTCAAACAAAAAGATGAATGCCGAGAATGCTCCTTTTCCCTGCAGAATCCTGGTCTTTGTGAGAAAATTCAGAAACTCGGCTGAGAGGAGAGCTCATGGCACGAGGGCTTGTAATGTGTAACCCCACAAATGGGCTGAGAAAAGTCATGATGGCTGAATCTGCGCCCGCCTTTGCCGCGACACAGAAACAAAAGATGTGCAGGAATGAGAAAGATAGGAACCGTCAGAAACAACATGCCAACCATGTGATAAGGGAAATCAACTTCCATGAGAACAAATCGAGCTTCCTGGTCCCCGGACTGTCATGTCAACCCCTCCCTCGGACGGAAGCTTGCTGGCTCCAGCGACGGTTCATGTTCATCAGGCGAGGTCAGACGCCACAGCCAATGATGAGGCGAGTACAACCCCAAGAAATGCCTACCTAGGCAAGCCTGGGGAATCAAGCCAGTCCAGGCTGCCCCGGACTCAAGGGACTTGATCTCAGATATCCCCATGGGCCGGCGGAAACGTGTCATCAGACTCACGATGTTGTCAATCGGGCATGGTACGTAAGGACACCTAAGCGGCCTGAGCCCAAGACAACTCCTGCTGGTTCCTTACCCTTCCCCAGGCCGAAAAAAAGCTCTCATGAGGGATCCCCGGGCGCCCCAACTGATGTTCAAGTCCGGGGCCCCGTATCACAGACGGCGCCGGTGGGAAGGGAATTCACTACTTCCCCCTGGGGGCGTCCCCGGGGG